>CM034237.1:519347-1119347 GCA_019916065.1 Vitellaria paradoxa
ACTTCCACAGTTGCTTCTTCTACTGCCTCAGCTTCTACTATTGTGACTTCTAACAGGTTTGCCATGCTTGATCCTTCACATGCTGGGATTACTTTAGACTCCATTGCTCCAAGTCGTGTCACAATTGATGTTCCTGCTTCCTTTCCTTCTGCTCCTACTGTTTCTACTGCTACTACTTCTGGTACTTCTTTACTATCTGCTAAAGCCCCTGACTTTGTGCCACGACCTTCTCTTGGTATTTTGACTTCAGCTACTTCTTCTGTTGTGACTGCCTCACCTTCACCCTATCCTGTTCCTCTCCACCTCAGGTATTCCCCCCTCCAACTACACTTCCAGGCACTGAAGGGATGATCTTGCTCCCTGTCCCTACCACTGGCATTTTTCCTGTTGCTTATAATTTTCCATCTGAGAGTGTTCCTAGCAATAAATCATTTGCTGCGGGTCATTTTGGCTCCTCTCATTCAGCTAGGCTCGCTTCTTCTGATGATGAGTCTGGAGGTGGTAATTATGATCCCTATTGTGGGTATGAGAAGCATGATGGCTTTCCATCAGAACCTGAACCCATGCATGATAATGATTGTACGAGAGATATTCTGGATAGCATGGGCTCAGATTCTGCTACTAATTACATGGCTGCTTACTTGGATGATGGTTTTCAACAAGTTACTCGGCGCTCTGATCACCTGAGATCGAAAAAAGCCAAGGGCATTAGTGTTGGTAATACAGTGACTGGACGCAAAAAGCATAGATGATTTTGAGTGAGGCTTATGTTTTATTATTTTCTACTTTCATTTGCTTTTACCTTTGGAGGTCAGGTATATGCCCCCCTCCTTTCCCTTGTATGGTGGTGAGTCACCACCCACTTTTGGTTTTCATTTACAGTTTTCCTTTGCTTAGTCTGGAGGTTAGGTTTAGGTCCCCCTCCTTTTATGTACTTCCTTTACTTAGTATAATATACTGGTAGGGGTCTATGCCTAACCCCCCTCCCGCTAAGGAGGTTTTTAAAAAAAAAAAAAAAAAAACCCTAAACCCTGAACCCTGAACCCTAAACCCTGAACCCTGAACCCTGAACCCTAAGGAACCCTAAACCGTAAACCGTAAACCCTAAACCCTAAACCCTAAACCCTAAACCCTAAGGAACCCTAAACCCTAAACCCTAAACCCTGAACCCTAAACCCTGAACCCTGAACCCTCAACTCTAAACCCTCAACCCTCAACCCTCAACCCTGAACCCTGAACCCTGAACCCTGAACCCTGAACCCTAAACCCTGAACCCTAAACCCTAAACCCTAAACCTATTTCAAAAAAAAAAACCCTAAGCCCGAAACCCTAAACCCTAAACCCTAACCCTAAACCCTAAACCCTCTCTAGAACTTGTTCTCTCTACCTCCAAGTCTCGGCCATCACTTTTCCGGCGCCGTCCGGCCGGTTTTCCGGCCAACCCGCCGGCCAAATCTTTTTCTGGCGTTGGTTCTTCCCTCTGCCAATACTTCCACCATTATTCGGGCAGCCTTTGTGGCTGCCATGGATGAATCCGAGGAAGTTGGTGACCCTTCCCATGAAGTTTCCGACAGCCCTGCAAATTCCGGCGATTTTCCGGTGAGTTCTCCCCCTATAACCCACGGCCAAGGCAATTCTCGGCCATATGATGAAGGCCCTTTCAAACCCGTGCATGGGGTGGTGGATTATGGACGAACGAAGACTCCTTCAACTCCTTTGCTTGACCTAAACCAGATTTCAATGGTGTTGGCTGGTTTACAAGGACAACTAGCAACCCTAGCCACCATGGTTGATGGATCCAAGGGCCGAAACATCCAAATCAGTGAACAAGGCAAGTTTTTTAATGATTTTCCAAATCTTTTAGCATCAAACCTTCCAAAAACCAGTGCTCCTCCGTCCTCCATGGCTGCCATGGCCGAAACTAACCCAAACTCTATCCAAAACCCATCAAAAACCTCACTTTTCCCTCCACCCGCCGGAAATTCCTCCTCATCGGCCGTCGGCGATCACTTTCCGGCCATCACCGGACCTCCAGCCACCCTCCATGCCGGCGCCACCACCTTGGCAGCCGCCACAACCCCAACCCTAGCCGCCACAACTTCTTTCCCAAACCCTAACCCTAATCTTCATACACCTTTATCCCTCACTTCCAAAAATGCCCTTAATGAAATCCCCAATCTTAATCCCCCTAATTACACTTTAGATAACCCTAATTTGAATTCCAAAATCCCTTCTCAAAATCCCCAATTTGTTTTACCCAATTTCCCAATTTCTAACCCTAACCCTAATCTCTCAATAATTCCTTCAATTTCCCAAATTGTCCCAACCACCTCCCAAATCCCTAACCCTAGCCCCCAAATTCCCCAATTTGTCTTACCTACCTCAATTCCAAGCCCTAATTTCCAATTGGAAACCCTAAACCCCCAAATTAAAAGTTCAGCTTCAATTGACAACCCTAATTTACCAATTTCCCCCTCAATTTCCCAAATTGCTCCAACCATCCCCGAAATCCCTAACCCTAGCCCCCAACTCCCCCAAATTGAATCATCTACCTCAATTCCAAACCCTAATTCCCAATTAGAAACCCTAAATCCCCAAATTGAAAACTCCCCTTCAATTGAAAACCTAAATCCCCAATCCAAAACCCTAATTCCCCAATTGGACATCCAAAATACACTTCACCACCAAATTGATCAATCCAACCCTCAATTTGATCCTCCACCTACCCAACTTGATAATTCTACCTTCCAAAATGACTTTCCTGTTTTGGCAGGATCCAAAAAAGGAAACCTTTCCAATTTTGGAAACCTTCCCAAAAAAGCAAACTTTTCCCAAAACCTTCCTTTACCTAAAACCCATAATCCTAACCTTCCCCTCACTTCTCAAATTCTCCAAAAACCCAAAACTGATATTCCTCGACCTCCCAAATCCTTTATTGATGCCCTGGCCAAAGATAACACCCCTAAACCCACCATCCCTTTTAGAACTGGAGGCACTTATCGTGGCAAGCCTTCTATTAAATTTACTGCCGAGGAAGTTGAAATTATGGCTGCCCCATTCAAACTTTCACTGGTTGGTAAATTTTCTTATGGTCGGCCTAATTTGGAAAATATCAGGAAGTTCTTTACGGCACTTGGATTGAAAGGGGAGCTTCAGATTTCCCTGCTTGATCCCCGTCACATTCTTATCAGACTAAGCCTTGAGGAAGATTACACACGCCTTTGGGTGAGGCAAGCTTGGCGTGTGCAAGGATTTACCATGAGGCTCTTTAAGTGGTCCCCCACCTTCAGATGCTCAGAGGAGTCCCCTGTAGTCCCTGTTTGGATTTCCTTGCCCTTTCCTTCCTGTTCATTTGGTGCATTGCAAGGAGGCCCTTTTTTCCATTGCAGCTCAAGTGGGTAAGCCTCTACGTACAGATCATGCTACTGCATTACTTAATCGGCCTAATATTGCTAGAGTTTTGGTTGAGTTTGATGTTACTCAAGAATTTGTTGATAAAATCTGGATTGAGGAAGGGAATGAGGGTTTTTGGCAAGATGTGATCTTTGAGTCTGAGCCCAAGTATTGTCTCTCTTGTAAGCATTTAGGGCACAGACAAACTGAATGCTTCATTGATAATCCTACTCTTCGTGACTCTCATAATAAGGCCAAAGAGAATGTCAAGGCAGGAGATGGTAATGCAAAACCACCTAATGAGCGGCACCGCAGGGAATCTTCAAATACGTGCCAACGTCTAAGCCTCATGTTGCTACTTCAGTAGTTCCTACTCAGAGATCAGTGCCTCCAGCCTCATTTGATGCTTCAATGCCTGTCACTTCACTACCAATTTCAGCACCAGTCACTACAGCACCACTTGGGCCTACAGTTTCAGTTTCTACTCAGCTGCCAGTCCCTATTTCTACTTCTACACTTGCTGCTACCTCCACTGTTGGGACTTCAAATAGGTTTGCTATGCTTACCCCCACCCTAACTGGAATGTGGATTCTATTGCTCCTAGTCGGGTCACTATTGATGTTGCTGCATCTTTCCCTCCTGCTCCTGCTCCTGCTTCTGCTGTGGGGATCCCTCCCTCTACTTTTGTTACTGCCACTGGATCTACTTCAGCATGTGTGGTTTCTGGCATCCTTGTTCCCACTTTAGATGCTACCACTTCTGGCACTTCTTCTTTGTCTGCTAGAGCTCCTGACTTTGTACCTAGACCTTCCCCAGGTACATTGATTTCTTCTGCCTCTCCTGTTGTGGCTGCATTACCTTCCTCCTATCCTATTCCTCCTCACTACAGGTATTCTCCTCCACCAACAACTCTTCCTGGACTGATAGAACACTCTTAGTTCCCCTACCTATTAGTGATACTTTGCCCGTAGCTTATAACTATCCATCTGAGAGTGTTCCTAGTAATCGATCATTTGCTGCGGGTCATTTTGGCTCTTCCCATTCAGCTAGGTTTGCTTCGTCTGATGATGAGTCTGTAGGTGGGAGTTATGACCCCTATTTTGGGAATGAGAAGCTTGATGGTTTTCCCTCAGAACCTGAACCTATGCAGGATAATGATTGTACGAGAGCTCTCTTGCTTAGCACGGGTTCAGACTCAGCTGCTCGTCACATGGACATGTATTTGGATGATGGCTTTCAGCAAGTCACTCGGCGTTCTGATCGTCTAAGAACGAAAAAGGCCAAGGGCATTAGTGTTGGCAATACAGTGACTGGACGCAAAAAGCATAGATGATCTTGACTGCGGCGGATTTTTTCTTATTTTCTACTTTCATTTGCTTTTGCTTTTGGAGGTCAGGTCTATGCCCCCCTCCTTTCCCTTGTATGGTGGTGAGTCACCACCCATTTCTAGCTTTCATTTACAGTTTTCCTTTGCGTATTATGGAGGTAAGGTTTAGGTCCCCCTCCCTTTATGTATTTCCTTTACTTAGTATAATATACTGGTAGGGGTCCATGCCTAACCCCCCTCCCGCTAAGGAGGTTTATTTCAAAAAAAAAAAAAAAAACCCTAAACCCTAAACCCTAAACCCTGAACCCTGAACCCTGAACCCTAAACCCTGAACCCTGAACCCTGAACCCTGAACCCTGAACCCTGAACCCTGAACCCCGAACCCTAAACCCTCAACCCTCAACCCTCAACCCTCAACCCTGAACCCTGAACCCTGAACCCTAAACCCTGAACCCTAAACCCTAAACCCTAAACCTATTTCAAAAAAAAAACCCTAAACCCTAAACCCTAAACCCTAAACCCTAACCCTAAACCCTAAACCCTCTCTAGAACTTGTTCTCTCTACCTCCAAGTCTCGGCCATCACTTTTCCGGCGCCGTCCGGCCGGTTTTTCGGCCAACCCGCCGGCCAAATCTTTTTCCGGCGTTGGTTCTTCCCTCCGCCAATACTTCCACCATTATTTGGGCAGCCTTTGTGGCTGCCATGGATGAATCCGAGGAAGTTGGTGACCCTTCCCATGAGGTTTCCGGCAGCCCTGCAAATTCCGGCGGTTTTCCGGTGAGTTCTCCCCCTATAACCCACGGCCAAGGCAATTCTCGGCCATATGATGAAGGCCCTTTCAAACCCGTGCATGGGGTGGTGGATTATGGACGAACGGAGACTCCTTCAACTCCTTTGCTTGACCTAAACCAGATTTCAATGGTGTTGGCTGGTTTACAAGGACAACTAGCAACCCTAGCCACCATGGTTGATGGATCCAAGGGCCGAAACATCCAAATCAGTGAACAAGGCAAGTTTTTTAATGATTTTCCAAATCTTTTAGCATCAAACCTTCCAAAAACCAGTGCTCCTCCGTCCTCCATGGCTGCCATGGCCGAAACTAACCCAAACTCTATCCAAAACCCATCAAAAACCTCACTTTTCCCTCCACCCGCCGGAAATTCCTCCCCACCGGCCGCCGGCGATCACTTTCCGGCCATCACCGGACCTCCAGCCACCCTCCATGCCGGCGCCACCACCTTGGCAGCCGCCACAACCCCAACCCTAGCCGCCACAACTTCTTTCCCAAACCCTAACCCTAATCTTCATACACCTTTATCCCTCACTTCCAAAAATGCCCTTAATGAAATCCCCAATCTTAATCCCCCTAATTACACTTTAGATAACCCTAATTTGAATTCCAAAATCCCTTCTCAAAATCCCCAATTTGTTTTACCCAATTTCCCAATTTCTAACCCTAACCCTAATCTCTCAATAATTCCTTCAATTTCCCAAATTGTCCCAACCACCTCCCAAATCCCTAACCCTAGCCCCCAAATTCCCCAATTTGTCTTACCTACCTCAATTCCAAGCCCTAATTTCCAATTGGAAACCCTAAACCCCCAAATTAAAAGTTCAGCTTCAATTGACAACCCTAATTTACCAATTTCCCCCTCAATTTCCCAAATTGCTCCAACCATCCCCGAAATCCCTAACCCTAGCCCCCAACTCCCCCAAATTGAATCATCTACCTCAATTCCAAACCCTAATTCCCAATTAGAAACCCTAAATCCCCAAATTGAAAACTCCCCTTCAATTGAAAACCTAAATCCCCAATCCAAAACCCTAATTCCCCAATTGGACACTCAAAATACACTTCACCACCAAATTGATCAATCCAACCCTCAATTTGTTCCTCCACCTACCCAACTTGATAATTCTACCTTCCAAAATGACTTTCCTGTGTTGGCAGGATCCAAAAAAGGAAACCTTTCCAATTTTGGAAACCTTCCCAAAAAAGCAAACTTTTCCCAAAACCTTCCTTTACCTAAAACCCATAATCCTAACCTTCCCCTCACTTCTCAAATTCTCCAAAAAGCCAAAACTGATATTCCTCGACCTCCCAAATCCTTTATTGATGCCTTGGCCAAAGATAACACCCCTAAACCCACCATCCCTTTTAGAACTGGAGGCACTTATCGTGGCAAGCCTTCTATTAAATTTACTGCCGAGGAAGTTGAAATTATGGCTGCCCCATTCAAACTTTCACTGGTTGGTAAATTTTCTTATGGTCGGCCTAATTTGGAAAATATCAGGAAGTTCTTTACGGCACTTGGATTGAAAGGGGAGCTTCAGATTTCCCTGCTTGATCCCCGTCATATTCTTATCAGACTAAGCCTTGAGGAAGATTACACACGCCTTTGGGTGAGGCAAGCTTGGCGTGTGCAAGGATTTACCATGAGGCTCTTTAAGTGGTCCCCCACCTTCAGATGCTCTGAGGAGTCCCCTGTAGTCCCTGTTTGGATTTCCTTGCCTTTCCTACCTGTTCATTTGGTGCATTGCAAGGAGGCCCTTTTTTCCATTGCAGCTCAAGTGGGTAAGCCTCTACGTACAGATCATGCGACTGCATTACTTAATCGGCCTAATATTGCTAGAGTTTTGGTTGAGTTTGATGTTACTCAAGAATTTGTTGATAAAATCTGGATTGAGGAAGGGAATGAGGGTTTTTGGCAAGATGTGATCTTTGAGTCTGAGCCCAAGTATTGTCTCTCTTGTAAGCATTTAGGGCACAGACAAACAGAATGCTTCATTGATAATCCTACTCTTCGTGACTCTCATAATAAGGCCAAAGAGAATGTCAAGGCCAGGAGATGGTAATGCAAAACCACCTAATGAGCAGGCACCGCAGGGAATCTTCAAATACGTGCCAACGTCTAAGCCTCATGTTGCTACTTCAGTAGTTCCTACTCAGAGATCAGTGCCTCCAGCCTCATTTGATGCTCAATGCCTGTCACTTCACTACCAATTTCAGCACCAGTCACTACAGCACCACTTGGGCCTACAGTTTCAGTTTCTACTCAGCTGCCAGTCCCTATTTCTACTTCTACACTTGCTGCTACCTCCACTGTTGGGACTTCAAATAGGTTTGCTATGCTTACCCCCACCCTAACTGGAATTGTGGATTCTATTGCTCCTAGTCGGGTCACTATTGATGTTGCTGCATCTTTCCCTCCTGCTCCTGCTCCTGCTTCTGCTGTGGGGATCCCTCCCTCTACTTTTGTTACTGCCACTGGATCTACTTCAGCATGTGTGGTTTCTGGCATCCTTGTTCCCACTTTAGATGCTACCACTTCTGGCACTTCTTCTTTGTCTGCTAGAGCTCCTGACTTTGTACCTCGACCTTCCCCAGGTACATTGATTTCTTCTGCCTCTCCTGTTGTGGCTGCATTACCTTCCTCCTATCCTATTCCTCCTCACTACAGGTATTCTCCTCCACCAACAACTCTTCCTGGACTTGATAGAACACTCTTAGTTCCCCTACCGCCCGTAGCTTATAACTATCCATCTGAGAGTGTTCCTAGTAATCGATCATTTGCTGCGGGTCATTTTGGCTCTTCCCATTCAGCTAGGTTTGCTTCGTCTGATGATGAGTCTGTAGGTGGGAGTTATGACCCCTATTTTGGGAATGAGAAGCTTGATGGTTTTCCCTCAGAACCTGAACCTATGCAGGATAATGACTGTACGAGAGCTCTCTTGCTTAGCACGGGTTCAGACTCAGCTGCTCGTCACATGGACATGTATTTGGATGATGGCTTTCAGCAAGTCACTCGGCGTTCTGATCGTCTAAGAACGAAAAAGGCCAAGGGCATTAGTGTTGGCAATACAGTCACTGGACGCAAAAAGCATAGATGATCTTGACTGCGGCGGATTTTTTCTTATTTTCTACTTTCATTTGCTTTTGCTTCTGGAGGTCAGGTCTATGCCCCCCTCCTTTCCCTTGTATGGTGGTGAGTCACCACCCATTTCTAGCTTTCATTTACAGTTTTCCTTTGCGTATTATGGAGGTAAGGTTTAGGTCCCCCTCCCTTTATGTATTTCCTTTACTTAGTATAATATACTGGTAGGGGTCCATGCCTAACCCCCCTCCCGCTAAGGAGGTTTTTTAAAAAAAAAAAAAAAACCCTGAACCCTGAACCCTGAACCCTAAACCCTAAACCCTAACCCTGAACCCTGAACCCTAAACCCTGAACCCTGAACCCTGAACCCTGAACCCTGAACCCTAAACCCTGAACCCTAAACCCTGAACCCTGAACCCTGAACCCTGAAACCCTGAACCCTAAACCCTAAACACTAAACCCTAAACACTAAACCCTAAACCCTAAACACTAAACCCTAAACCCTGAACCCTGAACCCTGAACCCTGAACCCTAAACCCTAAACCCTAAACCAAATCCCTATTACCATGAATTCCCAATTGCAAACCCTAAATCCCCAAATTGGCCAATTTTCCCAATCTAAAACCCTAATTTCCCCAACTACCCAATTCCCCCAAATTGAACCCTCAATCCCAATCTCTAACCCTAATTTAACAAATCCCCCACTCCATGTGAACCCTAATCATCCAAATCCCCAAATTGAAAACCCTAATGTCGAAAATTCCCAAATTGAAAACCCTAATTCCCAAATTGTAAACCCTAACTCCAAAATTAAAAATTCCAACTTCGACCTTGAAAACTCCAACTCTTCCCAATTCCCCGCCCTTTCAAAAAACCCTCCCAAAACCAAAAATTACACTTCCCTCCCCCAAAATGGTAATTTTTCCCATAACTTAACCATTCCTCCGAAAAATGAAATCTTTGCAAAAAATCCCTATTTACCCCCGAACCAAGCCTCTCCTTCACCTCCTGAAAAGGAAATCCCTAGGCCGGAGAAATCTTTTATTGATGCCCTTGGAATTGGGAAAAATCATTCCCCTGAAATTCCCATTAAACCCCTCACTAATTATCATGGAATGCCTGCTGTTTTATTTTCTAAGGAGGAGATTGCTATCATGGCTGAACCTTTTAAGCTCTCCTTAGTTGGAAAGTTTTCATTTGGGAGGCCAACAATGGAGCTTATCAGAAAATTCTTTTCCTCTTTGGGATTGAAAGGTGATTGGCAAATTTCTCTGCTTGACAAGCGGCATATTTTGATTAAGTTGAGACTTGAAGAGGATTACACCAGGCTATGGACTAGACAGTCTTGGTTTGTTCAGGGACACACTATGCGTGTTTTCAAGTGGAGCCCTCAATTCAGATGCAATGAAGAGTCACCAGTTGTCCCTGTCTGGATCACTCTGCCTTATCTTCCCATACACTTAGTCCAGTGTAAGTCTGCATTATTTTCTATTGCCTCTGCTGTTGGTAAACCACTGAGAGTTGATCATGCCACTGCCACTCTTAATAGACCAACTGTTGCACGGGTGTTGGTTGAATGTGATGTTTCCCAACCTTCTTTTGCCAAAAAGGTTTGGGTTGGTGATGAGGAGTCGGGTTTTGTTCAGGATATTGTTATTGAGAAGCTCCTAGATTACTGCATGTCATGTAAGCATTTGGGTCACAAGCAGGAGAAATGTTTTATTGCAAATCCCACACTTCGGCCTCCTGACAGGGTGGGAAATGAGAAAGGAAAAGGGAAAACTTCTTCAGGGGAAGTGTCTACTGCCCAAGAAAGACTTGTTTACTATGCCTCCTGATCAGGTATGCCCCTCCTCAGATGCTTTTATACTTGTTACTTCAGTGCAGGAACAAGCTCCTACTATACTACCATCTACTCCAGCTTCAGTGATTGCCCCTATTACTACTCCTTCTTTGGGATTGGATAGCACAGCTGTTACCATAGCTCCAGGTTCTTGTTCTGAGACTGCATCTCATATTCTCTCTTTATCTCCTGGACGAGCTCCTAGTGTTACCACTAATTTCCAGTCAGAAGATATTCCCAGCAATCAGACATTTCATTCAGGCCGTGTTGGCTCTTCTCATTCTGCTGATGACATTTTCTCTGATGATGATAATAGATTTGGGATTGATGATAGCTTTGATTCTGATCCTGGAGCCTCTGCTGATGTTCCCCAGAGTGAGGATCCCACCTCCAAAACTGTTGCTATCTCTTCTTCTTCCAGCACTAGTCTCATTGATGATGATGGATTCCAGCGAGTCCTTAGAAGTCGTCGTGGTGGAAAGAAGGGTAATACTACAAGCACTGGTACTAGCAAACCCCCTCAAATTATTGCCCGTAAGGGTAGGAGCAATTTAAAATGATTAAGTCCCTAATTTGGAATATAAGAGGGATTGGTCAGAATCCTTCTATCAGGAGACTCAAAAATATTATTAAGTTACACCATCTTCAGCTGCTTTGTATTCTGGAGCCTTTTCTCTCAGCTGAGAAGATTGATTCTACCAGAGTCAGATTAGGCATGGAATCTGCTTTTGCTTCATAGGAAAATTTGGATTTTCTGGTCTCAACCATTCAGTGTTCAAATTCTACATGATATGGGCCAGGTGATTCATTGTAAGGTCAGCCACTACTCCCTTTCAGAGCAGGTATTTTTATCCTTTGTCTATGCTAAGTGTTCAGCACCATTACGCATGGACCTTTGGGATGCTCTGATTACATTTTCTAGGGAAATTGACGGTGCTTGGATGGTTGGAGGAGACTTTAATGTTGTACAGCAGCATTCTGAAGTGGTTGGGGGTCATCCTCAACTTCAATCAGCCATTGATGACTTTAATGTGACTCTTATGGACTGTGGACTTGAAGATGCTGGTTTTGAGGGGACTCCTTATACTTGGGCAAATGGTTTCACTAGGCGTAGATTGGACAGGGTAGTGGTTAATAATCAGTGGGGGAGGCACTTTCCTGTGTTCAAAGTTTCACACCTCAACCGCACTGGATCTGATCATTCTCCTCTTCTATTATCCTGTGATTTAGGGCAGGCCCGGGGCCCGAGTAGATTCAAATTTTTACATACCTGGTTGAAACATCCTGACTTGATGGAAATCATCAAACATAACTGGTCACTGCCCGTTTTATCAAATGGTATGAGTGCTTTCCAGCAGAAACTTATAAGGCTCAAACATTGTCTTAAGCAGTGGAACAAAGAGGTATTTGGAAATGTCTTTAATAAAGTTCATGAGGCTGAACAAGAAGTACTTTACAGGGAGGGATTATTTGATGCATCAGGCTCTGATCAGGATCGATCAGCTTTGCAATTGGCCAAAGCCAGGTTACTCCAAGCTTTATCCAGAGAGGAGTCATTTTTGAGACAGCAATCCCGTGTTAGATGGCTAAAGGAGGGGGACGCCAATTCCCGTTTTTTTCATGCCATGATTCGAAGGAAGCACCATATTCTTGGAGTCCATCGTATTCAGGGGAATGACGGTATGTGGATTACAGATACAGAGGCAATTGAGGCCTCAGCAGTGTCCTATTTTCAGACTCTCCTATCTGGTGATGAGTCTACCTTCTCTGAGAGAGACTTTGACTTTATCCCTACTTTGGTAACTGAAGAGGATAATAACTCTCTATGTGGGCTCCCTTCGATCGAGGAAGTCCGTGAGGCTGTTTTCTCTATAGATTCTGATAGTTCTCCAGGCCCAGATGGGTTTTGTAGTAAATTTTACCAGGCTTGCTGGGAGGTGATTGGTATGGACCTTCACACTGCTGTTGTTGATTATTTCAGAGGATCTCCTATGCCCAGAGGTTTTTTAAGCACTCTTCTTGTACTGCTGCCTAAAAAACCTTCTCCTACCACATGGGCTGATTTTAGGCCAATCAGTCTTTGTAATGTGAGTAATAAAGTCATTACTAAAATTCTGGTTTCCAGGCTTTCCTGCATTCTACCTCAGCTTATCTCTCCCTCCCAGAGTGGTTTTGTTCCTGGAAGATTGATCCACGACAACATACTGCTTGCCCAGGAGTTAGTTCATGATTTGAATAGAAGGACTCGAGGGGGTAATGTGGTGATAAAGCTGGATATGGCTAAAGCATATGATAGGATGTCCAGGCCTTTTATTCTTCAGATGCTTCGGGCCTTTGGTTTTTCTGAGCAGTGGATTTCATTGATTCAGAGAGCCATTACAAACCCTTGGTTTTCTGTGATGGTTAATGGGGTTGCTAAGGGATTCTTCCAGTCACAGAGGGGATTACGACAGGGTGATCCTATTTCTCCTAGCCTCTTTATTATTGCAGCAGAATTTTTTTCCAGGAGTTTGGATAGATTAGTAGCTCGGTATCCCTCAGTTGCCTATGCTACAGGAGTTCCCATCACCATCTCTCATTTGAGTTTTGCTGATGATATCATCATTTTTGCTAATGGGAGCAGAGATAGTCTTCGTCATTTCATGGATGTCCTACACAGATATGAGGCTATTTCAGGCCAACTCGTCAGTCAGGCTAAGAGTAGATATTATACTGGCAGATCGTCTACTGGTTCAAGAAGGAGTATTATTCATAATGTGACTGGCTTTCAGAGAGGTAATCTTCCTTTCACCTATCTTGGATGTCCCATTTATTTGGGTAATCTTAAGATTGCCTTCTTTGAAGATTTAGTGAGGAAGGTTAGAGATAAGATCTCAGGCTGGGCTAATCGACTCCTCTCATTCGGGGGTAAGATTATTCTGATTCGACATGTCCTTTCCTCCATGCCTATCTATTTATTCCATGTCTTGAGGCCTCCATCAGATGTCTTTCACCAGTTGGAGCGATTATATACCAAATTCCTTTGGGGTGATACTACTACTTCAAGGAAAATTCACTGGTGCAAGTGGGCCTCTGTTTGCTTCCCTGTGGAAGAAGGGGGTATAGGGGTTCGTTCTCTGGCTGATGTGGTTATGGCTTGTGAGATCAAACTGTGGTGGCATTTTAGAGCTCAGCAGTCTTTATGGGCCTCCTTTATGAAGGCTAAATATTGTTATGCTGATCACCCATCTCTGGTTCATTTTACTTATCCTGCTTCCCCTCTATGGAGGCGCCTTTGCATTGTCAGGCTGACAGCTGAGCCCCTTATTAGATGGTTAGTTCGTTCAGGGAATTCCAGCTTTTGGTATGATTGCTGGGTGGGCTCTTGCCCACTAATTTCATTCAATCCTCTAGCAGCTTCTTCAACTTCTGTATCTTCTTACTGGACTGATACAGGGTGGGATAGGGAGAGGATTTTGGCTGAGTTACCCACTTCTATTGCTGAGCAGATATTCATGATTCCAACCACACAGCAAGGCCCAGATTTGATCAGATGGCGTCTATCATTAGATGGAGACTTCTCCCTTCGTTCTACTTGGGAGCACATTCGGACTTCTATGGAACCCAGGCCTGTTTATTCTTTCATTTGGCAGAGGCACATTCCTATTCAGCTTTCCTTCTTTATTTGGTGGCTCCTTCATGGCTTTCTTGCTTTAGATGACTCCCTGGCAAGCAAAGGCTTTCACATGGTTTCAAGATGCATATGTGGATGTGACTGCGAGACCCTGAGCCACCTCTTTCTTCATTGCTCACTGACTCGGCAAGTTTGGCAGTATTTTTTTGGGATGTTTGGGCTACACTTTTATGAGTTTACATCCGTTTCTACTATGCTACTTCATTGGCGTCGGTGTTCCCCTTCAGTGAGCCACATTAGGATTGTGGTTGTTTGCTACATACTGTGGCACATATGGAAGACTCGTAATGCTTGTAGATTTGACGGTATTTCCTTCCATGTTCTGCGAGTTATTCATAGTATTACAGCAGATTTGCACCTTCTTGGTTTGGCATTGGGCTTTAAAGCTTCACAACTTCGTGGAGATTCCTCTGTGGGGTTTGTGAGCTCTTTGAGAACACTGCCTTGCAAAACCAGGACAGTGAGATTGATATCATGGCGGCGGCCTTTTGTGGGTTCTTTGAAGCTCAATGTAGATGGCTGCTCCCGTGGTAACCCGGGCCCCTCAGCTGCCGGCGGTATTCTTCGTGATCACTTGGGCAGAGTTGTGGGGGCATTTGGTCGATTTTTGGATCATCAGCCCATCATTTATGCTGAGCTAGTGGCTCTTCAGGTTGGGTTGGAGATGGCCACTTCAATTAGGTTCTCTTCTTTGATTATTGAATCAGATTCCTCCACTGCTATTTCTTGGGTTACTTCCTGTAATTCAGGCTGTTGGGAATATGCTTATCTCTTGGCTCGGATTCGAATACTCTGTAAATCTGCACCGATTCAAATCTGTCATGTTTATAGGGAGGCCAATCAGGCAGCGGACTTCATGGCTAATTGGGCATGCACTCATCAGCAAGATCAGAGTTTCTTTGCACAGCGAGATCTTCCTCGAGGCATTTATGGTATACTTTCTCTTGATGCAGATGAGACTCCTCACCTTAGGACTTAGACTTTTCAGTTCTTATCTTATACTTTGGAGGTCAGGTCCATGTCCCCCTCCTTACTTTTGTACTATGGTGAGTCACCATAATTACTTCATTATTTTATCTAGCCTTTTTCTATATCATTGTAAAGCAGTGAGTCACCGCTCTATTACGTTCTTTGGTTACAGTTTTCCTTCGCTTCTTTTGGAGGTAAGGTTTAGGTCCCCCTCCATCATGTACTTAATTTATATTATTAATAAACTGGTAGGGTCCCTGCCAAACCCCCCTCCCGCTAAGGAGGTTTTTTTTTAAAAAAAAAAACCCTAAACCCTAAACCCTAAACCCTGAACCCTGAACCCTGAACCCTAAACCCTGAACCCTGAACCCTAAACCCTAAACCCTAAACCCTAAAAACCCTGGGCAAACCAAAAGCCTAAAAACCAAAAAACCTCTCTCTACTTTCTCTCTCTAAAAATTTTCTCTTATCTCTCCCAACCCCGGCCATCACTTTTCCGGCGTCGGCAGGCCGATTTTCCGGCGAACCCGCCGGCCAAATCTTTTTCCGGCATTGGTTCTTCCCTCCGCCAATACTTCCACCATTATTTGGGCGGCCTTTATGGCTGCCATGGATGAATCCGAGGAAGTTGGTGATCCTTCTCATGAAGTTTCCGGCAGCCCTGCAAATTCCGGCGGTTTTCCGGTGAGTTCTCCCCCTATAACCCACGGCCAAGGCAATTTTCGGCCATATGATGAAGACCCTTTCAAACCCGTGCATGGGGTGGTGGATTATGGACGAACGGAGACTCCTTCAACTCCTTTGCTTGACCTAAACCAGATTTCAATGGTGTTGGCTGGTTTACAAGGACAACTAGCAACCCTAGCCACCATGGTTGATGGATCTAAGGGCCGAAACATCAAAATCAGTGAACAAGGCAAGTTTTTTAATGATTTTCCAAATCTTTTAGCATCAAACCTTCCAAAAACCAGTGCTCCTCCGTCCTCCATGGCTGCCATGGCCGAAACTAACCCAAACTCTATCCAAAACCCATCAAAAACCTCACTTTTGCCTCCACCCGCCGGAAATTCCTCCTCACCGGCCGCCGGCGATCACTTTCCGGCCATCACCGGACCTCCAGCCACCCTCCATGCCGGCGCCGCCACCTTGGCAGCCGCCACACCCCCAACCCTAGCCGCCACAACTTCTTTCCCAAACCCTAACCCTAATCTTCATACAACTTTATCTCTCACTTCCAAAAATGCCCTTAATGAAATCCCCAATCTTAATCCCCCTAATTGCACTTTAGATAACCCTAATTTGAATTCCAAAATCCCTTCTCGAAATCCCCAATTTGTTTTACCCAATTTCCCAATTTCTAACCCTAACCCTAATCTCTTAATAATTCCTTCAATTTCCCAAATTGTCCCAACCACCTCCCAAATCCCTAACCCTAGCCCCCAAATTCCCCAATTTGTCTTACCTACCTCAATTCCAAGCCCTAATTCCCAATTGGAAACACTAAACCCCCCAAACTAAAAGTTCAGCTTCAATTGACAACCCTAATTTACCAATTTCCCCTTCAATTTCCCAAATTGCTCCAACCATCCCCGAAATCCCTAACCCTAGCCCCCAACTCCCCCAAATTGAATCTTCTACCTCAATTCCAAACCCTAATTCCCAATTAGAAACCCTAAATCCCCAAATTGAAAACTCCCCTTCAATTGAAAACCTAAATCCCCAATCCAAAACCCTAATTCCCCAATTGGACATCCAAAATACACTTCACCTCCAAATTGATCAATCCAACCCTCAATTTGATCCCCCACCTACCCAACTTGATAAGTCTACCTTCCAAAATGACTTTCCTGTTTTGGCAGGATCCAAAAAGGAAACCTTTCCAATTTTGGAAACCTTCCCAAAAAAGCAAACTTTTCCCAAAACCTTCCTTTACCTAAAACCCATAATCCTAACCTTCCCATCACTTCTCAAATTCTCCAAAAACCCAAAACTAATATTCCTCGACCTCCCAAATCCTTTATTGATGCCCTGGCCAAAGATAACACCCCTAAACCCACCATCCCTTTTAGAACTGGAGGCACTTATCGTGGTAAGCCTTCTATTAAATTTACTGCCGAGGAAGTCGAAATTATGGCTGCCCCATTCAAACTTTCACTGGTTGGTAAATTTTCTTATGGTCGGCCTAATTTGGAAAATATCAGGAAGTTCTTTACGGCACTTGGATTGAAAGGGGAGCTTCAGATTTCCCTACTTGATCCCCGCCACATTCTTATCAGACTAAGCCTTGAGGAAGATTACACACGCCTTTGGGTGAGGCAAGCTTGGCGTGTGCAAGGATTTACCATGAGGCTCTTTAAGTGGTCCCCCACCTTCAGATGCTCAAGGAGTCCCCTGTAGTCCCTGTTTGGATTTCCTTGCCCTTCCTTCCTGTTCATTTGGTGCATTGCAAGGAGGCCCTTTTTTCTATTGCAGCTCAAGTGGGTAAGCCTCTACGTACAGATCATGCGACTGCATTACTTAATCGGCCTAATATTGCTAGAGTTTTGGTTGAGTTTGATGTTACTCAAGAATTTGTTGATAAAATCTGGATTGAGGAAGGGAATGAGGGTTTTTGGCAAGATGTGATCTTTGAGTCTGAGCCCAAGTATTGTCTCTCTTGTAAGCATTTAGGGCACAGACAAACTGAATGCTTCATTGATAATCCTACTCTTCGTGACTCTCATAAGGCCAAAGAGAATGTCAAGCCAGGAGATGGTAATGCAAAACCACCTAATGAGCAGGCACCGCAGGGAATCTTCAAATACGTGCCAACGTCTAAGCCTCATGTTGCTACTTCAGTAGTTCCTACTCAGAGATCAGTGCCTCCAGCCTCATTTGATGCTCCAATGCCTGTCACTTCACTTCCAATTTCAGCACCAGTCACTACAGCACCACTTGGGCCTACAGTTTCAGTTTCTACTCAGCTGCCAGTCCCTATTTCTACTTCTACACTTGCTGCTACCTCCACTGTTGGGACTTCAAATAGGTTTGCTATGCTTACCCCCACCCTAACTGGAATTGTGGATTCTATTGCTCCTAGTCGGGTCACTATTGATGTTGCTGCATCTTTCCCTCCTGCTCCTGCTCCTGCTTCTGCTGTGGGGATCCCTCCCTCTACTTTTGTTACTGCCACTAGGATCTACTTCAGCATGTGTGGTTTCTGGCATCCTTGTTCCCACTTTAGATGCTACCACTTCTGGCACTTCTTCTTTGTCTGCTGGAGCTCCTGACTTTGTACCTAGACCTTCCCCAGGTACATTGATTTCTTCTGCCTCTCCTGTTGTGGCTGCATTACCTTCCTCCTATCCTATTCCTCCTCACTACAGGTATTCTCCTCCACCAACAACTCTGCCTGGACATAGAACACACTTAGTTCCCCTACCTATTAGTGATACTTTGCCCGTAGCTTATAACTATCCATCTGAGAGTGTTCCTAGTAATCGATCATTTGCTGCGGGCCATTTTGGCTCTTCCCATTCAGCTAGGTTTGCTTCGTCTGATGATGAGTCTGTAGGTGGGAGTTATGACCCCTATTTTGGGAATGAGAAGCTTGATGGTTTTCCCTCAGAACCTGAACCTATGCAGGATAATGATTGTACGAGAGCTATCTTGCTTAGCACGGGTTCAGACTCAGCTGCTCGTCACATGGACATGTATTTGGATGATGGCTTTCAGCAAGTCACTCGGCGTTCTGATCGTCTAAGAACGAAAAAGGCCAAGGGCATTAGTGTTGGCAATACAGTGACTGGACGCAAAAAGCATAGATGATCTTGACTGTGGCGGATTCTTTCTTATTTTCTACTTTCATTTGCTTTTGCTTTTGGAGGTCAGGTCTATGCCCCCCTCCTTTCCCTTGTATGGTGGTGAGTCACCACCCATTTCTAGCTTTCATTTACAGTTTTCCTTTGCGTATTCTGGAGGTAAGGTTTAGGTCCCCCTCCCTTTATGTATTTCCTTTACTTAGTATAATATACTGGTAGGGGTCCATGCCTAACCCCCCTCCCGCTAAGGAGGTTTATTTAAAAAAAAAAAAAAACCCTGAGCCCTAAACCCTGAACCCTAAACCCTGAACCCTGAACCCTAAACCCTACACCCTGAACCCTGAACCCTAAACCCAGAACCCTGAACCCTGAACCCTAAACCCTAAATCCTAAACCCTAAGCCCTAAACCCTAAACCCTAAACCCTAAGCCCTAAACCCTAAACCCTGAACCCTGAACCCTAAACCCTAAAACCCTAAACCCTGAACCCTGAACCCTGAACCCTGGACCCTCAACCCTCAACCCTGAACCCTGAACCCTGAACCCTAAACCCTGAACCCTGAACCCTAAACCCTAAACCCTAAACCACTCTGTGAACCCTAAACCCTAAACCCTGAACCCTAAACCCTAAACCCTGAACCCTGAACCCTGAACCCTAAACCCTAAACCCTAAACCCTGAACCCTGAACCCCTTTAAAACCCTAGAGGCTCTCCTTTCCCACGTTACTCCGATCCAGCGTTCGAGCCACTCGTCGCCTGATATCTCCGAATCCAAATCTCCTAGAATGAAGGTGATCGCTGCCTACTTGCTCGCTGTGTTGGGAGGCAACGCCAGCCCGTCCGCTGAGGATTTGAAGAGCATTCTTGGTTCAGTTGGAGCAGAGGCTGATGACGAGAGGATTGAATTACTTTTGTCTCAAGTTGAGGGAAAAGATATCACTGAACTGATTGCAGCTGGAAGGGAAAAATTGGCTTCAGTTCCTTCTGGTGGTGGTGGTGGGGTTGCATTTGCTGCTGCTGCTGCTGCTGGTGGAGGTGGTGCTGCTCCTGATGCCCCAGCTGCAGAGACAAAGAAAGAGGAGAAAGTGGAAGAGAAAGAGGAATCCGATGACGATATGGGCTTCGGTCTCTTTGACTAAGGGGGATTATTTTTCCAGTTGTACGTGGAGCCATGTTTTCCAAGTTAACTGGTTTTTGGTTGAACCTACAAGTTTCTTAGCTTCTCTGTGTTTCTTATGAAAAAACTTTTGTTTACTGTTTTAGTTCTAGTTGGAGACGTGATTTTTTTGTTTAGTTAATGAATTGACGCGAACTACTGAAATACAATTATCAATTTTTGAGTTAAAAAAAAAAAAAAACCCTGAACCCTAAACCCTAAACCCTAAACCCTAAACTTTGAACCCTGAACCCTAAACCCTGAACCCTAAACCTTGAATCCTGAACCTTGAACCCTAAATCCTGAACCCTGAACCCTGAACCCTAAACCCTAAACCCCGAACCCGGAACCCCGAACCCTGAACCCTGCACCCTAAACCCTGAACCTTGAACCCTAAACCCTGAACCCTAAAACCCTGAACCCTGAACCCTGAACCCTAAACACTAAACCCTGAACCCTAAACCCTGAAACCTGTACCCTGAACCCTAAACCCTCAACCCTAAACCCTAAACCCTCAACCCTCAACCCTGAACCCTGAACCCTAAACCCTCAACCACAAAAACCCAAAATCGTACCCCAACTCTCTTTCTACTCTCTCACTAGAATTGTTCTCTCTACCCTTCCAAGTTCGACCAAATATTTTCCGGCCACGTCCGGACAGTTTCCCGGCGACCATCGCCGACCATCTTCTTCCTCAAGGTCGGTTCACTTTTCCGACAAGTTTACCGCCGGTTTGGAGAGCTCTGGCGCTGCCACAGCCCCATGGCTGATTTGGGGGTTTCAAAATTTCCCACAAATGAAGATCCCGGTGTGTTTCCCATTGGTGAGGCCGCCGGCCATGAAGAAAATCAACTTTTCGGCGAGATTCCGCCCCAAACAAGCCTACCCGACCAAGGTACTGATATATCTGGTTATTCCAGCCCTTCTCCTCTATTTTTTGACCCCAACCATCTGTCCATGGTGGTGGTCGGATTGCAAGATCAATTAGCTTATCTAGCCGCCGCCCTTAATGGCCCTTTTGCTCGGAACATGCAAAACTGTGAACCTAGAAAGGATTCTAAGGAAGTTCAGATTGTTTTGGGAAATTTTCTGCAAAAAAATAGTTTGGAGAAGTCATCCATGGCTACCATGGCCGATCCCCTCTCAAAAACCCTTCAAAACCAACCAAAACCCCCAAAATCTCTCACCACCGCCGGAAAAACCTACCCGCCGGCCGCCGGCGAACTCTTTTCGACCAGCACCGGCCCTCCGGAGACTCTCCCTGCTGGCGTCATCACCATGGCAGCAGGTTCCTCACAAACCCCAGCCGCCACCCTCTCTTTCTGTAACCCTAAAGTTGCACTTGATACACTTTATCCTCCCAATCCCCATTCTACTCTTAATCCCTTAATTCCTAATCCCTCATCAATTTCAAACCCTAATTCCCAAATCCCCAATTCCTATTTTCCCCAATTGGAAACCCTAAGTCCCTCAATTGGCCAATTACCCTAATCCAAAACCCTAAACACCTCAATTAGTCAATTTACCCAAATTGAACCCCCAATTCCAATTTTTAGCCCTAATTTGACTAATTCCCCAATTAATTTAAGCCCCAATTTACAAAATCCCCAAATTGAAATCCCTAATGAGCCAAATCCCCAAATTGAAAACCCTAACTCCAAAATTGAAAAACCCAATTCCAATTTTGAAGACCCTAACCTATCCCAATTTCCCATTCTTCCCAAAAACCCCTCTAAAACCAAATATTACACCGTCCTCCCCCAAAATGGCAACTTTTTACATAATCAAAATGTTCCTTCCAAAAGTGAAATATTTGCCAAAAACCCCAATTTACCCCCGGGCCAACCTACTCCTTCCCCACCACTTGGAAAAGAAATAACAAGGCCTGCTAAATCCTTTATAGATGCTCTCAGTGGTGATAAAACCCAATCCCCTACCATACCTATTAAACCTCTAGGCAATTACCATGGCATGCCTGCAGTCTTATTCACAAAAGAGGAGATTAATCTTATGGCAGAACCTTTCAAACTCTCTTTAGTGGGAAAATTTTCATTCGGGAGACCAATGATGGAGCTAATCAGGAAATTTTTCTCTTCCCTTGGACTAAAAGGTAATTGGCAAGTATCCTTATTAGACAAAAGGCACATATTACTTAAATTGAGGCTGGAAGAGGATTACACCCGACTTTGGACTAGACAGACTTGGTTTGTTCATGGACACACTATGCGTGTTTTTAAGTGGAGTCCTCAGTTCAGATGCAATGAAGAATCTCCAGTTGTCCCTGTGTGGATCACTCTGCCTTATCTCCCCATACATCTAGTCCATTGTAAGTCAGCTTTATTTTCGATTGCCTCTGCTATTGGCAAGCCGCTTAGAGTTGATCATGCCATAGCCACTCTCAATCGACCAACTGTTGCACGGGTGTTAGTTGAATGTGATGTATCCCAACCTTCTTTTACTAAAAAGGTTTGGGTTGGTGATGAGGAGTCGGGTTTTGTTCAGGATATTATAATTGAAAAACTCCCAGATTACTGCATGTCTTGCAAGCACTTGGGCCACATGCAGGAGAAGTGTTTTATTGCAAATCCCACACTCCGGCCTCAAGATAGGCACGGGAATGATAAGGGGAAAGTGATAGCTTCTTCAGGGGATGTTTTTGCTGCTCAGGGACAGCCTGTATATGTGGCAAAGCCATTACAAAGGCCTATCTTAGCTCCTGTGATCACTGCTCCTACTTCTATGCCAGCATCTGAGGTTCCCTCCTCCAGACTATGTTATTTCTTCTCCTACTATTACTACTATTTCTCCAGACTAGGTATGCCCTTCTTCAAATACTTCTATACTTATGAATTCAGTGCAGGAGAATGAGCCTACCATTCCACCACTTCATCCAGCTTCAGTGATTGCTCCTATTACTGCGTCCTCTTTGGGATTGGATAGCATTGCTGTCACCATAGCCCCAGCTTCTTGTTCCGGTTTCGCAACCCAGACTATTTCGTTATCTCCTGGGAGAGCTCCTGGTGTTACCATTAATTTCCAGTCAGATGATATTCCCAGCAATCAGACATTTCATTCGGACCGTATTGGTTCTTCTCACTCTGCGGATGAAGCTTCCTCTGATGATGTTGATGGTTGTGGGATTGATGATAGATATGATTTTGATCCTGGGGCTTCGGTTGATGGACCCCAGAGTGTGGGTGGTACTTCTCCTATTTCTAGCATTGGTCCTATTGATGCCGATGGATTCCAGAGGGTCCTTAGAAGTCATCGTGGTAGAAAGAAAGGGAATACTACTACAAGTACTGGTACTAGCAAACCCCCTCAAATTATTGCCCGCAAGGGTAGGAGCAAATCAAAATGATTAAGTCCCTAATTTGGAACATTAGAGGGATAGGTCAGAATCCCTCAATTAGGAGACTCAAAAAGCTTATTAAGTTTCATCACCTTCAGCTTCTTTGTATTCTGGAGCCTTTTCTTCCTCCTGAGAAGATTGATTCAACCAAAGTCAGATTGGGCATGGAATCTGCTTTTGCTTCAGTGATTACAGAGAATATGAACAAACACTCTTGTTTTCAAAGGTTTTCCAAACAACAAATCAAATTTGAAAATAGTAGATCACTTCACATAGGCTTTTGAAACCCATGTGAAGGATCTACGTACATCCCTCAGTTCATAACAAATTACCCTTCATTGATTCAGTGAATCAAGAACACAGGTTTTTACCCTAGCATGCTTTGAAACAACTTAACAAGCTTAGATGAAGACATAACTGTTAAAGCTTCAAAAACGTAATTAAAACAGTCCTAATGAATGTAAAACCTACCTACGAACATTCAATTAATAATAATGAACCAAAACGAAATACTAGATTAATTAAAGTTAAACCTTAAGATCAAAACGTACAGCATTCGTATCAAACTCTAAACGAAACCCTAATATTTTAAAGCATCCAAAGATTAAACAAACTAATGGCATTAATCATAAAAATCATCCACGAACATTCAAAAACTAATAAAGAGCAAGAATGAAATATTAACTTACTTGAAAACGAACTTTGAAATAAGAACTTGAGTAGCAATCGCAATGACAATCGTCTTAAAAACTTGGAGTACGTAGAGAAACATTCACGAATAATTAAAAATCTTCAAACTCTTCAAATAAATAACTAAAACTAAACTTAAACCTAAGAGAAGTAGGAGAAGAGGAAGAAAAACAAAAAACGCAGCTGCCCCTCATTCGGCTACACAATGTCATATATATAAGCAAACACAAAACCCTAATCATTCAAAACGCAGAGCAACAATTCCGTATAAGGGGGTCCGGACCGTCCCTCAGGGGGTCCGGACCACAGTGTATGTTTTGTTCAATCGGCTGGAAGGCAAGCATCTGTGGTCGGGACCATCAAGGAGGGGGTCCGGACCACAGTGTAGAGCTGTAGCTTTCTGTGGTCGGCACCATCAAGGAAGGGGTCCGGACCACAGTGTATAGTTTTCTTCTTTGGCTGGGCTTCAACTTTCTGTGGTCGGGACCATCAAAGAAAGGGTCTGGACCACAGTGTATAGGTTTCTTCAATGTTTGCTCATCCATCTAAGCCAACTCTTGGGGAAGCTTGAACCATTGTTGACACGCTTTGTTCTCATTTGTTTCTTTCCTCCTTGGAGTTGTCAAAATCACTGTCTTCTTCGTTGAATTCACCATTTTCCCTGCGATTGACAAAATGGTTTACGTAAGTGATAAAATAGTGATAAATTATGAGGAAAATGTAGTAAAATATGTAAATGAGTGTGCAAAAGTGTCGTTTGTAATTACACTTTTCGAGTGTAATCAGTGGTGAGTCACTACCCATTTTCTGCTTTCATTTACTGTTTTCCTTTACTTATTTTGGAGGTCAAGTTTAGGTCCCCCTCCTTTTATGTATTGCTATTACTTAGTATAATATACTAGTAGGGATCCATGCATAACCCCCTTCCACTAAGGAGGTATTCAAAAAAAAAACCCTGAACCTTAAACCCTGAATCGTGATCCCGAAACACTGAACCTTAAACTCTGAACCCTGAGCCTAAACCCTGAGCTCTGAACACCAGACCCTAAACACTGACCCTAAACACCAGACCCTGAACCCTAAATCCTGAACCCTAGACCCTAAAACCTAAACCATAGTCCCTACTCTAAACCAAAAACTCGAACCCTGGAACCCTTCTCCCTGAATCTTGAGCCCTGAACCCTGAACTCTGAACCCTAAACCCTAAACCTAGTCCAAACCCAACCCTGGACTTTTTGGTGATTTTTAAACTCTGGCCAACCATTTTTCAACATCCCCAGTGGTGAACTCTTCTTTCCTGGTGCCATTAGGGCCTCTTTAATCTAGTTGGGCAATGTTTTTGCATTCAGCAGTGCTACCATTGCCTCCAGAGCTGATTTGGGGGCGAACATAGACCCCCACTTGAAAATTTTGGTGAGTTTCTAACGATTCCCAATGCTGCCAATTAATCTGCACAAGTTGGTTGTGTTTCTAGCAATTTTCTAACCATTCCCGGCCCTCCGTTGGTCGGTTTCAACCCTCCCGTCGACTTGGACAACTTCTCACATATGTTGACAACCCTACAATCTCAGATGGCGACTATGACAGCCGCTGGCCTTTGTGCTCAGAAAAATCAAGTTTCCAGCTCACCAGACATGGATCTACCTATTCCCGCCACTGGGGCTGAAGTTTCCAATCATCCTCAGATTGGTAAGACACTATTACCGCTCTTCTTCAACCACCATTGCTGTCATGGTTGCAAATCCACAGAAACTTCTCCAAGAACCCTCCAAAACCCCCTTTTCGGTCATTCACAAGAAAAATAGATTCTACCGGTGATGACAGCCATCCTCTAACCATTCAAGAAACTTCGGCAAGCCTCCCCACCGATGCTGCCACCTTAGCAGCTGGCCAACCCCAACCCCTAGCCACCTCAGCCTTATAACATAACCTTAATGCAACCCTAAATCCATTTTTCACCCCAATGCCCAAATTACCCTCAATCCCTAAACCCCTACATCTAACTTAGCCAATTTCCCAATCCAAAACCCTTCTTCACCTTCAAACCCTAACCCCCAAATTCCTTCTTCCTCAAATCCCCAATTACAAAACCTAATTTCCCAAATTGAAACCCCTAATCCAATTTGAATTCTACTCCTCTTCAATTCCCAATTCAAGTAAACCCTAGTGAGGTAAATCCTCAAATTACTAAAATCCCTAATTTTGAGAAATCCCCAATTGAAGGCAATTCCACACTTCCTCCTGAAATCCCTAACCCCTCCAACTCTAAAAACCCCAACTTGCCCTCACAAACAACCACATCTAAAATGGAAAATCCTTATCTTACCCACTTCCCTAGGCTTTCCAAAACCAACCCCAAATCCAAATATCATACCTCATTTCCTAAAGATGGCAATTTTTCCCACATTTCCACTCTTCCTCCTAAAAATGAAATTTTTTCCACAAATCCAAACGTTCCTCCTAGCCAATCTTCCCAACACCCTACTCCTGAGAAAGAAATCCCTAGACCTTTTAAATCCTTCATTGACGCTTTGGGCTCTTATAAAACCCAATTCCCATCAATTCCCATTAAGCCGCTTAGTTCTTTCTGTGGCATGCCAACAATTCTATTTCCCAAGGAGGAGATAGCTATTATGGCAAAACCCTTCATGCTCTCATTGGTAGGGAAATTTTCTTTTAGGAGGCCAACTAAGGATTTGATACAGAAATTTTTCTCATCCTTTGGCTTAAAAGGTGAATGTCAAGTTTCTTTACTTAACAAGAGGCACATATTGATCAAGTTGAGATTAGAAGAAGATTATACCTGATTACTAACTAGACAATCTTGGTATATTCAGGGACACACTATGAGAATTTTCAAGCGGAGTCCTAATTTAGATGCAATGAAGAATCTCTAGTGGTTCCTGTATGGATTACACCGCCTTATCTCCCTATTCACCTAGTTTACTATAAGTCTGTTCTCTTTTCTATTGCCTTTGCTTTTGGCAAACCACTTAGAGTTGATCATGCGACTATTACTCTTAATAGACCTACAGTTGCTTATGTGTTGGCTGAATGCGATGTATCCCAACCCTCCCTTGTTAGGAAATTTTGGGTGGGTAATGAGAAGACAAGCTTTGTCCAAGACATTATTATTGAGAAAATACCAAATTACTGTATGTCTTGTAAGCACCTAGGTCACAAACAGAAGAAATGTTTCATTGCTAATCCTACACTTTGCCCTCTTGATAGGGCAAGGGATGAGAAGGTGAAAGGGAAAGCTCCTTCGGGGGATGTGTCTACTACGCAAGGAAGGCTCATTTACATGGCTAAGCCTCAATAGAGGCCTATTTTAGTGTCAAAGACATTTGCTCCTGCTTATCATCCAATCTCTAAAGTGCCTTCCTCCAGTTCAGTTCCTGTTACTATTGGAAATTTATCACTGCCTCAAGATCCTACCACTTCTTTTTCTTTAATTATTACTACTTCGCCTATTCAAGTATGCTCTTTTTCAGATACTTCTATACTTAATGCTTCCTTCCAGGAAAATGCCTCTATTACTTCAGCAATTGTGGCCCCTGTTATTGCTTTTTCTTTGGGATTAGATAACACTATTGTTACTATAACTCTAGGTTCTGGCTCTGGCACTGCTTCTCATACTCTTTCTCTAACTCCTGGAAGAGCTCTTAGTGTTACTATTAATTTTCAATCAGATGAGATTCCTAGTAATCATACTTTCCTTTCTGGTCGTGTTGGCTTCTATCATTCTGCTGATGATGAGTCTTCTGAGGATGATACTGGTTGTAGGCTTGATGATAGATATGCATCTGACCCTAGGGCCCCTGTTGATGTCCCCCAAAGTGAGAATTTCACATCCAAAACTGATTCTACTTCATCTACTCCTGGCATTAGCACTATTGATGTTGATAGTTTCCAGAGAGTCCTTCAAAGTCATCATGGTGGAAAGAAGGATAATAATGCTATAGGCACTAGTGCTAGTAAACCCCTACAAACTTTAACTTGCAAGGGTCGGAGTAAATCAAAATGATTAACTTCCTAATTTGGAACATTAGGGGGATTGGTCAAAATCCCTCCATTAGGAGACTCAAAAAGCTTATCAAGTTTCATCACTTATAACTTCTTTGTGTTCTGTAGCCTTTTCTTACTTTTGATAAGATTGCTTCTATCAAAGTCAAATTGGGTATGAAATCTGCTTTTGCCTCAGCTTCTGGCAAATTTTGGATTTTGTGGTCTTAGCCATTCAGTATTCAGATTTTACATGATATGGGCCAGGTGATTCACTGTAAAGCTAGTCATTATTCTCTTCCTAAGCCAATTTTCATGTCTTATGTTTATACTAAGTGTTCAGCACCTTTGCATATGGATCTCTAGGATGCTCTAATTATATTTTCTAGGGAAATTGATGGTGCATGGATGGTTAGTGAGGATTTTAATGTCGTTCAGCAGCACTCTGAGATGGTTGGAGGCACATCCTCAGCTTCAGTCAGCCATTGATGCTTTTAATGTGACCCTTATGAATTGTGGGCTTGAAGACGCAAGTTTTGAGGGGACTCCTTATACTTAGGCAAATGGTTTCACTAGACATAGATTAGATCAAGTTGTGGTCAATAATCAGTGGGGGGTCCACTTTCTTAATCGAGGCCAAGTCATTTTAAATTTTTACATACCTGGCTGAAGCATCCTGACTTGGTAGAGTAAAGTCCAGGAGGCTGAACAAGAGGTACTTTATAGGGAAATGTTATTTGATGCCTCAAGCTCTGATCAGGATCGATTTGCTCTTCAGTTGGCCAAAGCTCAGTTACTCCATGCTTTATCCAAGGAAGAGTCTTTTTTGATACAGTAATTCCCTGTTAGATGGCTTAAGGAGGGGATGCCAATTCCAGGTTCTTTCATGCTATGATTAAAAAGAAACCCCATATTCTTTCTATCCATCGAATTCAAAGGGACAATGGCACTTGGATCACTGGCACAGCTACTATGGATGCATCAGCGATATCTTTACTTTCAAACTCTTCTCTCTGGTGATTATTCTAGTTTCTGTACGAGGGATTTTGATTTTATTCCTACGTTGGTGACTGAGGAAGACAATGATTCTTGGTGTGGTATCCCTACTATTGAGGAAGTCTAAGAGGTTGTTTTCTCTATAGCTCCAGATAGCTCTCCTGGCCCTGATGGTTTTTGTAGCAAATTTTACCAGACCTGTTGGAAGATTATTGGTATGGACCATCATGCTATTGTCCTGGATTATTTCAGTGGATCACCTATGCCTATAGGTTTTTTGAGCACTCTCTTTGTTCTGCTCCCCAAAAAATCTTCTCCTGCTACTTGGGTTGATTTTAGGCCTATATGTCTGTGTAATGTAAGTAATAAAGTTATTACCAAAATTCTAATCTCCAGGCTATCTCGCCTATTGCCTCAGCTTATTTCTCCCTCCCAGAGTGGTTTTATTCTTAGCAAATAATCTACGATAACATTTTACTTGCCCAGGAGTTGGTTCATGATTTGAACAAGAAGACTCATGGGGGTAATGTGGTGCTTAAGTTGGATATGGCTAAAGCATATAACAGGATG
This sequence comes from Vitellaria paradoxa, assembly GCA_019916065.1. NCBI lineage: Eukaryota > Viridiplantae > Streptophyta > Magnoliopsida > Ericales > Sapotaceae > Vitellaria > Vitellaria paradoxa. The sequence continues at coordinate 548,996 of CM034237.1, forward strand.
TCCTGGCCATTTATCAATCAAATACTTCGAGCTTTTGGTTTTTTGAGCAATGGATTTCTTTGAGTCACAGAGCCATTACAAGCCCCTAGTTTTCTGTGATGGTTAATGGTGTTCTAGAGGGTTCTTCCAGTCCGAGAGAGGCTTATGCCAAGGTGATCCTATTTCTTCCAGTCTTTTTATTATTGCTGCAAAATTCCTTTCCAAGAGTTTGGAAAATCTAGTAGCTCGATACCCTTTAGTTGATTATGTTACAGGAGTTCCCATCACTATCTCTCACTTGAGTTTTGCTGATGATATTATCATTTTTGCTAATGGGAGTAGAGATAGTCTTCAGTATGTCATGGATGTTTTACACAGATACGAGGATGTTTTAGGCCAGCTTATGAACCAGGTTAAAAGTAGATATTATGTTGGCAAATTGTCTACTAGTCCCAGACGAAGCATTATCTATGCTGTGACTAGTTTTCAGAGAGGTGACCTTCTTTTCACTTATCTTGAATGCCCAATTTATTTAGGTAATCTCAAGATTGTTTTCTTTAAGGATCTAGTGAGGAAGGTTAGAGACAAAATTTATGGCTGGGCTAACCGTCTTCTCTCCACTGGGGGAAAGATTGTCCTAATCTGGCATGTTCTATCTTACATGCCTATTTATTTATTCCACGTCTTGCGGCCCCCCTCAGATGTTTTCCATCAGTTGGAAAGATTATTTACCAAATTCCTTTGGGGTGACACTGATACTTCAAGGAAAATCCATTGGTGTAATTGGGCTTTTGTATGCTTCCCTATGGAGAAAGGTGGTAAAAAGGTTCGTTTTCTTACTGATGTGGTCACTGCTTGTGAGATAAAACTTTGGTGGCACTTCAGAGCTCAACAATCTTTATGGGCCTCTTTTATAAAGGCCAAGTATTGCCATACAGTTCATCCTTGTATGGTCCCTTTTGCTTCCCCTGCTTCCTACTGTGGAGATGTCTTTGCATTGCTAGGGTAACAGTTGAGCCCCTTATCAGATGGTTGGTACGTTAAGGGGACTCCAATTTCTGGTATGATTGTTGGGTGGGCTTTTGCCAATTAATTTTATTCAACCCAATGGTAGCTTCCTTAGCTTCAATCTCTTCTTACTAGACTAATATAAGATGGGATAAGAAGCGGATATTGGCAGTATTACCCATCTCTATTGTTGAGCAGATATTTCTAATTCCAGCCAGATAGCAAGGCTTGGATCTAATCAAATGGAGGTTATCTTTAGAGGGCTTCTCTCTACGCTCAGCTTGGGACTATATTCGAACTTCTATGCCAGTGAGGCCTGTTTATTCCTTTATTTGGTAGCGACACATCCCTCTTCAGGTCTCCTTTTTTGTTTGGCGGCTCTTACATGGATTTCTTGCTCTAGATGATTCCTTGGCAAGCTGAGGCTTTCATATGGTTTCTTGTTACATTTGTGGCTGTGACAACGAGACCCAGTGCCATCTCTTTATTCATTGCCCACTGACTCGACATGTTTGGCAATACTTTTTTGGGATGTTTGGGCTTCAATACTATAAGTTTTCCACTATTTCTGCTATGCTTCTTCATTGGCGTTGCTGCTCCACTTCAATGAGTCACATTAAGATTATGGTTGTCTGCTTTGTCCTCTAGCACACATGGAAGGCTCATAATGCTTGTAAATTTGAAGGTACCTCCTTTTATGTTATGAGAGTTATACATAGCATCATAGTAGACTTGCATCTTCTAGGTCTTACATTTGGCTTCAAAACTTCGTAACTTCGTAGAGACTCTTCTGTGAGATTTGTGAGTGCTTGAGGACTTTACCTAGTAGAGCCAAGACGATGACATTGGTATCATAGCTTCGACCTCCCGCGGGTTCTTTGAAGCTTAATGTAGATGGTTGTTCTCATGGTAATTCGAGTCCCTCAGCTACTAGAAGCATTCTTTGAGATCACCATGGCAGGGTTATTGGTGCCTTTGGCCGATTGCTTGATCATAAACTCGTCATTTATGCTGAGTTAGTGGCACTTCATGTTGGTTTGGAAATGGCTCTTTCATTAGGCTTCTCTTCTCTGATTGTTGAGTCAGACTCATCTACTGTGATTTCTTAGGCTACTTCTAACTGTTTTGGCTATGGGAGTATGCCTACCTTCTTGCTCGGATTCGGCAGCTCTGCACATCTGCATCGGTTCAGCATCACCACTTATACAGGTAAGCCAATCAGGCAACTGACTTTATGGCTAATTGGGCGTGTAGTCAGAACGATCAGAGTTTTCTTGTGCAATGGGATCTTCCCAGAACTATTTATGGTATACTTTATCTTTATGCAGATGGGACTCCTCAGCTTAGTACTTAGTTCTTTCACTTTTTATCTTTTACTTTGGAGGTCAAGTCTATGTCCCCCTCCTTATTTTTGTATAGTGGTGAGTCACCACAATTTTCCTTCTCTTATTTTTCTTAGTAGTTTTTTTTTTTTTTTATCGTTGCAAGCCGTGAGTCATTACTCTATTAAGTACTTTTGTTATTGCTTTCCTTCACCTCTTCCGGAGGTAAGGTTTAGGTCCCCTTCCATCATGTACTTACATTTTTATAATTAATAAACGGGTAGGGGTCCCTGCCAAACCCCCTCCCACTAACGAGGTTTTAATAAAAAAAAAAAAAAAACCTAAACCTAAACCTTAAACTTTGAACCCTAAACTCTAAAACCTAAACCTTGAATCCTAAAACCTGAACCCTAAAACCCTAAACTCAAAATCCTGAACCCCAAACCCTTGACCCTAAACCCTCGACCCTGAACCCTAAACCCTAAATCCTGAACCCTAAACCCTGAACCCTAAAGACCTTGAACCCTAGTCCCAAGACCCTAGACTCTAAACCCTGAACCCTGAATCCTAAATCCTAAACCCCTAAATCTTAAACCCTAAACCCTAGTGTTAACCTATGCAATGCACGGAATCGTGTAATAATTTTTTAGAAAAAAATATAATTTTAAATATATTATAAAATATTTTAATAAAGTTGCATAATTCCATGAAATAATTATTGACTTATTTTTTATATCTTTTTATTTGCGTTAATGTTAGTGAATCGATGGATTTGGTCACAGTTCAATTTTCATATAAATACCAAAAGTTTATATTTTACCAAATTTTAATTTGTCAACCCAATCATAAAAATTAAAATTTGTCATAAAATATATATTAAATCACAAAATTACCTAATCGACCTGATCACTTTTTTATTTTAAATTGTTTGTTAATTTTAATATATGTTTTTATTTTTTTAATTCTTTACTCATTTTGCAAAATAAGCTTGAGTTGGAAATATTATTAAACTTAATTTTATTAAATTAATTTTTTACTATATTTATAAAAATAGCTCCAACTAACAATATTATTTTTGTTAATTGTATATTGTACTTTATGAAAATAATTGAAATATTAAGCATTATTAATTAGATTTTTAACTGATGATCAACATGACTAATTTAATTTTAAAATTGTGCTTTAAAAAAGTTTACTCCCTAACCTAATCAATATTTAGGCACTTCCAAGTCTACTTAATAGTAAGCAATTTTTTTATATTTTAAATTTAAAATAGACTAACTATTGTGTTATTACGAGAAGAGTTAGATTTTTTTAATCTAATTACTTTTTTCTTTCAAGCCTAATTAATTATTTCGATATGAAAATTTTGTGACAATAGTGAACCAATCAGAAAGTGTGTATTTATATTGGATTCAAAGATTTGTAAAAATAAAAAAAATAAAATAGTGAATATGGAGAGCGCCAAACGTGATTTCATAAAATGTCTTAAATTAAAAATATTATTATTAATTAAAATATATGATCAACCTGACTAATTTAAATTTAAAATTCAAATTTAGAAAAAAAATCACCCCGAAGACTATTTTTATTCAAAGATTTGTAAAAATAAAAAAGTGAAATGATGAATATATAAAGTGCTATATAGGATTTAATAATAAAATTTTAATTGGTTTTTATAAAATAACTCAAATAAAAAAATTATTATTAATCATATGTACTTTGTAAAATAAAATAAATATAGTCAATGTAACCAATTTAAATTTAAAAATATTCAAAAAAATAACTACTCATGAACCTAATTAATATTCGGTAATTTTAAATTTTAAAAATACTAAGAATTCTTGTAACCTAATCATTATTTAAGTTTTTTTGTGCTTTCTAATTTAATTATATTTTTTATTTGTACTTTTAAATTGATTGCTAACATATTTAAAATATATAAATTTTACATCTATATTAAATTTATAAGCATGTGAATCATTTTTGAAACCAATTAGTTCATTATATAAGATTTAGATTTATAAAGAAGTGAGTCCCTTTTCGGAACCTAAGTAAATGGGTCACTTTTTTGAAATCTTAAGTTTTCTTTTTACATTTATTGAAATCATGTGCCACAATTCTAATACTTTTATAGTAAAAGAAAATGTGTAGTTGTAGTACTTTAGTGATGTGGGCAAAAAACAAAAGTTTTGTAAATGAAAAAAGAGAAGAAAAGAATAAGAAAGGAAGGAAATTAAAAATTAATTCAAAAATCTATTAAAAAAAAGAAAAGTGGAATAAAAATCAAAGAGACATGCCACCTAGCATTAGAGTAAAAGAGAAGAGGAGAAAGAAAATATATTATTTTAATATTATAGTATAGATATAAATTATAACTAGTGTTGACCTGTGTGATGCACAGAACTGTACAACATTTTCTATGGACAAAATAATTTCACAAAATATTTATTATCTTTTATATTTAGATTTTTTTATTTGTGTTGATATTATTAAACCGATAAAATTGATCAAAGTTGAATTTCTATATAAATACTAAAAATTTTATATTTTACCAAATCTCAAATTGACCTAATTTTGAAATTTAAAATTTGTTCTAAATATACATTAAATCACGAACTTATCTAATTCACTTGATCTATTTTTTTATTTCAAACTATTTGTTAATTTTAATATACATTCTTATTTTTTTTAATTCTCGATGCATTTTACAAAATTAGCTTGAGTTAGAAATACTATTAATCCAATAATCTTAATTGTATTAAAATAATTTTTAAGTGGTTTTATACAAATAACTTAAGTTAAAATATTATTTTTATTAATTGTATATTGTATTTTATAAAAATAATTCATTGAGTATTATTAATCAAGTTTTTAACCAATGGTTAATATGACTAATTCAATTTTAAAATTGAACTTAAAAAAATTATTCTCTAGTCTAATTAATATTTAGGTACTTTCAAACCTAATTATTAGTAAGTATATTTTTGTATTTTAAATTTAAAATATATTGAGAGTTGTTATTATGAGAGAAGTTAAACTTTGTTAAATTTAATTAATATTCAGTCATTTTTAATTATTTTCAATCCTAATTATTCTTTGTATTGTTAATTCTAATTTCAAATATGTTTAAATGTGTAAGTTTTACAATAATATTGAACTAATAGACAAGTAAATCCATTTTAAAAAGTAATTAACTCAATTCACATAATTACAATAGCATAATATAATCTTAGTGGATATACAAACACAAAAAAAAATATAATTGTAGTTAAGTACTCATATGAGACAAAAAGAAGTGAAAAGAGAAAAAAGAATACTGAAAAATAAAAAAAATAAAAGTATTACATTCAAAGATTTCTAGATCAACAAAAATAGAATGATAAATAGAGAGAATGCATAAACGATTTGGTTTAACAAGAAAAATAATTATACGATTTTGATATAGGTATATGTAGATAATATAGTTTTGTAAAAATAACACGAATCTTAAGTATTAGTAATCAATTAAAAATTATAGAAATGACTGATTTGAATTTAAAATTGAAAATGTTTTTAAAAAAATTATTCTCATGCTTAAATAATATTTTTTGGTATTTTTTTTAAATTTAAAATATAATAAGAGTTGTTATTGTAAAAAAAATTATATTTTTTAAATTTAATTAATATTTAATAATTTTTAAATTTTTTCCAACCTAAATTAATTTTTTTAGTAAATTTTACAATTACAATGAACAAATAGGTAAGTTTCATTTAAGGAATTTACGAGTTCATTTACATTGATGAAGATCACATATCACAGTTACAGCAGAGTTGTGGTCATTTGCTAATATGAGATAAAAAGAACTAGAGGTTTTATGAATAAAAACAAAAAGTATAAAAATTGAGAAAATTGTATTTGATTTAAAGATTTATAAAAATAAAAAAATAAAATGGTGAATATAAAGAGTACCATACAGTATTTAATCCATTTGATTTTATAAAATTAAAATAAATTAAAAATATTATTATTAATGCATGAAAAATATATATATACTATTAGCAAATGAAAATTTAATAATTTTTTATGAATTTTGTAAACATGATTTAAATAAAAAATATTATTAATAATCATGTGTACTTTATAAAATAAGTATAATCAATGTTGCTAATTTAAATTTAAAGTTAGAATTTAGAAAATTAAATACTCTCAAACTTAATTAATATTTCAGTATTTTTTTGTATTTTAAATTTTAAAATATTAAGAGTGGTTGTTATGAGATAAATAACTTAATTATTATTTAAGTATTTTATATTTATGTTTTTTTAATTTAATTCCTTTTTTATTAGTGTTTTTAATTTGATTAATAATATATTTGAAATATGTAAATTTTACAACCATGTTGAATTTATAAGAAGTGATTCTTTTTTTGCAGTCCATAGTTCATTCACATTAAATTTAAAAGTAAGTGGCTCCATTTTGGAAACTAAGTAAGTGGGTCCATTTTTTAAACTTATGAGTTTATTCATTTTAAATTTATAAACAAGTGTATCCCTTTTCAAAGTTTAAGCAAGTAGGTCATTTTTTAAAGCGTAAATTACACTTGAACCTCCTAAACATTAACGTAATTACACATGGACTCCCTCGACATTTCAAAATTACATTAACCTCCCTTATTTTGAAATGTTAGTAACACTTAAACCCTTCTGTTAATTTGGAGCCTAACTCTGTTAAATATTTACTAAAAAGACAATTTTACCCTTGAAGTTAATTACAAATAATAAATCATAAATTTATACACAGACGCATACAAATATATATATATATACACACACACTAAAACTCAAATATTCTTCAATACCTAGAGCGAAGAACCTAAAATCAAACAATCAAGAAGTTCAAGATCAAACAAAACCCAAATCAAAATCTACAATATATATATATATATATATATACAATCAAGAAGATGAATACATAAGTTTGAGGGTTTAAATCACGACTTCCTTCTCTTCCACTTCTTCTTCAACTCCATTGTCAAATCTCTCGCAGTTCTGTAACTGCTCAAAATCAAATAGATCACCTATACTTCCCCGATTCTTGAAGAACTATTCCTGGGAAGCCCTGAGACTTTCGTAAGCAACACACAGACATTTCTGCGAACTAGCCCCAACCTTTGCCTTGCACTTACATAAGACTGTTGACGAGTTCGCTTTCTCTTTCTTCGAGTTCTTTCTCACTACCAGGAACTTTCTTTTGCGAATCTTGTTCCACAACGATGGCGAAGCGAGGGGTTAGGGTTTTTGGAGGCCGATTTTTGCATCTTCGTAACAGATTTGTTTCCTGGTGAATTCGAGATCCAAAAAATGGGGTATTCATCTCGATCTCCTAAAGAGAGTGAAGTAAAAAAGTTCAATGCGTTTATGACGGGAGAGCCGTTGGTCACGAAGCTGGCGATGCTAGCGAAGTACGGTGTGTTTTCGGGGGGCAATGATCGCTGCTCTGATCTACTCTCCTCTCGAGTAGATTGAAATCATATGCACACATATATCCATCTCTACAAGCAAAGAATCACACTCTCTGCAAACAATGGCAGAGCTTGAGCTCGAGAACCCTCTACAGGTGATGCCCAGAGTAATCAACTTGCTCTCTGTTCTCCTTCAGAGGGTGGCGGAGTCAAATGATGTGAGCCGCCGGTTGGAGACCCAAAAGATCTCGACCTTCCATGGCCTGACTAGACCCATCATCTCCATCCAATTGATATGATTTTTAAATTACAAATATGAAGATGAGTTTTTAGGTTTCATTCAAGGGTATATTTGTCTTTTTATGTAAAAAAATTTGTTAACTCAGTTGACTTTTAATTTTCTGTTAAAATTTAATGGTTTATTTAACGGAAGTGGGTATTTGTTACAAATATTTCAAAATAAGGGAGATTAATGTAATTTTGAAATGTCGAGGGAGTCCATGTGTAATTAAGCTAATGTTTAGGGGGTCCAAGTGTAATTTACCCTTTTTTAGAACTCATAAGTTGTACTATTTTTATCGATGTAGGACCAAAAAAAGATTTTGTGAATGAGAAAAGAAAATAGAAGAAAGACGAAAGGAATTTAAAAAGTAATTCAAAATTCTATAAAAAAAAAAAAAGAAGTAGAATGGAATTTAATTAGGCATCTCACATAGAACAAAGGTCCATTTGGCACAACAAAAAAATTCTAAAAAATATTGAAAATCTCTAAAATTCTCTAACACGTATTACACTCATCATATTTTGTGAAATTTCTATAAATTTATATATATCTACATATCTTAATAAATTTTTACAAATTTTAATAAATTTCTTACAAACTCTGATAACTTCCCACAAACTCTAATAATTTTTTTATAAATCTTAAAAAATTTTAACTACTTTCAATAAATTCTAACATAAAATTATTTCGACGAAACTAAAAAATCGTTCAAACTGTTTCTCCCTTAGAAAAATGATGCCAAAGTCATAAAATATCACTATTTATCGTAGTGTGATGGTTTCCTTAAACTATATTTTTTTGTTATTTTTTATGGCAGAGTTGGAGAAAAAATTACATTATTATTTTAGTATTATAATTTGGATATAGATTAGAAATAAATAAATAATTTCTCCTTAGGTCAATCGGTACACGCAAAGCAATAGATCCCCGAATCTGGGGTTGTGGCCTGTAAGCAAAAGCACCACAGAATATGCAAAACCGCCATTAGAGTCTCCTTGCTCATCTTCGCATGATGTCTGGAGCTTTCCATTTTGTCGCCAGAAGCATTCCAGGTACATCCTGGGTTCTTTTTTGCTTGTTCTTTGGGTCAGATTTTGATTTTTCAACCATTCGTTTCTATCGACGATTTTAGATTCGTTCCTTTCTACAATTTTCAATCAACTGGGAAGTCGTTTTATGGGTAGATAGTGTGCATTTTATTCTTTTTTAGGTATTCTTGAAATTAAACTAAGCTTGTATTCTTATTCTTCTTATATTTTTTGTTTTTTCTGCAAGAAAATTTTTGTTTTTTGTTTTTTGTTTTTCCTCTCACTTTCTTGCGAAAATTTAACATGTAGTTTAGTTGTTTGCTTCGTTTGCAGCACGAAATACTATGTTGACATCTATGCACACATAATGTTGTTGCGCATGCATGTGCTTATATGGCGTATATGTCATTGACTCGTTATAGGTATATGAAGCGTGGGTACATATAATGTAAAGGTATGCGCGTATGCCTGTAAAGTATTCTTGAAATTTTGTTTGGTCTCAATGAGCTTTGTCTGTTTCAACTCTTTGGAATTGCGATTTTCAGTCATGCCTGCCAGTTGTTTGATAAAATGCCTTTATGTCTATAACATTTTTGGATTACTAGATAATCTGGACACCAACAACCTTACTGTCATGGGAACTTATAGACAGTTTATTTAAGAACTACTGGCGAAAGCAGGTTTGATGACAACTCGTGGCGTAGGATGTGGTTGAAGTCTCTCAGTTTCCTCTCGTGGCTCAAATCAGTGCCACGTGTAGAAAATGAAGAGGTCATTTTTTTGCTACTTGGTTTTACTTCTCTTAACAGCAATGGCTACATTAGACTTTAAAAAGGGACTCCCTTTCAGGTGGAAGGATGCAAACTATATTTGTTAAGTTAAAATATCAGGCAATAGTTAGTATTTTAAAGAAGGTTAAAATAACAGGTATTCTTCATGTGTTCATTGTAATATCAAATATACAGTTTTTTTTTTTTTTTAATAGGTGGGACTAATCCTCTAGAGTTTTTAACGCTGCCATCAGAACTAGGAACTTGGTAATGCCAAGGTAGTTCAAACTAGTGACCTCTATATCAATGAGAAATACTTTTCATTGAACATGGTATTTTAATCTTTTGTATATTTGGCTTTTGGATGTTGTTAATTTTTTCTTGAAACATTTGTGGAGTTTGTAGTCATTGTAAGCGCATATTGATTCTATATGATTTTTGGGGTTTAATTTTTTTTCTTTGGCTCCCCAAGGGCATTGGTTAAGGATTTATGATATAATGACATCGCACAAATTTTTTTTTAATTGTAAATACCAAAGCAACTTTTTACCATCCCAAGACACATTTATGCCATGTATCAAGTGTCCTAAGAGAACTTTTTAGCATTTGCTTTTTCCTTTTTATGTATGTTCTATAAATGTTAGTATCTTACTGATGAAATTGTTTTGGAACATGAATTGGTATTTACAAGTCCAAAGGTTACAAGTTTTTTTGACTTGGTTTCTTGGGTTTCCTTCAACATAATAAAAAAAAAAAAATTTGTGGTTGCGGACTCCCTCTCATGCTAGTAGACCTATGAAAAAAATTTACTAGGTTTTTGTTTTATATGTTGAAAATGTTTCTTTATTAATCAACATACCTTCCCCTTGAAGACAATTACTATAATGCCATAACTTGTGATATTTGCTGATTAATAAGTAATTAAATGATAAGTTGGAAATTGTAGTAATGCTTGCAAAAAAACCAAATAGTCTATTGATTGACCTTCTTGGTATGAAGAAACACGACTATTTCCTGATGCGTTGAAAGGAGTGATATGCGAAGAATTGTATGTAGAAATAAGAGATAAATACTCTTCTAATTTGGTGTGCCCAGATACATTTGTAAGGAGTGGTTTGCCAAGAATTGTGTAGTGCCTTGCTTTTTTCTTTAGGTTTTTCTTTTTTTGCATGTCTACGATAGGTTCATTCAAGGAATTCCATTGGACAATTTAGCATTAAGTTGATTCTGAAACATGTGAACTGCAGCCTAGTGGTGTAAGGTTTATTTAATGCCTTTCGGAGTAGGTCATGAATTGAGGTGAATAATCTGTTGAATAAGAATTCATAGAAATGTCCATGTGGCATTAAACCACAAATCTTACATTTTTTTCGTGGATTAAAGAACTAGCCTGCAAAAGATTTAGGGTATGTTCTAGTGGTGTTTGGATTTCCATAACAGGCACTGACTAGGATGAAAAGCTGTCCTCAGCTTTTGAATTTTAATACTTTGTATTGACTTTATTTTCTTATATTTTTTGTGAAGTCTCCCTTCCATATTATGATGAGGTACTATAATGCTTAATCACTTCTGTTTATCCTAGCTGTTTACCATTAAACTTTCTCAGTTTGAACACTATTCTATTCCTCAGTTTCATCTTCTTGGCAGACTATGACATGCTATTTGGTGTTACTCCAATGAATTTGCATTATGAAACTATATTTGATCTTCTTGGCAGACTATGACATGCTATTTGGTGGTACTCCAATGAATTTGCATTATGAAACTATGTTGCTTTTGATGCATGGATCCCGACTTTCTTACAGGTTATGGACTGACAGACAGAAGATGTCTTCCCCACTCAGGAATTTCTGGAAGAGCAATCAGTTTGTCCCCTTGCTCGTCTCACGGCGACTACAAAACCCTAATACCGATCAAGATTCTATCGCTAAAATGGTCTTCTAGGGGGATGACTTCTGTGTGCAAGGCAGGTTCTAGTGGTTATAGAAGAAACCCAGACTTCTCAAGGCAAAACAAGCATGGGTTCTTCCAAAGCAGGAACAGGCAAAATGAAGAAAGAGAGAGCTCTGAGAGCCTTGAAGATTCTGAGCTGTTTTCCTTGAAAAATGGGCCATTACCGTCTGTTTCAAATTCTCCAAAATTCCAAGCAACAGCAACTCCAGGACCAAGAGAAAAGGAGATTGTTGAATTGTTCAAAAAGGTCCAGTCTCAACTTCGAGAAAGGGCAGCTACCAAAGAGGAGAAGAAGATGGAGGAGTCACGGGGACAAGGTAAGGAAAAGTGAAACTGTTGACTCTCTCCTCAAGCTTTTAAGGAAACACACTACACAACAAGGGAAGGGAAGTAGCAGTAGCAGCGGTGGCAGAGGCTTCAACTTGGACCACCATGAACAGAAAGCTGCATTTTGGGAAGAGAAAAACACAAGTTCCTTGGATGCAATTAAAAGTGTGAAAGATGATGCCTGGGAACGTGAATCCCCTCCTGCTTTTAGCAGACCGGTATCAAATTTTCGACGCAGGTCTCCAGTACCTAAAGTCAAATTCCAGCCCATTTCTTCTGGTTCAGTCACAGATATACGTTTAAATGGTAAGAGAGAAAGGACTCATCCTGAGCCCGAAATAGATGAACCCAAACTTGAGTTTGAGCCTGAGACTGAGCCTGAGCCCAGTTTTTCTGATGGGGATGTGTTTGATGGGATGTCCGATGACGAATCCTCTGTTATTTCTGAAGGTTATAGTGATGCTGACACAGAAGAACGGGAACCAATTCCAGGCGAGGATTTGAGTGAAATGAAACTGCCAGAATTGAGGGCCCTTGCGAAGGCACGGGGCTTAAAAGGATTTTCAAAACTTAAGAAAGGGCTGCTAATTGAGTTACTGAGTGGGGGCTCAACCTGATCGTATGATGCATAAAAGAGCTAAATCAACAGACATTTTACATATTGAGAAAGTCTAGTTGCTCATCTTTTTGTTAATCATACTTTCAATTTCTTCAGTGCAGTTAGAACTTTTGAGTGTCTTTTTGCTAATGCATTTGAAGATTTTTGTAGTGGTGGATTAGTAAAGTGACCTTGTGATTAGGGTTTGTTTCATTAGTAATCATCTCTTTTCAATTGGGTTTGATATAACTTCATTCCAAGTTCATCACAACTTCCTACTTTCCTGCCTGATTGCTTTTTAATTGTTGGATATGTGTGATAATCTGGTATTGGAGCAGCCTCAATTGATATCTTAGTTGCAATGCTGATAGCTGGTGGATTGAATTGCATGGTTTGTCTTTATCATTTATTTTAATCTTTAATTAGATTTATGTTAAATTTTTATTAAATTGTATGCCAAAAAAAACAAAAAGATTAACTTGTTAAATAAATGTTTTAATTTATTAACAAATAAAATATATAATTTATTTGTTTTTACTAATTAAAATATCGCTTGATATATCACATGATAAATAAATTATCATTATCACTTGATTGTTATTATCACTTAAAGTAAAATTTACTTTATTATATTATTTTTTATTTTTCTTTTTATTTATAAATTTTGTTTTTTTTTATTTTATCTTAATTATGAAAGTAAAATGATATAAGATAGTAACAGTATTTGAATTGAACTGTTTCTAAATTTATATAATAATATAAAATTTACTTATTATTAAAATAAAAAATATAAAATCGTAAAATATCTATAATTCTAAAGGTATATTCTATCAATAAGAACTTGTCTTTTTTTTATTTGCTAATACTCTGTTTTCATAAATATTCAAAAAAAAAAAAAAAAAAAAAAACAAGATAACTATTTGCTATATTAATAGGAAATAATTTAAAAATAGTTAATGATAAACATTATGTTAGATTATAATTAGAATAAATGATAAATTTTTGATTAAATAATTAAATATTTTTAAATTTTACAATTTTTTTGATGAAATTTAATAGTTTTAAATTTTATTATATTTCGTGTGTTAAAAAGGACTAAAAACTAATGATACTATTTGAGTTGGGTATGACTTTAAAGTTTTATAAGAATTTATTTAATATGATGTGGTATAATTTTATTATATTTTAAATAATAATTTATTAAAATATAGACATATATTTATGTAATAGTTTTTATCTCTTCGTATTTTTATTTTTTCTCCTATGTAAAAATCTTGATCCAAAAACACATGGGATCGTATGAATTCGGAAAATTTTATAAATGGGAGTTTTGGATTTTGGGGTGATCTAATCTAATCAATTTATGCATGAATTGGTGAATAAAATTAACACAAAGTATCAATTCCGTTGCATCAAATGAAACATAACACTTTAATTTAATAATTGTTGTAGGTTAAAATTGAAAATTACAAATATTACACTAGATAAATGCCTGTTTAAAAAGACCTTACACTTTTAAGAAGTTTTGACTCACTTAATTGCTTATTTGTAATACTAGAAAAAATATGTGATTATCGTGTAATTTAAAAACAACTTTGTGAGGCCAAAAAATATCTCCCCAACCATAATAGTGTATTCCCGATCGCAATAGTATATCTCCAACTATAATGTTGCTCCCCTAACTAGAGAGAGTATAATTTAGTTGGATTGGAACTATTTAGTCTGAAAGTTATGTCATATAACGATTTTACTTACTTACACTCAAGTGCAACAAGAGACAAGATTTGCCAAATATATACACAAAAGTCAATTCTTTACAAGTTTCAAAGCTTACTCCACCAAACATTTAATACCATTGTTATGTAGTCAAATCAGTACAAAACTTGTCATACTTTCACTCTATAAATGCTAGGAGTGTAATTCATGTGAGGGGGCTCTTTTTCTCTCTCTCTATCTCTATATCGCTTCATTTCTCTTTCTTTATTAGCATAAGATTATATTCCATATCAGAAACTGACTTAAGCATCAAATAGTCCTTGGTTGGGGACAAACTCCGACCGCTTTATTTCTCTATTTTTTTATACACAGGTTAACGCCGAAAAAGAGCACATAGGAACAAGGGAGAAGGAGGTCTATGGAGAAATTGGGTTAAAAATTTTCTCGAACAAGCTTGTTGCTAATATATTTAGATAAAAATTTATAAATGAAGACACTATATTTTGTTAAATAGGATTAGATTAATCATAGTTCCTGAGTAAATAAAATTAAAAAATATATAATTATCATGTGATTTAAAAATAACCTATCTACTAATGCATTTTAGGTAAAAGTTTGTAAATAAATATTTGCTTAACCCTCTTTTTTATAGTCTTTATTTGGTTGAGGATATAATTTAAATAGATTTAGATTAAGAAGATATATTTAAAATTATAAATTATGAATATAAATTATAATTTTAAACTCATAAATTTATAATTAACAAAATATATTTTAAAACAAATCATTCTATATCTAAAACGTATATTTTAAAATTTAAAATAAATTCATAAAATTCTATTTAATAAAAATATATTTTTAATATGATTATAAAATTATTACTTAATATTATAATTTTTAACTAAATTAAATTTTAATAATTAATGTATACACAATAATTTAAAAATTAGCATAATAATTAATATAAAATTTAATCTAATTGAGTATCCCCTCTATATTGTTATCAAACATGAAATTTGTAAACCTTAAGGTTAGTTCATTTAGTAAAATCTTGAGTTTACTCTTCAGTAATCACTAATTTGACTTTTCTCAAATCACTAAAAGATTTATCCGATTGTTAATTTCAAAATTAACTCCAAAAGAAAAAAAAAAAAACATGAAATTTGTGCGTTAAACGAGAATGTAAATCTAATCCCTTCCCCGGTCCCCAGACAAACACTGCCTTTGGAACTTCCCGGGGTGAAGATAATAAATCAGGACATGAAGGACATCCAGATAATTTACACAACATTTAAGGGGTCACCTCTTCGACAGCCCCTTTGACGATATTGCAATCGGAATAAAGGCAATTTCCGAACCCGTATTTCACAAAGAGAGGGGGAGAGCAATTTTGTGACAGAAGAAAGAAAGTGAGAAGTATAGAAACTTCGAATCCATTGCTCGTCAATCAAATTCATGCCCTAGTCCTTCTAATTTTCATTGAATTTTTTTTTTTTTTTTTTGTGGGTTTTGTTTCGGTTCTCTCTCAAGAAAGAAAGATCGTTGATGATTTTTGTCAAATTTCAATTGGAATGGTGACTGGAGGTAATCATCCAGATGACGGGGACAGGAACCCGTCGGCCGTTTCAAGAGGAGGAGCTACCAGGTCCTGGGGTACCACCATTTCGGGCCAATCCGTGTCCACGAGTGGCAGCGTTGGCTCACCGTCAAGCCGGAGCGAGGCAGCAATGGCGACTCCGGCCAACGATCACACTTTTCTCAGGCTAAACCACCTCGATATTCAAGGCGATGATGCCGGATCTCAAGGTGCTGCAGGGTAAGCACTTTAATTCCCCCTTTTTTCTACTTACATTTATTGAAATGCTGAATTAACTGGGGGATTGAGTTGTTATTGAGGCAATGAGGCTTCTGAACGGACTAGTGAAACTCCTTTGATTGTGTTTTGACTGTGTTCATTTGATTTTTTTTTTAAATGTGCAAGTAATTTGAAACTGTTTGTCTTTTATTTCGACTTCCCCCAGAAGTTTACAAGGTTCCAATAAGTTGTGGCATATTTATTTACGGGATCATTAACTTCATTTTTAATTTGACTCCGGCAAATGGTCTTCAATTTATAGTTTTCTGTGCTAGAACCTAGTTCTGATCTTGATGACCATGTACAAAACTGTTTTAGGGAATTCTTGAAATAGACTGTTGTCTCTGTTCCTGACTTCCTGTGTGCTTGAATTTTGTTGTGTACAGCCGTTCTTTCTGTCTTAGACATGTGTAAATTAGTGTTTTTAATAATCTCCCTAGCTTTTTCTTTCAGTTCTGTTTTCTTCTTTCTTCATATTGCCACCCTCAAGGAAACAAATTTCTTATGTATTTGCTTGGTATATTAACATATTTTTGGTTTCTAAACAGTAGTAGGAAGAAAAAAAGAGGTCAACGGGCAGTTGGGGGTGATAAAAGTGGCAGAGGGCTCCGCCAGTTTAGCATGAAAGGTGTGTACACTCATCTTTCTGATTCTATGTTGTGGGATAGTCTTGCCTGAATGTGTATTGTGACTCTCAAAAGACTTGCAGTTAGTATGGAAACCCTGAGACACATAATCACACACACGCATGCACATGCATAGACTAGTCGTTTTATGTTAGTAGACATAGCTGGTGTTCCCAAATGGCCTTAACACTGGCGATTTGTAGTTTAGCTGATGGCAGTAGTCATGCTGATTTAATGTTCCAATTGTCTCTTCTTATGCCTAGTTTGCGAGAAAGTTGAAAGCAAGGGAAGAACCACTTACAATGAGGTCAGTTGCTTTCTTGCAGTTCACGAATTCTTTTTTCACAAATTGCATAGAATATGGTGAAGTACCTTATTGTACAACATAAAATAATTGCTTACCAATTACCAAAAAAATAATTGCTTGCCAATTACTCAGCAAGACTCTTGTTTATTGTTTATTTTATTATGACGATCATGCGTGTTATCTTAAGATAGCTGGATCTCGTAACATTCCAAACTGACCTGGAGTAAATGACTTTATAAAAACATATTGAACGTGAATATGTAGTATTTGTTTAAGATGTTGCAATCATAGATCATGATGGTGGGGCAAGTTTATCTTGATTAGCAAGATTAGTAAATTATTTAATGCGTAATTTAAGCACGGATTAGAACTGGAAGAAATTTCTGGTTGTTCAGTATCATTGTTTTGTGATTCTTATTTTATTTAGATCCAATCTACCACGTGTGATGATAGATTACTTTTTCTTTCTGTGACTCGTGCATGGTGTTGGTGTTTTCAGATCTCATGTATTCTTTTTGATTGCTGCTTCTTGAGGACTACCAATGGATTTCCTGTTTTATTCTTGTGTTCACGTGCCTCTTTGAAGTGGGTTTCTCATAGTAAAAATAGTTGTTAGTGGTATTGTTTTGTAATCGGTAGGATACCTTTTGGTGCCTTTTCCTCAATAAAATCCCCTGTAAAAATAAAGTAACAGTTTAACGGTAATGATAATCATGCATTACAATCGTTGAGATGAACTTTGGAACTCCTACTTGGCATGGAGGGTGATTGTTTTTGTCTCTGCCTATATCAAAGCAAATTATATTGAATCATACAATTGTGGTAAATCTTTAATTAATATTATTCTTGGAGGAGCTCTGAATCTCTAAGTTCATGGAAACCCTAATGCTATGACATTGTTCCCAAGCTCTCGCTGCTGAGTTCTTTGATGAGAAGGTGAATAGGAAAATAACTCAACCAGATTTACTTCAAATCCTCTCGTTACCCCCACAATTTGTCAGTTGTTCACATGTCACAAATCTTATGTATCTCCACCTATGGGACATCCAGTTCCCCAGTCTCCCAACCAAATAATGACTTAGAGCCTTAAATTGAGCTTAACACAGTTTCTCTGTGACAAATAAAACCCAGCTGTCCTTAATTCACCGCTCTACGAGCAGAGATCTCCGATTTCGGTCTTTGCAGAAGCTTAGCCGCTTGAAGAAACAAGGTTCTGCTCGTTCCATTTTTTCCCTTCAACTATTTTTGGGATCATAACCATGAATCTGTCTTGGGGAGTGAATGACTTTAACTCCATGACACACTAGTGATACGCCCATAGATGTTAACCAATCAAAACTCTCCCACCACCCACTAGTCTATTTTGGCATTCTTTGTAATTTGTGTTTTTAAACAATTTTTAATTCTTCTTATGCATTCCTTCAAATTCATGATGTCTTTTGCCTTTTTTGTGATGTAATGGTTTTAGTTTTATAGTTGAATGCCATATTTCTTGTTTTTCCTCCGGATGCCATCTTACATCTCTTGCATCCACAACAACTCATCATGTGAGGTTACTTACTAATTTGAGAAGATCAAGTATGTTCCAGGTTGCAGATGAACTTGTAGCTGAATTTGCGGATCCTAATAATAGTCTGGCATCACCCGATCAGGTTTATCATTTTTCAGCGAAGATGAAAATTTTGTTCACGTGCATATTTACTTCATAACTGAAAAGGGTAAAAGTAAAACTTGATAATTTTAGCTGCTAATTTCTATCTGGCATCATATATGACAGCAACAATATGATGAAAAAAACATACGGCGAAGGGTGTATGATGCCCTGAATGTCTTAATGGCAATGGATATAATATCCAAGGATAAAAAAGAAATACAATGGAAGGGTCTACCTCGGACTAGCCTGAATGATATTGAGGAGCTAAAGGTTGAGTGTGGCTGCTACTTCTGAATGTTTTTGTTCTGTTTAGATGGTTGTGTGTGAGTTTGTTGGGGGATCTCTTCTAGATTTTAAATCTTATATAGGAAATGCAATTACCCATACCAAATTTAACTCCATGATTTGAAACGAATCCAGACAGAGCGTATTGGACTGAGAAGTAAGATTGAAAAAAAGGCAGCTTATTTGCAAGAGCTGGAGGAACAAGTAAGAATAATATTTTTTATAGGCTTTTTTGTTCAGATTTTCTCAGAAAATCAGTTACTTATCTCCATGACATGTACTTAAAATGTGGATATTCTTGTATGGGTATTTTCTTCAAATGGACCATGCGTCGGTGTCTGTTCGCTAAGTTCTGCTCTCCTTTTGTGAAGTTCATAGGTCTTCAGAACCTTATACAGCGCAATGAGCAACTATACAGCTCAGGAAATTCTCCGAGTGGCGGTGTGGCTTTGCCTTTTATACTGGTGCAGGTAAAATTGTTTAGTACTTAATTCACTTGCAGTAGTTCCTACTTACTTCCTATCCATGCTTAAAGAGCTATAGACAAGATCAGCTAAGTTCCTGTTTGTTTGTTCTCTATATCTCTCTTGCCGGACATGAAGTTTACATTTGTGAAGTAATTTGTAATTCCTAATTTTGCTATGTTGGGATCTTGAATTCATGATTGGAAAAGAAAAGGAAAATAAAATAAAATAAAGTGAGCAAACATTACTTTGAAATTTGTTTTGATCCGTTCGAAAAATGTGGAGAAAACAAATAGATTTGTCAAATTATCCGTTTTCTTTTGTTTATAAACATGAATACTTGCAAGTAATTTGCCTCGTGTTTCCATTTCTCTTGACAAATACTAGATCCAAACATAGTATTAATTTATTCAAGGAATCTTTTTGATCTGCGTCTAGAAGTTTAACTATCTGGATTACATTTGATCATTCTTATGATTATGGATGCAAATTTAGTGAATGCTCCGGATATGGAAACCTCCAACTTTGAATGGGGTGTGCATCATCTAAAAGGTGACATTGGGAGAGCAAAATTTGATTTCAATTTTAGGATAGCTCAAAAGAACTCAAATTGATATTCGAAAATATAGACTATCTTAGGACACACTAACTATATATATGTTCAGACGCACGTGTAACTATCTATCCCTAATTCGGATAGCTAAACAACCGTTGAAAGGCTTAAGAGAACCCACGAGGGAATATTTAAGACCTACCTAAACCAGACATTTAGATACTCGCTCTCAAACAAGAAGCTTTGAGTCCTTCTCCCAGTGCATTAAGGAATCTGGAATAAGGAAATCTTTGCCAACATCTTTGATTTTGTGAAGAAAGTCGAAGACAAACTGCTACAAGCTCAAATTGCTTTGGAACATTGTTGGACTGATGGGAATTAAAAAGTTTTTAATGAAGCCAAAGAGGATCTGAACCAGACTCTTCTCATGGAAGAGACCCTTTGAAGTTAAGGAGGGGCTTGTGGTAGTTTGTTTTCACAAAGCATATTGTTTAGTGGCTATGGTAAATTTAACCTATGTGTCAATTAATATTCTATGGGTTGATTAATATTCTGAAACCCAGGCCACTAAGCGTACTACAAAAAGGGATAGGATCCTAGGGTTACAAAAGGAGCTTATGAATAAACTTCTTGATGGCGGTAGCCGTTCAATTTTTATTTCCTACTGATGATAAAATTCTAGATTTCAGTTCTTGGACTCTTTGGAGCCTAGAATTAATATTTGTTGCTTTCACTTCAATTGTTTATGCTATTTTCTTTACTATTGCAACTGTTTATTGCTAAAATCTCTTTTCTCACCATATCATAAGGGTATTTGGTTCAACAATGATCAATTTGAGTTCATCTGCATAATATATTTCCAGCATTAGGTAAATGCTTGAGTTCTGCAAGTTCAAGGTGTTATTGTAGGACAACCCATTTCGCGGGAGTCCTCTCCTTGTAGGACCATTTCGCGGTAATCATCCCTCAATGGCATTTGTAGCACCACGCAATCCTCCATCCCAGGCCTGGAGCAACACTTAGGGATTCCCCTCTTCCTTTCACCTGGAGGATTATCACTCCTATTGCAGGATTATCGAGGTTCAACAACTTGGTGATTAGAGTTAGGAGATTTGTCAAGGATTTCCTCGATCAGTCTAGACGGAGACTGCTAGACAAAATCAATTTGAACAAGCTCATAACTTGGCAACCATAATCCTCACACCAGTCAATCATGTGGAGACAAGCCCATACTTAAACACCCACTACCTGACAGTCGACCTTCCCCTTGCAAGTATCAAGTCACGCAAAGTTGTCTCCACATAGCCTGGCTCCCTCTTATAAATACCTCCCTCCCAACATATATATATATATATATAGTCATATAGATTGAATATATCCAGCCTAGCCAAAAACTCCTGACCCTGGTTCTATCTCTCTTTCTCTTTCTTTGGATTGTCCCAACTCTCACCTTGTTCACCTTTGGTGATTTCCTGTCATTGACGATCTTCAACACTGTTCCTAGCCAGCCATAACCTCCAATTGGTCATTAATCATCCGCAAAATGGTCTACGCAAATATGGCTTTGCATGCGCACCTTGTGAAGGTGGCACGGGCCAAATATATGTTTTTGAGGGAACTAATCAAAATATGTTGGAAACGTATCAAAGAATGGAGAATATTATGGAACAATAGACCATACTATGGAAAGAAAATCATTCATGAAGGAGAAAATAGATTAGTTGATCATACTATGTTTGATTTTGTCGGGGTTAAAAGTCTATGGAGAGGTAGCTAGGTGAGAGGGGCCAATTACCTTTATTGGTTGCTTTGGGGGGATTCTTATTGTGTGGGATGGTGGACTGTTAGTAGTGGAAGATGAAGAAAAGAAACTTTCTCCATTTCTTGTTTAATCAAATGCATCATTGATGACTTTCAGTGGGTTTTTTCTGGGTTTTATGTTCTAGAATGGTACAGGGAAGGGAACAAACTTTCCACATAGGCTTTATCGGAGGTTCCTTGTGTAGTGGGTGGGGATTTTAATGCAATTAGATTTGCAACTACATTTCCAGTTATGTGAGACTGTTTCCAGATTTTATTGAAGAAATGGGATTGGTGGACTTTCCATTAGTCGGAGGGACTTTTACTTGGGTTGATAATTGATCTAGATCTAGAATTGACATATTCTTAATTTCAATTAGTTGGAATGAAAAATTTTCTGGTATTGTTCTGTCTTTTTTGCCTAGATTATTATCCAATCACTGTCCTATTCTTTTACATTGTGGAGGATGGTCTAGAGTTATAATGCGAAGAAGACAAAAACGAATGTTTGTATTGCTTTTCTAATAATCTGAATTGTTACGTAAACAATGATTACTTACAACTAAATGTATGGACAAACCTCAATTGACCCTAAGACATATGATGTCTAAATTACCCTTAGGAATAAAATAAAATACAAATAAAACAAAATGACATAAAACATTCACATTCCCCCTCAAACTTAGGATGCAAGGCTGGAGAGCATTGAGAGTTTGCCAAATAAAAAATGATTCGAACAGTAATGGCAAAATAATAGTTCCCGACTTAAGATGCTGATGAACAAAGTGGCAATCAATCTCAATATGTTTTGTACGCTCATGAAAGGTAGAGTTGTGAATAATTTGAATAGCACTCTTATTATCACAATAAAGAGGTGTGGAAGTAGAAATATTAACACCCATGTCTGCTAAAAGCCAACGAAGCCAAACAATTTCAACTGTAGCACATACTATAGATCGATATTCTGCTTCCCCGGTAGAGCAAGCAATAATAGATTGCTTCTTGCTTTTTTAGGAAATAAGAGAATCACCCAAAAAGCACATAGAAACCGGAGGTGGACTTCCGATCGAAGAGATCACCAGCCTAATCAGTATTAGTATAAGCTTAAAGAATTAAGGTCGAAGTAGAGGACAACAATAAACACTGATGAATAGTACCACAAACATACCACAGAATACGCAATAATGCAGCCTAATGTATAAAACGTGGAATAGAAACAAACTGACTAATAATATGGACAACATATGCAAGGCCAAGCCAACTAGTTCGCGATATTCCATAGGATCATCAAGAGGTACATTGTCTGAAGCACAGAACTAAGCATGCAACTCAATAGGAGCATCAATAGCTTTGTCATTTGTGAAATGAGCACGATGGAGAATGTCATTGGCATACTTACTCTGTGACAAGAGGTAGCCCTTAGGAGAGAATGCAACTTCAATGCCAAGAAAATAGCGCAGGCAGCCCAAATCTTTCATTTCAAATTCACGGAAGAGATGATATTTCACGTCTTGAATAGCATCAGAATCAAAACCAGTGATGATTATATCATCCACATCTAGCAAGAGAAGAACAAGACCATGAGATGTTCGGCGTATAAATAGAGTGGAATCATGAGTGTTGGACTAAAAACCAATATGAAGAACTACATCTTGAAACTGTGCATACCAAGCTCAAGGGGACTGTATTAGGTCATAGAAAGCACAACGTAGATGACAAATAAGGCCTGGAGCATGAGAAACACCCAGAGGCGAGCACATATAAACTTCTTCTAAAAGATAGCTATTAAGGAACGCATTCTTAATATCCAACTAGAAGAAGGGCCACTAATACATAGCAGCTATAGAGATCAAACTACGAACAATGGTTATTTTTCCAATAGGAGCGAAAGTTTTCTCATAATCAATGCCATATTCTTGAGAAAACCTCTTTGCCACCAAACGAGCTTTATACCGCTCTAAAGATCCATCGAAATGAGTCTTCACTTTGTAAACCATTTGCACCCAATGAGATTCTTACCGTCCAGTAAGATCATGACAAGCAATGAGCTCATCATTCATAGCATTTACCCTATTAAGATCATGACAAGCTTCTTTTATATGACTTTGGTTCATAGTGAGCATGGATATGTGACAAAAAAGAATGATGAGAAGGTGAGAAACAAGTGTTTGAGAAGCCAAATCTTACCGGAGAATGATGAGAAGGTAAGATATCAGCGTTCACACAGATTAGAGTTTTCAGAGGCAGATTAAGGGGCAACAAAACTTGGAGAAGAAGGTAGAGGAGCTACGGGACGATGAGAGTAGGCTAATGGGTAAGGAGGGAAAAAAGTAGAACTCAGGGGCACAGAAGGTACAGTTGGAATATCAGGTATCTCAAGTGTGGAGACATGCTCCTCAATGGATACATCTAAAGGAAAGGGGTCTATGAATCAAATCCTCTTTGGCAACTAGAGCGGTTTTAGGAGGAAGAGAAAAATATGGTAAACATCCAAGAAAGATGACATGCCGAGACACATGCAATTTCTTGGTTATAGGGTCATAACATCTATAGCTTTTTTTTTTTTTTTTTGATACTATACCCCAAGAAAACACATAAGACACTTTGAGCACTACGCTTGGTACGATCTTGCTTAGGGAGAAGAACAAAGTAAGTAGAACTAAACACACGAAGGAGAGAGTATTTGGGAATCTGACCATAAAGACGTTCATGGGGAGACAAACCAGTGAGAAGAGTAGGCATCTGATTCAGAAGATAAGTTGCAATGAGAACAACTTCTCCTTAGAATATAGACGGAATAGAGGAAGATAGAAGAAGAGATCTAGCAGTATCAAGAAGATGCCGATATTTGCGTTTTGCACGACCATTTTTGGCAGAAGTGTCAGAACAAGATGATTGGTGAAGAGTGCCATGGATAGCTAAGAAATCCGTGAATTCAAAAAGAAAATATTTGCCACCCAAATCAAACCAAAGAATTTTAACACAAGTAGAAAAGAGTTTGAACAACATTATAAAAAGTGCAATATATTTTGAAAAATGTAGATTTAGGCGTCATCAAATAAACCCACGTAAAACGGCTGTAATCATCAAAAGATGAGACATAATACACGGAAAAGGAGCAAAGGAAGAACTTTTATTAAAAGGTAAGGCAAACATTTTTGCAAACTTACAACCACTACACTCAGAAATATCACTAACAGAAAATTTTCCCAAATGACTAGATTGAACCAAAAATTTTAAATGATCACTAGACAAATGATGTAATCTAAAATGCTAAAAATAAAAGAGGGATTACTTCTCATCTAAGCAGAAGGACGACACTGTAGTGGAAGTAGACACCAAACGGATATGACATAAAGATCACCAACTCTACGCTCGGTCCCAATCTGCTTCTTGGAAATCCGATCTTGTACTACACAATCAGAAGAAGAAAAGAGAACATCAAAACTAGAGTCAGATAACTGACTTATTGAAAGAAGGCTTAAAGATGGTGAGAAACATAAATATATTGGGGAGAGACAGTAAACAGGATGGGGTGGGGTGAATAGAACCAATAGAACTAACATGCATAGGAGATCCATTAGCAGTAGCAACACTAATGGGAGAGGTAGGAAAAATACAACTATTACGAAAAGACAAATTAGGAGTCATATGATGACAAGAACCAGAGGCAAAAATCCATGTGGTTGATGAGATATCTATGGTGGAATGAGAACCATGCAAACCTGACTGAATAGTGGTCATAGCAGAAACTTGTTTGGGATCCCCTCGAATGGCCACCATGAATGCTCGATGCTGCTGAAACTGTTCAAAAACTACACTCATCTATGGCAACTTGGGATTTAGGTTTACTCGTAACTTAAATCAAATGCAATGCCGGAGTGGGTAAAAGAGGTACTAGAAACAAACTAGTCGGATTAGATGGAGTAGCAAAAACTGATTGAGATGGTGATGCAACAATTGTCACTTTGAATCTAGTTTCTTCGGCAATAAGTTTCCTCACTGCACCATCTACAGGGGGAAGGGGAGACCAATGAAGATAGCTCCTCAAAGTGGTTCAAACTAATCTCATAAAGCCATGAGAAATTGCACAAGACGTTTTTGCTAATATTGAACATAACTGTCAAAAGACTATAACTCAGAAGGTTCCATAAGCATAAGCTGACCACAATACATAGTCATCTAATTATAAAAAAACCTGAATAGATTTGTTTCGTTGAGTGGCACTTCGAATAGGCATTTCAAGTTCATATTGCTTGGCAAAATTGGACTCAAGATATATACCTTACAGATACTCCCATACTCGTTTGGCTGTCTCATATTTAGAGAAATTCATACCAATGTTTGGTTGTACGGAATTATGGAACCAAGTGAGAATTTGAGCATTTCCCTGCGCCCATATTCCAAGAGAAACCTGGTAGCCTTCGGTTTTTGGATCAGAAGGTCGCAGTGTTGAACCATCCACATATCCCTATGTACCCTTGCCAAGGAGGAATTTTTTAATAACGCTCAATTAATACGAGTAATTATTACCACCCAACTGGATACTAATTGCTTGCATCTTTTCCTCTGACATGGTGAACTAAGAGAAATAAAAAAAAAATCACAAACCCAAAAGAGACTTGCAGAGAAATCACAGACCCAGCTTTCAAATCAAAGCTCAACATACCACTATAGAAGTATACGCCAAAAGTTAAACGAGAGTCGCCAAAAGTCAAACAATAATCGTTGGAGTCAGGCAGCGTCGTCGGAAGAAAAGCAAGCAGAAGAAGTTCAGGTGACTTTGTCGAAGGGAGATTAGAGGATTTCGACGCTGTGGTTGTTGCGATTGAGGGTTCCGATACAATAGGTGCTATCGCCGGCAGTGATGGAGTATTCCGATGCGATGCAAACAGGTCTGATGCTAAAGGGTTGACGATGAACTATGCCAATGCGATAATGCTACGTCGATACAATGACGTTGACTATGCTGATGCTGAAGGCTGGCGCTAACAATGATGATGAACCACTCCAACGATGAAAAACGAAACAAAGAACTTACTGTTGCTCTGATACCAGGATAATGCGAAAGAGACAAAAACAGAAGTTTGTATTGCTTTTCTAATAATCTGAATTGTTAATTAAACAATGATTACTTATAACTAAATATATGCACAAACTCTAATTAACCCTAGGATATATAAGGTCTAAATTGCCCTTAGGAAATAAAATAAAATACAAATAAACCAAAATGACATAAAACATTCACATACAGGTCTATCCCCTTTCTGATTTAAGAATTTGTGATTAGCAGCGGAGGATTTCAAGGATAAACTAGCTAATTGTTGGTAAGTTACTAGGTTAGTGGCAACCCCAAGTACACTTCCGCAAAAATGTTGAAGAATCTAAAATATGATTTGATTATATGGAGCAGGGAGGAATTTGGTTGAGTTGAATTTCAAAAAAATAAAAATAAAAAAATCAAACTTTTGGAGGAGATTATTGGGTTGGACCAGTAGCTTAACCTTGGCATTTATTGGAGAGTAAGAAAATACTAGAGAACCAATTTGGTTTATGCCTAGTGATTGATGCTAGGCTAAAATGTGTAAATAAAATATTAGTGACTAATTTAGTTTTAGATAAGCTATGGAAGCTATCTTTCTACTAATAGTATTGATGGAAAAATGTAGAGAAATGAACAATCTTCGCATGTTTTTTATTGATTTAGAGAGCATATGATAGTGTCCCAAGAGAAATTTTGGGCTAGATGTGATGAGGGACCACATTCAAGCCCACCAAGGAGTCCAAGTTCAAGCCCAAGTCCAAGTCCACCAAGGAGTACTTTTAATCCTACTTAGTTTAGGATTCCTATTCAATTTATGTTTCTTTTCAGATTTAGTTTAGGATTCCTATTCAATTTAGATTTCTTTTCAGATTTAGTTTAGGACTCTCTTATTTGTTCCTACTTAATTCAGGATTAGTTTATTTGTTTCCTACTTAAATTAGGACTAATTTGTTAGCCTAGATAAAGAAGGTAGGAGAGCAGTTTTCTTTAGTTTTTATTACTCAATAAATCAGAATTTCTCTGTGAAAAGGTTATATTTTCAGATTTAGTATTCTGAATTTTTTTTCTTCTTCATGTTGAATCAAACATCCTTTCGCCTACGTGAATGATATCACAGCCTATTCATCGCTTGTTCTGCATCAATTGATGAGGGACCATGTTCAAGCCCACCAAGGATTCCAAGTTCAAGCCAAGGTCTAAGTCTACCAAGGAGTACTTTTAATCCTACTTAATTTAAGATTCCTATTCAATTTATGTTTCTTTTCAGATTTAGTTTAGGATTCCTATTCAATTTAGATTTCTTTTCAAATTTAATTTAGGACTCTCTTATTTGTTTCCTACGTAATTTAGGATTAGTTTATTTGTTTCCTACTTAATTTGAACTATTTTGTTAGCTTATATAAATATGGTAGGAGAGCAGTTTTCTTTAGTTTTTATTATTCAATAAATTAGAATTTCTTTGTGGAGAAGTTATTTTTTTAGATTTAGTATTCTGAATTATTTTTTTCTTCTTCGTGTTGAATCAAACATCTTTTCGTTTACGTGAATGATATCATAGCCCATTCGTCGCTTGTTCTGCGTCAGGTGGTATCAGAGCCCCATCTTGAGATGGCTGGGCAAGAAGAAAATCAAGAAGAATGGCGTGTTTGTATGGAGCAGCACATTGAAACCCTAGCACAAAAAGTGGAAAACATGACTAAAGTGTTAAAGGGGTTACAAATTAACGCCCCAGCACCTCTTGCACTAAGAGCAACCCCTTATCCACAACAGGCAACTCCTATTATTCCTAGGCGTGCATAAAACAAAGGAGACAAGGTGTCGTACAGCCCTTATATGAACTTGATGAAGGTATGAAGAGGACTATGATCAAGAGTTGCAGCCAAGAGGTAGGCATGTAATCCCACTCCGTGATTCTTACAAAATTAAAGTTGATCTTACTAATTTCAGCGGGGTTATGGACATAAAACAATTTCTTGATTGGTTGTATGAGGTAGAACGTTTCTTTGACATTATGCAAGCAAAACTCGAACGAAAAGTAGATTTTGTGGCTTATAAATTGAAGGGCGGAGCTAGCACATGGTGCCTTATGCCAGTGCAGTAGGTTGCTTGATGCATGCCATGGTATGTATTAAATTGGAGTAAGCTCATGCAGTGAGCATAATTAGCAAGTACATGGCAAAACCAAGCAAAGAGCATTGGAAAGCAATGAAGTGGTTTTTCAGATACTTGAAGGATACAACAGATTATGGGATTCTTTTTACTAGGCAGAAAGAGAGAGCTTCAGTTGTAGGATACGTTGATTCAGACTATGCAGGGAATGTGGATGACAGAAGGTCTGTGGCAGGATATGTATTTACACTTGCGGGAGGACCAATTTGTTGGAGATCTACATTGCAGTCTCTTGTTGCATTGTCTACTACTAAAGCGAATTATATGGCAGTGACTGAGGCTGCTAAGAAAGCATTTTGGTTGAGAGGATTTGAGAGGATTAGTCAGGAAACTAGATATACAGCAAAATAGCATTCGATTGAATTGTAATAATCAAAGTGCCATTTTTTTGGCAAAGCACCAGATTTATCACGCGAGGACTAAACACTGATGTGAGGTTTCATAAGATCAGGGAGTTGATTAGTTCAGGTGAAGTCAATTTGGAGAAGGTTCACACTTCAGAGGATGCTGCGGATATGTTGACAAAGTCTCTTACACAAATAAGTTCAAGTATTGCTTAGACTTGATTCAAGTCTCCAATTGCTAGATGGGAGACGACCCCAACCTATGCGTGTCGAAGGTGGAGTTTGTGGTATATAGTTTCCCAAGGGGTAAGTATTCGCCAAGGTGGAGATTATTGGAGTATGGCTCATTACTCGTAAGGAACACAAAGGAGGTTGGGGGATTGCGAGGTTTGACTCGCAGTGCAAAGGTGTACAGTTTAGGAGTATTTTGCTAGTAGGTTCACTGAGTTCGTTGGCAATGTCGCTGGTAAAAGCAGTAGTGATGTAGCTGGAGCAGTTAGCTCACTAGGAGCTCATTGGCTTCGTTGGAAAAAATAGTGGCCAAGTATCTATGGCAGAGGACGCTCGCTCGGAGTCTCGCCCCAGCGAGCATTGACTAGTCCTAAATTAGGGCTTTTTGAAGGTTCGTTTTAGCTAGTTATTTTGCACCTATGTATACGGGTTTTATTGTACACCAGTTTTATTGTACACCAAAGCATGAGTTGATCTAGGGTTTTCAAGAGGCTAGGGTTTTACAGATTCTATCTGTAATTTGTATTCTTCAACTCCATTTGTGGAATTCCTTGATAATTGAAAACCAGATCCTTTACCTGTGGACGTGGAAAAATTACCAAACCACGTAAACTTCTGTGTTCTAGTCGTGTGTTTCTTGTTTTGATTCATTGCATTAGATTGCAAAAGTGATCAAGGGTTTCTGCGGTTGGAACTAACTTACAACAAATGAGTATACGGACACAATGGGAATAAGGCAAATAATGGAAAATAAAATTATATATTTTATTAAAAATACATTTGAATATAACAATATTTCATAACACTAAAGCAATAAGCATAAAAATAGTGCATGGATGTGCACCATTGATAGACATCTATTTTACCTGGACACATGGTATACCTGCAAGCTACTTGTTATTGATTGAAAATGTATCTTCTTTTTTGACAGTGAATTTTTACTTTTTACATTTTGGCCTTCAATAAATAGCAAAATTACAAATGACCCTTGAAAAAGTTTTAAATATTACATTTTTAATCCCCAAAGAAGTTTTAAATATTACATATTGATCCCCTATCCCTCCTATATCTGCTGTGTCACTCCCATGTCCTTCCTGTGTCCGACAAAAAATAAATAAATAAAATAATTGAATATGTCATGTGACATATCCGATACGTATCCTAGCGTGTCTATATCCAAATTCAATATGGAGACGATATGAGTCCGACACTTATTTTAAATATTTGTGCTTTTTTAGTTGAAAATATTATATCTAACTTCTTTAATTTCCCTTTTTAAATTTTTTTTAACCAATTTGCACATTTCATATACATTCCATCCTTGCACTTGGACAAATTCCTAGCTCTCTTTCTTAGCTTTAATCGCCACTTGTATCTTCTCATCCTATCATATAGTCTTCTTTGAGGATGGTCATTTTCTCTTAGATATTTGTAATATCTTTACACCCACTCCTTTAACACATCTAAATTCCATTTCCATTCCTTACGCATTGTATACTCAAAAGTCATTTGTTTTTCTCCTTTTGGGTTCCACCATTTAGTTCTTGAAAGTGTATTTCCTCTATTCCTTCTCTTTCACTTCTTAATATGTACATCTAGTACCATTAGCTTACCTATTATTATCTTACAATCTTTACATGAAACAAGATCGACCTTTCCAGTGAGAAAAAATCTGGTTAAGTACTATTGTTTTTGCTTTCAAAATTAATTCAGTTTGCTCATTTTTACCTCCAAAGTGTACTCTCTTAAAACCTCTATTGTTTTCCCCACATGCTTATTCAAATCTCCTCCTATAAAGATTTTTCCTCAATTGGTATCTTTTGAATAAGTCCATCCATATCTTTCCAAATGGGTTGTTTTGCTGCTTGACCGACCTTGAAATGTGTCTGGGTTCTACCTCTCAAGTGCAAGAGGGCAATCGTAGTTTTAAACTCGGTGAGTCCAAGATCGAATTCACAGGGAGCCTATGTTATTCAGTTTCTAGGTTTATGAAGGGAATTCGAAATTTAAATATAAGTAAGTTCTGGAGTTTAGTTTAACTAAATCCTAAGGTTTTGCAAAATTAAAATTCAAACTGAAACAATTAAACTAACACTACTAAAGGGATTCAGAAATTCAAAGTTTTGTTTTAGGTTCCAAACGAATTAAATATAAATTCAAGGAATTCAACTAAATTTTTAGTATACTACTATAATTTTAAAGCGAATTACTTAAAGCAAAAATTAAATTAAATTGCGAACTCAATATGGAAAAGGTTCTTGATTCAACTTTCAAGTTCAGGTAGTTCACTCCTTCATCATGGGATGTTTTAGGTTCAATTCTAACTTAGGGTTCAGTTCAAAAAGTATTGAGAAGGTTTTAATCAAAAGTTAGTACCAGTGATTTCAAATGAATATGGTTAAAAACTTTTGTTTTCGAAGGTTTTTCAAACAAATGAAATCAGAAAAGAACTCAAAATCCTATTTTTGATTTGTCCAAAATTATTTAAGCAATTATAGTCGAAAACCCATACCAGTGATTTCAGCAAATATGGTTAAGGATTTTCGTTTTCGAAGTTTTTCGAAACAAGTTAAAATAGGTTTAAATTGGTAGAACCTTACGCATGAGGTTTCGCAACCCATGCGAAAGGTCTACGAACATCCCATAGTGCTTTCGTGAACTACCCTTACTTGATTCGTTGAATCAAGAACTAGGGTTTTACACTAGTATCATTCTAAACGAAACGAAAGCAATAACAACACATACAATCAACAAATCCACTGATTGAAACGAACAAAACATGATATTAAAGAAAGAAACGAAATCAAACTTATAATGTAACATGTTCTGAGAAAAAATAATGAAAGACTACAGCAACGATGAAATGTCCAGCTCCGAACATCTCCATGAACAATGGAAATCAAATAGAAAAACTCTAAAGGCACTCTTAAAAACTAATCTAAAGCTCTCAAAGTATATGTAAAAAATCCAGAAGTTCCTCCTTGTTTGGTTGTAAACAAGGCTTTTTATAAGGATTGTAAAGAAACCCTAAACGTGAAAGTCAAAACCGCGCCTCCTCGGACACTATGGTCCGGACCGTCTGGGGAGTGGTTCGGACCACAGAATGGTTACCTCCCAAAATTCCAGCTGAACATGCTTGCTGTGGTCTAGACCGTTGGATAGGGGGTCTGGACCGTTGGGTAGGGGGTCCGGACCACAAAACGTCGATTACTCTTCTTCTCTTCCTCCTTCATTCTGGGTCTTTGGGCTGGTCTGGGTCATCAAAGGTAAGGTCTGAACTACAACTTCCCTTTCGTCCTCTAAGCCATTCTCATAGCCATAAACTTCGATTTTCTTGCCATTTTCCCTACAATTAAGGAGGTAAGAGTATAAGTAACAAAATAGCATTAAGACTTCAAATTTAATTATTCAAATGCATTCATAAGTGTAAAATTAGGGAGTTTATAGTTACACTTTTCAAGTGTAATCACTGCTTTATCTAATCCCATCTGGGAGGCCATAGTTCTATTAGCACTAATGAAGTTGATCATCTCTTCATTTAGTAGTAGTTCTATAGACATTATTTTATCCATTATTCTCCTAACACTCACAATTTCATCTTTGATATCCCCATTGATAATAATTCTTACTCCATTTCTATTCTTATCTTACTCCGAATACCAAAATTTAAAATTGGTATTTTCAATTTCTTTAGAATTTTTTTTTTTTTTTCTATTCATTTAGTCTCTCATAGGCAGGCCATATTTACTCTTCTTATAGCTAAATTATCTGCTAATTCTCTTAGTTTCTGTGTCAATAAGCCTATACCCTAAGTTGCTATATATAACCTACTATCCTGGACTTGCTACTTTACCCACATTTGTCTATCAAGGTGCGGGAACCCTTGCCTAACTCTCATCACACCTGGCATGATGTGGCACATTGATTTGGGGGAACGCTATAACAAATCCTTGCCCATTTTTCAGTACTCACAGGATCCAATGCAGCGCGTCATAAGTAGGGGATGCCCCAACAAAATTTTCATTTGGATTCATGCTCATAGGAAGACTATTTTTTATATTGGGAGTTAATGTACCGCAGCACCCCCCCCCCCCAAAAAAAAAAAAAGAAAAAAAACCCAGAAAAAGGGCTTGGACCAGTTGTATTAAAAATAACATTAAAAACACACGGGTGGGGAGAGAAAAATAAATAGATATCTGTCAAAAAAATTTTTGATTTTTACTTGGTTAGGCATAAAAAAGGGGAATGATATTGCCAGAGCAACATAAATTTATATGACTAAATTATCATTTTAAAATTAGAATTTCACTTCACTCTATCTCCTCTGACCCGCTCTCTACCTCTCCGAATAAGAATATTATTTTAATAAAAAAACAAACCCATAAACTTTCTCTCTACCTCTTTGAACAAGATTATTAAACTAGCAAAAACAAACTTATAAGCTCTCTCGGTCTTCATTCTCTCTCTCTCGGTATCTTCAACCCCTCCCCACAAGCAAGTGCTCTTTCTCTTGCTTTCTCTCTCTCTATCTACGACACCACTATTGCCAGTGAAGGTTATATACTCTTTGTAAGTGAATTAACAAACACCATTATTGCCATTTAATTGGAATTTGTCTTTTGCCTTATTAATTTATTGAAGGACAGGTCAATTTATATTATCTTCAATTTGCAATAAACAGAGAAGGTAAGTTGTAGAAAAAGAGCATCACATGTACTAGAATTGCTTCCATCTTTGGCCTCTCCTCCATGCCCACTTTCCAACTGTGCCTTTCCTCTTCTGGAAAAATTATTCAGAACTCTTTTATTTACATTTTGTGTCTCTTTGTGCTAATGAGGTGCGCTTTGAGAAAGGCAAGACCTTCAGACTTTATTAGATGAATTTGTTATTGATCTACACAAAAAGCCAATGGGTCTTCCTTAAACAAGAAATCCCTCCAATGGTTGTTCAATTATTATTTTGAAAACGGGTTTTGATGTTCACAATATGAGGATAGGGGTAAATTTATTACAAGGCACTGGATGTATTGTGGTTTATATAACTTATGAGTTTCTAGAGAGAGAGACGTGTTGGTGGAGAGAGAACATCTTATCAGCATTATCTTCCCCCAAAGAAAAACAAATGGGAGAAATCTCGAAATCTTTTTGAACCCTTCACTCATATTTCAAAATCATGTATTTTTTAATTTTGTTTGTGGGTTTGTTTTTGTTGGTTTTGTAATCTTGTTGAGAGAAGTAGAGAGCGAATGGGAGGAGAGACAATGAGGTGGCTGAGGTGGAGTTTTGACTTTAGAATGGTAATTTAGTCCTATAAATTTATGTTGCTCTGACAATAACTCTACTGCGTTGGCAATATGCTCCCCCCCCCCCACCAAAAAAAAGTAAATAGTAATTTTATTTTCTGTTCATTTTTTCCCTTCATAAATTCATGTTCCAAACATAGCATTGGGGTTTTTAGGGGTTAGTCCCTCAAGTGAAATTATTTTTTCTTTCCTTTTGTTTTAATATTGATATTGTTGTTGTTGGTGTTATTGAGGAAGATTGCTTTTTTAAGATTTCAGATGTTATGAATGCTTATATAGTGTTGTATCACAATTATGTTCTTTCAACTTTTACCGGATATTTCATTGCAATAAGTGTAAGGCTTGTCATTTCTTGTGGCATTTGGAATTTGTAGACGCGTCCTCATGCAACTGTTGAAGTGGAAATATCAGAAGACATGCAGCTCGTGCATTTTGACTTCAATAGGTAAGGTGATCCTAGTTGGTCAGAATAATTGTATCTACTGCTTGCAAGATGTATATGCTGTTGGACATGAGTAGTTGAGTCATTCCCTTTTTAGGCTTAGGCTTATTAAACATGGGAGTCTCATACGTATTGTGCTGTGCTTGGACACTAAAATGACAATTAGAAAATAAAAAATTGTTATTAAAAAAAGGTAGGGGTCCATTTAAGCTGGTCCATGCCCCGTTAGGCTTGGGCTTATTAAACATGGGAATCTCATGCGTATAGTGCTGTGCTTGAAGACATTAAATGACAACCAGAAAAATAAAAAAAAAATGTTATTAAAACAAAGTAGGGGTTCCATTTAATCTGGTTTGTGGCTATATCGATGCTTTACTCCAGTTTATCCGATTTGAATCTTCTTATTTATTTGAAATTCATATTTTCCATCATGTGACTTCAATAATTTGCCCATTATGTACTTGTTGCAGCACCCCGTTTGAGCTACACGACGACAACTATGTTCTGAAGGCAATGAAGTTTTGTGAAAGACCACAGGGTGATGAGGTAGCACCTAATTCGTCTGCAGACGGAGGCGAAGGATCCAGCATGTTCCAACCCCAAATCACTCATACATCCCGGTTGAATGCACCGGGTAGACCTCTCACCTCACCTCCTCTTCCTGGAATATTAAAGGCGCGTGTCAAGCACGAACATTAATCTGCAAGTTTGAAGGTTGATCATCGTCATCACAGTTGTACATTGTGTAGTATATTTGCCAGGAAAGAGGAGGCGGCACCTTTTGATACTTTCTAATCTTATATTTTGTTCCAGTTGATTGAATGGAAGGTGATGTGCTGATCTTCTTTCTGCTTGGCAACTTTGAAGGCAGTCTAGTAATGACAAATTATTTGTTCTTCATTTACGTGGCAGGCTAGCGTATTATTTTATTGCCTTTTCTCTATTCTTTAGCCCCTGATGTAGTGGAAATGGAGTTGTATTAATTGGACCATAGAAAGCTGCCAAACCTGATACAGAGTTGTGAAATTTATTCAACAATTGGGCAGTCTGTTGCATTCAAAAATTTCTCTTTTCCATGCTTGGCAATATCTTCTTGCTGGCAGAGAAGCTAAAAAAGAATGGTGATATTCACGTGTCTTAGGAGAATTTTCCTATCAAATAGGGCCCCGTGTTTCTGACAAATTTTCCCGCTCTTTTTTTTTTTGATTTGTTTGTTTGTTTGGCAAAACGGCCAAAAATTGCTAAAAAAATCTCTTATTTTTTTATCAAACAATTAAAAGTTGCTTAAAATCATTAAAAATTTCTCTAATTTTTTAGCAAACAATGAAAATTATTAGAAATTCTTAGACATTAAAAATTTTCACTAATCATATCAAAAGTTTTAATTACTAAAAATTGTTAAAAATTTCTAAAAGTTGCCGGGAATGTTGTTTAGTTAAAAATATTTGGGGATGTGTTGTTAATGGGAAATGCAAAATGAGAATATTTTTTTATTAAACTGATATAATAATGAGAACTTTTCTGTCTCAACTGATATGAAAACATAAATCCTAAACAAATTTATATTTTATTAAACCTCATGAACATCTAAGTACGAAAGTTGGCTAAATTATCTGGTTACGTTCTTTTATTTATTTATTTATTTATTTTTATGGCGAGTAATCGAAAATCAAATCATGCATATATATATTGCGCTGATTAGTCCCCAGCAATTGGAAAATTCTCAAATTTTCCGAAATCCATTGAACAGCTGGCCGGCTAAAGAAAAACAATATGGAAAAAGCAAAGGAGAGGAAATTACCATATTACATTTTCAAATTTCATTTTGGGAAGCGTTTGCAACATCAGCTATTTCTCTCTTACAGTCCAATAATGACATACAGTTTCTTTCAGCAACAAGGAATTAGTTACTTAAATTTGCTTTCTTTCAGCAAGTCACTTTATCATCATACAGTCATCTTCCACAACAATGCTGCAAACTCAAAATTACGCTTCAGGCCATCAGGTGTAAGCTATTCCTTGATAATACTTACTAGGCTCCAAGTAGAACCAGAGCCACTAGCTGGCCATTAGGACAAATGCATTATACTCCCCCATATAAATATATATATATATATATATGAACCTATTTGCACTCCACAAATTTTCAGTATCTTTCTCACAATATGAATACGCTAGAGCAATTAACCAAGTGCCTATGAAAGTGAGTCCAATCCGCCTTCCCGAGTTCAAACCCGTTTACCCAATCCACCATCCGTATAGATAATAATGTTTCTTATGGGCTTCAAAAGCCAACACCAATTAGTAACCCAATTTTAAATGTTGAGTGTTGAAAACTATTATTAAATGGCATATGCTAAAATATATAAAACAATTACACTTTCGAAACTCAAAATGTATAAAATTACGAAGCCAAATCTCAAGTCCATTCAAATCAAAATCTACATAACAGAAATATATGCGTACTTTTTGCAAAAGGGCAACAAAAATTGTGATATTTACGCAAGCATCAGACAGCTAAAGCGGGAACCTTGCAAATCCCATCTGAGTTATAACTTCAGCATCAAGTCAATCAAATAGACATTTTTATTTTTATTTCAATCATTGTGACTATCTGATGATACTACAATTTTTTGATGGCATGCAATGCAATAAGGCAAAGGAAGATGACCAATTACCATCACTAGTAACAATTAATTCCAGCACAAATTGTCTGATGCAGATGAGGAAATTCCTCAATAAATCGGCATCAAGACATACATCTTGCAGGCATGGGAATTCAAGGTTGCTGTTAGGTTCCCGACAAAATGCTTCTCCAGATTCTTGTGCTGCGTGAGATACAACATCATAATTAGGAGATAGATCACAAGTGAAATGCTGCTTTGCAAATTATCAAGTCAAACCAACCAATCACGAAGACATTTATGAATTAAAAAGAATCCCCAAGTCATGATAAAATAAATACCTGCCAAAGATCTCTTGCTTCTACAACGCTGCTGGCAGGAATTCCAATGTCATCCCAGTGGGCTGTGATGGAAGTACGCAAAGGACCACGATTCACAAGGAGTAAAGCAACTCTATAGTGTGAAAGGGGCCCTGCCCAAACCTGATCATAAAAAAAATTAAATAAATTACCCTTATCATTTTGCATTGTAATGTTACAAAATAAAAAATAAAGGAAGCAAACGAGTGTACATTCATTCAAGAATTTTTTTTGGTCAACGTACCTCAAGATCACCTTCCATCCTGACCTTTTTAGCTTGAACACCTAGTTGATCTGTTCAAAACAATGAACAATAGTTTTAATACTTAGAAAATGACTAACTTGAATAAATTTACCCTGTAAAAAAATTAAGCAAAAAAATCGTCTATATATCTATAAGAAATTATAATACCTTGGTTCACAGCAATCACCTCCTTATTCCCAATGATTTCCATGGTCTCTTTTGTTGCATTTCTTACATCACATCCAATGAGAAGAGGAGCCTGAAATGGTTTAGATATAGAAAGGGACTTTGGTATTAAGCAAGACATATATATACATATACAGCATACATTTAGAAGAAGCAAATAGGCTTCTAATACCACCTTGGAAATGGCCCACAAACTAAAATGGACAATATATTCATCTTTAGTCATCCCTCCATTTCCCACCTCAAGCATGTCAGGATCTATTCAACATCCAATCAGACAACAATTCTAAGCAGCTTGTGAGTATTAGTTCCATCATCTATTTTTTGGTTTTATGTGGGAGAATACTAACCATTCCAGCCACCAGGCCTTGCAAGGTCAGCATAGACTTCATTCATGTCAGCTCTAGAGACCATGCTGTTCAAGAGCCAAAAGATTTAAACTTCCAACCTCCAATACAGATGCAATATACAAAAAGGCATAAAAGCTACCTTTCCCATGTATCAGAAATATCATTAGTAGTTCTCCAGCTATTTCCCACCTGGGCACCCCATAAAGCTGGGTGCAGGTCTCCCCTAATACACAGAAGGTAGAATGTGTCAAACAAGCAAGGAGCTAATAATTGACTTTATCTACAAGCAGGAAAAGAAACCATAGCCAAAGAAACTAGAATCACCATTCACAGAGTGAGAAGAAGATAGGCCGGCCTGCCTTCATTAGAGCTCGCGTCATTACAGGGTATCTACATAAAGAAAAGCAGAAAAATTTGTATTGACATGCATACTTGAGAATTGAAACAGAAAAGAGCAAAATTTTGTAAGTAGTGTTTTTATCGTAGAAATGACATCTTACCTAACAGTTGGCTTTGAGCCATCATTGTTACAATTGTCATACTTCAAATAATCAATTCCCTGTTAAGAATTTTATACTACTTGATCAGATAGTAACTGAAAATAAATTTCTAACCAGTGAAAATATAGGCTTTGGTAGTACAACAATATTTCCATTGCAACAGAACGAATTTTTGCAGCATTACATAAATCATACCCATGAAGCAAAAGTTTTGGCATCTTGTCCTTCATGACCAAGTGAACCAGGCATTTGTTTGCTACAAGTAAAATAACTGCAATGGAGGTAAATAGATCCATCTCTCAATTACAATGGTTAAGTGGATTATCAATACCAAGTAACGTTAACTTTGTAGACATGTTACCCTGCATCTGCGTAGATTCCCAGCTTAAGACCTTTGCTGTGAACATAGTCTGCAAGAGCTTTAATGCCAGAACTAAATGTCGATCTCTTAGCTACTAGGTTACCCTGAAATTGAAACTCCACATTAAAATAAATAAATCCACCTCTCATTCCCAGTAGAAGGGGAAAAAATGAACAAACAAGCATACCTTATCATCACGATCAATTTCAGCCCAGCAATCATCTAAAGAAGCAACATGGTGTGTCAGGTGAACACCTTGAAAATGATTAATTTTTTAAAAAATAAATAAATGAGTGAAAAGAAGGGCCACAATGTACCTATATTAACATATTCATACCCAAGTTTAGAAAGACCGGTTGAAACCAGAGCATCAGCTGTGTTACAAGATGAAGGAGAAGTTAAAATACAATTCATGGGTGACAGAAGAGAAAAGATCAGCAAAAAAGAACCAATTTGTCAGTTTGTTTCGCAGCCAAATGTATTTGATAAAATTTATACAATGAGGTTGTATTGCTAATGACAAAATATGATGAAGTTGGTTGACTTGTCACAGCAACAATGTAACATAATTTGAACAAAGTGTAAAGAGATTTAAACCAAAATAAAAAAATATAA
Source organism: Vitellaria paradoxa (assembly GCA_019916065.1). Classification (NCBI taxonomy): domain Eukaryota; kingdom Viridiplantae; phylum Streptophyta; class Magnoliopsida; order Ericales; family Sapotaceae; genus Vitellaria; species Vitellaria paradoxa. The sequence goes on from CM034237.1 coordinate 589,739, forward strand.
CATTCAACTTAACCATTATTAAGTATTTCTCAAAGAAGAACTAATTTCTCATAAATCATTATAGTCACAAAAAGTAATAATAATAATCAATAATAACAACAAATGAAAGAGGAAAAAAAAAGATACTAGGCACAAAATCATGGGAGTGAGGATAATAAAAACTTACCAGTTTCTTTGATGATATTCTCATCAATCATGCAGTTGAAATGATTCCAACTATTCCACCTATATAAAATGCTAGAATTAATTGTGTTATTTGACATATAACAATAGATGTGTAAGGAAGAGAAAATGATATATTTTACCTTGAAGTAGAGCAATGCTTCTAAATTATTCATCCATCAATGGGTAAATGGAAAATGATCTCATCTCCTTCCTTAATCTAGTGCTTATGCCACTAGTCAGTGCTCTACATGATATGCAGTCACTAATTATGTTTAATGGGCTTCAGGTACCTTTCTCTCTCACTTTCAAATTAGAAGATAGGCTACAATACAGAAGCATGACCTTACATCTAATACACTACGTTCTTACATTTTGTGTCTTACATGAGATGTTTCTTTTTTGGAAACTTAATGTCATGTTGAAAATCATGAACTTGTACACTTGCTAAATAATAGTTTATGGCTGGATCAAGATGCTTACTCAATGTATCATGTTAACTATGCTCCTAAAAAAACTTGAATGGAATTGACATGGACTAATTAATGTTAAGTATGCTTGCTTAAGGTAAACAAGATTAATTAATTTTGTACATAGCTTGTTGAGTGGGATTAATTAAATCTAATCATGATTATTTAACCATAAGTATGACCAATTAGACATTGGATTAGCAAAAGGATGACTCGTAGAAGCCTTGTGCTAAGAAATGCAACAACTCATGTATCCATGTACTAATCCTAGTGTCTTCGTGATAGAAAGCCACCTTATGAGTTGTCTTAGAGAGAGAATACCAACTCTGCCAACAAACAACAAGAGAGATTAGACCACCTTGTGCTGGCATTGTTTTGTGATTAGAAGAACTCAAAACACGTTTTGCACTCAAGCTCAATTTAAGTTACGAAAGATAACTTTCTAGGTGGGTTCTTATGAATAATCAACAATATACTCTTTTATAACAATTACATATCTTCTCGAAGAGGCTTTTCTGAAGGCTGCGCTTTCTACATTAACAGTATTCTAACAAATACTTAAAAAATATCAGTATTCTGCTAAACACTTATAATTTTAACAGCGAGAGAGAGAGAGAGAGAGAGAGAGAGAGAGAGAGAGAGACTCAAGGAGCCGCCACCACCACTGACGGGACTATTGACCAAGCTCTCTTGTGGAAATTTTTTTTTTTTTTTTTTTTCAGCCAAAAATATACACAAACTTTAAGCTCTCTAATTCTCTACAAAAACATTGTGCCCATTAAACAAATAAAAAAATATAATATAGGATCGGAATCATACCAACAAGAAGAAGAACAGAACAATGATCTTCCCACCATCAATAATCCCTTTATTATATGTATTGGTTAAGAGCACGAATCTCATCACCCACTTATAAATGCATGTAATTTAAAAGGAAACAAAAATCAAGATAAATATAATCCGTTGGTAAGCAGCGACCTACAGGGAAGGAGGGAGAGAGAGAGTACCAACCCCATTGGAGGAGTGACGCCAAGACCGTTAGCGAGCAGATCTCGTCTGATGACAAAAAGCCCATTGGAGGAGGAATCTGCAGAAGACAACAAGCCCATTCTGGTAGGCCAAACAGCAACTATTGCCATTGTTGTCAATACCACCAGCTGCTTCCTATTCCTATTCCTAATTGTCTCCATTGTCGACATCCGACCAGCGGAACCACAAGCCCTATCCACTCTTCTTGCTTCTATTCTCTATTTCTTAGACTAATCTCTGGCTAATCTAACCCCAGCGCGGTACTGTACTAGTGATCCTACTAACGACAGATTTGACTCTTCTCTCGTAAACGGATTTTGATAAGATTTGACTCTTCTCTCGTCAACGGATGAGTATAAAATTATGGCGTCGAATGTGGAATGCGTATACCCCTTTTCAAATAAAGATTTGTAGTGAAGGGCTGTAGCTACAACTGCAGGCATATGCTATTTACAGGGAATGCTAAGAAGGGGCTATTATTTATTTTAATATATAAGACCATGGCATCTCTCTCGCGATCACGTGTGATGTGCACCAGAATACTACTACTAAAACGAATCAGTGATGAAATCATGACATATATTTTATTTTGAGTATGTTATATTAATAAAAAAAATATATTATCAGTAGAATAAATATGAATTTTACAATTTCAAAAGAAAAGATATATTAAGTTACTCTTTATTTATAAAAGTATCACTAATCCATGTAATATTTTTTTTGTATAAGAAACATTTTCTTATTATAAATGCACGCTACACACTTCTTCACAAAAATACTTCTAATCTTTTTTTTATATATAATTACACCCACAAAAAATTATATTGGGTGTGTTTGGAGTTGTATAAAAGTGTATAAAATAAAATAAAATTGTAAAAGTAAATGTCTCGTAATACATGCAGTGAGTGAAGAATTTAAATTTTACTATCTCATAATTCGTGTTTGTAGAGATTGGTAAGATTTTATTTTATTTTGTTTACCACCAAACAGAGCCATTATCAACTCTTAAATAAAATCAACGGTTGAGATTTAAAAAATAACATAATAAAAAAATAGCAGGGAGTCAAGTCCAGAGCTCTCTGCTTGAGTAACCGAAGCCTCTTGAGTTTCTATAACTCATCAATGCTTCATCTTCCAGCGTTTGGGTATTGAAGGATGATACGGAGATGATGAGTTTATGCAGCAGATCGAGCCAGATGAGAGTTGAGGCTTTATCTCCAATAATTAATGGTAGAGGGTTTGGCATGTTTAGATTTCAGAAGGTATAAGTATAATATAATTAAGCCTTGTAATGTTGTTTCGTCAAAGGATTGCTTATATCTATGGCAGCTATAATAATGCACCCTATCGTTAAGAACAATATCTCTAGATTCTCCACCAATTCAAGCATAGCAGCCTTCATCTATAGAGAGAAAGAGAGCAAAGCATGAACATGAAAGAAACATTCCCACCTGCTTTAACAAAAACAGATCATCCATTGCTTGGATCTTCCAAATCAGTTCACTTGCAGCACACTATCTCTCATGTCAAGAATTGTCTCCAAAATTCAAGATGACGTAACATATAGGGTGTGTTTTGAGTAACAAAAAATAAAATAAAATAAAATAAATTAATTATGAATTCGTGAGATAAAAAATAGATAACTTTTAAAATTTTTTAATATTTTTTACTATTTTTCAAAACTTTTTATCACTCCAGAAAGAGCAATAATAGTCTAGCTTTTTTTCCCCAAAGCCAGCCAGTCAGCAGGCGTAAACCATGCATGGAGCTGCCAGACTGACAACCCTGAAAAATTGTACAAACCCTTGAGGAAGCTCTCAGTTCATGATAATTAGATGCTTGCATATGCTCCATAGCATCATTAAATAAGGGAAAATCACAGGGCGGAGGAAGGTCTATCCGGAAACAAATCTCAGAAGAAAAGCGAAAGATAATAGAATCTCAACATACTTGATTACAAATTTTAGTATTACTTTAGTAGCAAGCAAACTAGACTTCCTGTCGTCCGTCCACCTTTAACCGTTGCAGCCTCCTGAAGATATGCTCTGTATATATCCCATATACTAAAACTACTTTACAATGCAGATCTTAATAACAGAAGCAGCACCAATTCGGTGAAGTGCCACAACAGCATCACCAGGCTGGCACAAACCCTTCTCTGTCGCAGACTTCAAGGCAGCTTCCAAGATCACCTCAGTAGATTCTGCATCGGTTGCCTTGGCAGATCCTTCCGCAAGAAGTGGAACCAAGCCCCTGTAGACAAGGCTATGCCTTGCAGGGGCCTCGTCGCTGCAGGTCCAATCAAAAGAATCTGTTGTCAAAACTGGGACTACTACAGAAAGGATTGGGACAGCTGGCCGATACTTGGCAACTAGTTTGGCTGTGGTCCCACCACGTGTCAACACAACAATTAGTTTTGCTTTAGCCTTGTTAGCCGTCCGCACAGCTGAGGATGCAAGGCTCTCCAATGGGCTCATTGGCAGCGGAGCTGACTTTATCATCTCTTTATAGATGGCCCCATAGTCAAGCGAGGATTCTGCCTCAATGCAAATTCTAGCCATGATTTTCACAGCAAGCTCTGGATAGGCTCCAGCTGCACTCTCCCCGCTAAGCATGACACAATCAGTGCCATCCAGAACAGCATTAGCCACATCCGTGGCCTCAGCACGGGTTGGACGGGGAGACTTAATCATAGATTCCAGCATCTGTGTGGCAGTTACCACTGGCTTGCCAATGAGATTACACTTATATATCATCATTTTCTGCGCCAGGAAGATCTTCTCGACAGGGATTTCCATCCCAAGATCACCTCGGGCAACCATGAAGGAGTCTGTCTCACGTAAGATTTCATCAAAATTGATAACTCCCTCTTGGTTTTCAACCTTCAAAAGATTCCAGCAATCAAAAGGTGTGAAAAGATGAAACAAATTATAAGAACTTGAAAGATTCCGCAAACTAAATAGCAAGAACTAACAATTCTATTTCTCTACTTTTGCTTAAATGAGAACCTAGAAAAATAATGGAACGACACCACCATTTTTTTTTTTTTTTTGATATCTGGACTTATCCCCACCTTCGGTTGGACTAATACCTAGAGTATTCAAAAGTTTTTTTTTTTTTAATTTCTTTACAAGTGCTTGATCATTAACGTTGTTTTTACATTAAAAAACGTAAGATTGTTGACGGTCCGACATGTGTCCCACTTTTTTGTTTTTTATAAGTCTATAATGGATCATTTTGCCATAATTTGTTTTGCAAGCAATCATTTTGCAGTTGATGGGGGGTATTTAAAAAAAATATATATCCTTTATAGTGTTTAAATATTACATGTTTTTGCATCAATGTTACATATGCTCATTTTTCATCCATCATAATTAGAATATATTGCGAAAACCTAGAGCAATGCTTGGGGTTATCCAGCTGGTTATACATAATTTACGAGAACTTTAACATATTTTTGCATGAATAGCATATATATTTACAAAAGCTATACATATCAGCATAGACCTCAGTTCAACAAGAAATCACAGGTCCAAATGAGATAGTTATAAACACACATGCAAAGAGAGATCATCTGCAGTCCTGCACATAATCAAAGAACTCAGTGCCAGATCAATAAAACTGGCAAGTTCTGCAAGTAGTGCAAGCACACAATCAAGGAACTCAAATCCAGATCAGTAAAACTGGTAAATTCTTCAGTAAAGTAAAAGCAAGACAGATTTTAACATATCATAGTAGCCATAACATTGTGAATAAAGAGGAAAACTCAGTATGAAACATACAAGAAACAGTTCTGTGCAATTTGACTGTTTCTGATGGGGAGGTGGTGTCGAGGGGGTATGCTTGGGAGGGAATAATAGGTGTAGCAAGGATGCTAACTTGATTGCAAATGCGGTATTGGAAACTACTTGGAATTTACCAAGGGTAATCCCATACACCAAGGGTAATCCCACCTAAAAGCAATGGCGGATCGCTCTTCCAGGAACTCCTCCCTCTGTGTTTTTTGGTTCAAACCATAAACGCCAGCACCCATTTGAACTAGTGCAACTTCTAAACAAACCTGAACCAAAGAACCTCCCTTATTCATAATCCTCAAGCTCCAGGTTATGCCCCTTCCACAAGTAAGATGCCCGCCCCCCCCCCCAAAAAAAAGGGTAAGCCCTTCCTGCAAGCAACTGTATCCAAGTAAGATGCCCCCCCCCCAAAAAAAAAAATTGGTAAGCCCTTCCCGCAAGCAAATGTATCCAATTCACCTCTCTGCCTCCCACGCCCCCTCACCCCTCCCATTTCAATGTATTGTAATTTAGTCTCCTGCAACTCACTCCTCCCCTTACCAACAAGTGTCCTACTGTTGTTATTTTGGAAGACTTTAATCCTCTTTAAAACCCAATCTGAAACCTTCCGAGCATTTTCCCAACAACACCAAAGTTCCCTCCCTACAAGATGGAGTTACGACCGCCAGCGGTTCACACTCCACCACATCCCTAACTCCTAGATCAGCAACCTCAACTCGAGGAAATATATATATATATATATATATAGTGGGATATATCTCCTCTCTAAGTTTAAATGCATTTAGGTTAAATGGACTGAGTAGAAATGACCTCCATTCTTACAATCAATAGAAACGTAAGAACTCTTATCCTCCACAAAAAGGCATCACTTCAAATCCAATAAAGATTTTACTTGCACAAAATTCTAATACCAATCTCTTTTTACTCATGTTGCACTGACTCGGTGTACAAGTGCATATCTGAGAATCGGAAACATCTATCCTCTTATTTGAGGATACAAAGACAGAATAGTAACCATGTATGTTTCATGTAATTACTCCTTTTTATAGGATAATATTTACAAGAAGCCACTGAACTGTTTCATGCAAACATAAGTTTTATGTACAATTATGTGCTAAATTGAATTGCTAAATATGATTGTATAAATGTCCAATTATATATGTGGATGCATAAATCATGCCCTTACCCAAATGTCAAGTATCTGACACTATGTAAACATAGCATTTTACAATAGTGGAGATGGATGTGAAAAAAGAAGATAAAAAGAATCATTAAGAAAGAAATAAAACAAAATTAACTGGCCAATGGTTTTTTTTTATTTATTTTATTTTTGTGGAATGAATTTTCACAAAAGTTTTCTAGGTGGAATCTTCATGCTAAGTAATTGGTCTACATTTCATAGAATTTACATACCTTTGACATCAATTGAATATGTTTAGCATGGGGGCCAAGGACCTTTCTAACATTGACAAGATCTGAGCCCTTGCGCACGAAAGAGAGAGCAATCATATCAATCTTATTGGGAACACCCCATTCCAGGATGTCCTCCTTATCCTTTTCTGTGAGGGTAGGAAGATCTACCACAACACCAGGAAGATTCACATTCTTCCTCTCACCTAGCATAGCAGTGTTCTCGCAATGGCATCTCACTGTTCCAGCAGCTGGATCACATGACAAAACAGTAAGTGTGATAGTGCCGTCAGCACACAAGATGGTATTCCCAGGGTTCAAGTCAACAGCCAATTTTTTGTAACTCATGGAGATCATCCCACCATCTCCCTTTATGCTGTAATCAGTAGTTATAGTGATTTCTTGACCTTCTTTGAGTTGAATAGGCTTTGCATCCTTTAGGAAACCAGTTCGAATCTCGGGTCCCTATAATTAAAGGAGAACACATGACACAAAGGGTGTTATAATGAGTAAACAGACTAGTTTAAAGATATTGGTACTTAACAGCAAGAACTAACTGATATAACAAAAGATGCATGGTTAAACAGCCGCATAATTCAAAAGGTGGAGAAAATGAGAACAACCAACCTGTTAACCTAACCTACTACACATCACAAAATAGAAACACGGGCATAGACACAGCAATTGGAGACAAATGCAGGACCGGCAGAACATTAAATGATGGACAGATTGCAAACAGAACTTGGTCTTGGCATACTTTGCACAAAAACCAACCTCATTCTCACCCTTAACACCAAAAAGAGCCCAATAAGCAAGGCTCCAAGGTTTGAATGCAAAACCCAAGCTAGTAAAAAAGGAATTTGATTTGCAATTGTTCTTTTTTTTTCTGTTAAGTAATCCGAATTTTATAAATAAAAGCATCAAGGAGATGCAAAAAGGACAGAGGTCGTGTTACAACTCCAGACCATCTACAAAATTGCAACAAAGGGAGAAAAGTCCCATCTCCTTGCCCCCCTCTAACCAAACTGATTTGAGGCATATAAAAAACAATTCTTCAACCTATACAAAGGAAATTCTATATTTGACCAAAATCAGATAGCAAATGTTGCTCTACCATCACCCATAGGCACCAATATCATTTTTAATCAAATAGTAGCTCAAAAACATCACATCATTAACTTATCATATTCTGGATTTTCATTTCCACAATTTTGTTGAGTGGAAGTTCCAAGGATTTTTATATACCATGGCATGCCCTCACACCCAGAAAGTATTATATAACAAGAAAAGATTCACCTATTTGACTCAATTGAAAGTCGAAACCAAATTGCAGAGGACTAGTAACCAACTGTGCTAGGAACCAAATATATCCATTTGCAAGCTTGTTTAAATAAATAAGGGGACCAAAAAATGCAAATTGCCAATAAAGCATATCAAGAATGAACAAAGCAAGGAAAAAGTTGAACATAAGATCAAAAACTGACCTTGGTATCAAGCATTACTGCACATAAGATCTGAGTATTGTGCATGGCAATCCTAAGATTGTTCAAGGTCTCCTGATGATATTCATGGGTACCATGCGAGAAGTTGAACCTAGCAACATTCATTCCTGCCATTAGAAGCTTCTCAAGCATTGGCACCGTTCGAGAAGACGGACCGAGGGTGCACACAATCTTTGTCTTCGGTATACGGCCATCATTGGGAAGTTCCTTCAAGATCCCCTCAATGTCTATGTTTGCCATTTCTCCTCTTACTCAAAATAATCCTCTCTCTGCCTGTCTGGGTAATCCGGTTGTTCTAAGAAAAATTGTTTAGGTGCAAAAGTAAATGAACTATAACTACGAAAACCATAGAAAATGATGGATAGAGATAATGGACAGACAGGGTTGGATTAGAACTGAAAAGAGAGATGAGAATTCAACTATTGCAATTTTTTTTTTTTAGTTCTACAGTTAAAATGTAAAAAAAAAAAAAAAATGCCCAAATGCTATACAGGAAAAAGTATTTGTCAAAGTGTTCCCCTTTTATCTTGACAAATCCTCACTCCAAACACATCCTTACCATGAAAGATGAAGCCATTATTAATGATAGCAGAACTTTAAAAAAACAAAATCAACTAGATGACAAGCTTAAATCAAATGAATGGCCAAACAAACAACAGTTCACAAGGAAAGGAAGAGACCTGCTCAGCTCTACTCAATCGACCCTTGACGATATATTTTTCTTGAGAGAAATTATGTAAAGATCAGATCGCCAAAGAGACAAGAACCTTATACAAATCAAATTCACAAAGTAGTAGTGGTTCTAGTTCAGATGCTAATTCATTGCTCTCGTATACATACAAATATAGAGAGAGATGCAGACATAAATTTTTATCTTTTTCCAGAGTCTAAAATAAATGATAATATGAACTAGGGACACCGCGGAAAGAAAGAAACCCCACCAAATAAACTTACTAAAGCAAGCCGCTCGATCAATCAAAACCAAAGTCAAAGGAATCCTCTTGCCGCAGCTGACTGTAAACAAACGCCTTTGGTTAGGTTAGGTTTATTTTTCACAACCCTTTTCCTTCTTCGTTGCCTACTTCTTCTCCACCTATCACTCCGCCTCTGTCTCTGTCTCTGTCTCTGTCTCTCTTCTACTGCGGAAAAGGTACGCCGTTCGTTTTGGCGAGATTTTGAACCTACGCAAAAAATCAGTCAATACGAGGGGCGGGCCGCAACTGGGAATGGAAAGGGGTTGGGTCGGGCCTGATCCCGCCCCTGTTACCGTGACTCTTTGGGTCGGATTGAATCGGGTCGGGGCAGGGTTACCAATTTTCATCCCTGACCAGTCACCAACTCTCGCCCCTGACAAGTCCTAGTTGTCTCAATCTATTTTTGTAATATTTTTTAATATTTTTTACTTTTTATAAAGTAAATAAAATATCAAATAAAACTTAAACAAACACATTAAAATAATTATTAACAAAAATTAAAATTTTTTAAACCAGAAACAGTTACATAATTAACATTAAATCCAAAATTACAAATGCAGAATTAAAAAAATAATAGAGTAATAAATAAGTACATCATTTCACGTCTTATACATCTCAACTAGGTTAGCATCTATAAAACCGACTATCATTTGCAAATATTACTCAATCTATACATTATTATCATTCATCACTAGATTCATTAGTGCATTATTTTCTTTCACCCAAATACATTGCATCAGAGTCAATGGTAAGTTGTTCTTTTTCGGTGTCTTCTTGTTGTCCTTTTTCGGCAATATACCAATCTCGTAAACACATTAAAACCTCCACTGTCTGAGGAGCCAGTCAACTCCTGAATTGACTAATAATGCACTCACTTGTGCTAAACGCTTGTTCAGATACTATAGTAAAAACTGGAAATACGAGGATATCACAAGTTAAAACTGAAAGGACTGGAAACTTAAACTGTTATTCATTCCGCCAGTCTAAAAGATTAAAGTCGTCTTTATGTTCTATTGGAAATGAACCTAAATAACGTTGCAGGTCAAATGAAAATGAATTACCACTTGTTGATGAATTTGTCCGTCAAGATTTCATTATTCTCCAGATGGAGTTATTGCTAAAGTCACAATGAGAAGTTGTCATTGTGACGGTGGTTATTTGGATAGTTGTACAATTAGTATCATATTGACCAATTACAATTTCCATTTACTCTTTAATATTATTTAATTGTTTCCAGGCACTTTCAGAACCATATACCATCTCTAATAATTAAAAAAATGGTCTTCTTTATATTTAGGATCTAAAATAGTGCCAATACCAAAATGTATAGAAAATGAGTTAAAATATTTATTAAATTTGTCCATCATTGTAACAATTATATCAGTATAATATTATTAAATAATATATTTTTTAAAAATTTCATCAATTACCCCCAATTGATAAACAACTGTAGAAGATGTAGGATGATAAATTTCACAAAATATTCTAGTAGTAATATAAAAAACATGTAAAAAACTTTTATAAAAAATTGTATTTGGCCAATCAATAGGCTTAGTAATTTGTAAACCAACAACTTGATTATTAAAATAAAAATCAATTACTTTTTTATGTTTAATAGCAAATTTTAACAAAATACAAGTTGAATTTTATCTTATATTAATTTTCATAGGTAATTTCCTAAGTCTTAAACCAATTTAAGTGCATATGTTGGCAAATAAATGAATTTTTTTAAGACCTCATAATATAAACTACAACTCATCTTATTTTAATAATAGAAGATTCATAAATATCCAATTCATCTTTTACAAATAAATCAAGTATATATGCACAACAACACCCATGAAATAATGCACCCTTCATAGGCAAGGCATTAAATAAGTAGTTAGAACAAATATTATTATATGAAGCATTACTAAAGTAATAAAAAATATTTTTCTACATAATCTCTATGATGTAAGTTTATTAAAAATAGTTCCTCAATACTCAATCCAGTATAGGCTTATTCGACTAATTTAAATGAAATAATGCGATTATTTAATTTTCAATTTTCGTCAATGTAATGTGCAGTTATACAAATATATTCAATATTTTGGCAAGACTTCCATATATCAGAAGTCAAACAAACATTTCATTCAAAATTTTCAAAATAAGTTTTAATCGATCTTTTTTGGTTTCAAAATCTTTTAAAACATGCTTTTTTGAAGTATTTCTCCAAAAAAACGTGATATTATGGTGTAAAACTATTACGAATAAATTGTTCAAAATTTTGATTTTCACTCATTGTGAAAAAGGTTGTTTATCTTTAACAATAAATCTAATTAAATTATTTTGCGTCCTTGTGGGATCACAAGAAAAAATATTTAAATTACCCATTTCATTATCTAATTAAGTTTTTGTAACATGTGAAAAATTTTGATCAATTACAGAATTGATACAGGAATGATGTCGGTACTTTCTATTTAAATTTTTTTTAGGTGACTAATTCCAAAAATAGTCCTACCATCTAATAAAATTCCCACAAACATTATATTTAGCTTTAGGTACTCCATCATCGCCTATGATTCTAGTAAAAAAAAAGTGCCACCCTTTTGAATGGGTACGCAATTGGCCGTGCCTAATCCCATGCTCTGATGATGATACACTAACATCACCACTCGTGCTTGCAAGTGTTGGTGTTGCAAATTGCTCTTGGGGGAAGAAGATATGGAGTCCGCACCCTCCAAATCAAAAAATGGAAGTCTCTAGGATCTATTTGTAAAAAGTAATTTGATTGAAAAAATTGAAGTATGCAAATTAAAAAAAATTGTATGTGTGCAAATTAAAAAAAAAGTACTAACTTGGTATAATTTGAAGTTTTGAAACACTTAATCTTTCAATATTGACTTCAAATATGACAGAATTGTATGCACTTGAGCACAATTGAAGAATGCACCTGAGAGTTGCTAGCTCGATAACATAGAAATTTGAGAGAAAAGATAATTGGAGTTTTTGTGATTTTTGAATGAATATGTGTAGGTATTTACAATGGAAGCTTAGGGGGGTTTTGTAATTTTTATAAAGTTTTTTGTAATTAATTTATTATTATTATTATTATTATTTTTAACTGTTAGAGGAGCCAATGGCTAGCCCAACATATGGAAAAAAGAAAAAAAAAAAGAAAGTTGGGCATTGTGGGCAACAGTCAAAAGAAAAAAGAGGAAAAAAAAAGAAAAAAATTAAATCCCCTAATGGCTAGAAAAACCAAATAGGGAATTGGGATGGCCATCTCGGCTGATCTGTTTGAATCCAATTTGCTACCTGAGCCGAATAGATGTGGGATTTAGATTTTTTTCGGATATCAGATCGGATTTGGATTTATTTTAAAACAAAATTTTAGATATCAATTGGATATAGGGATAGGACTACCTTCGGCCCAATCTACCCCAAATCCGATATCTGATCTACCCCAAAAATTATCCAAACAGACCTAAATAACCACAAATTCCCCGAGTATGTATGGATGCTTTATGGAGGTTCAAGAAATCGGGATTAATAATTATGTTATGAACTATCATATTTTGTATTTGCTACTTTAAGTTGGGACAATGTTGGTGCTTTTGAAATATATTTCTTTATTATGTATTAGTTAGTGAAATAGTACTTTGGTAAAATGTTAGTTTTGGATATATTTATGTATTGCTTTGGTTAATTATTATTTTGACAATGTTTATGTATTATTTTGGTTTTGGAGATGAATTGTTTAATAGTAATATAGGTAACATATGCAATCAAGTTATGTATCAAGTTAGGGGTAGATTTGGAGGCGAACAGAGGGTTTGGATTTTCGGATATCTACGAATATATCTAAGCGCGGATAGAGGTTCAAAAAAATATCCTTTTGGAGTTCGAGGTAGATTTAGAGATAGACAGAGGGTTTAGAGTTTAGATTCAGATATTGTCACATCTACCTCCGATCTATCATATTACCATCCCTAGCAGGGAAGGGCATATACTGCGCGGGTCAACGAGACAAACGAGCTGGGCTAGGCGAGTCTTGGGGTAGGCTTGGGTCACTCAAGCCCTAACCCAAGCATCCAAGGGCGAGGACGGGCCAGGTCACACGAACGACTAGGCCGGGCCGGCCAGGGCAGATTGTGGGCAGGTCGTGGGTCAACTCAATCCACTTACTTGCATAGGCACAACAACATTGTTTACACCTTATCACTTCTTACCATTTACTTAGCAGGTATAAAAATAAAACTATATGGTGGTAAAAAAAAAATTCAAATTTATAAAATGAATTAATTAGAAATAATTTTTAAAAATTATTTGATTTAAACTTTGGATTTGATGGAAATTGAATGATATTTTAGAAAATTAAAAAAGTTTTATGAAAATTAGGATTAATTTGGAGAAAAAAGTGAAAAAATTAACTTTTTAACTAGCTTTTTAGAGAAATAAAAGAAGACTTTTTAGTTAGCTTTTTATTATTATTATTATTATTATTTTGTTTACTAATGCATTTGTCTTTAGAAAAATAAAATAAAATAACTTTGGTCATTTTAGAAAAAAAGACAAAAAACTTAAAACACTAGGATCTAATAAACTACATTGCTTCCCAAATGGGCCTTAATGTTTAGTGAATTTTTAGACTTCACTCTTACTTCGAAAATTTCTTTTATATAATGATTAGAAATTAAATTTTTTATATTAATTAAAATAAAATTATAAAAAGTTAATAAAAGTGACTAACATAGTAAATAATAATGAGTTAAGAGTATTTAAGTAAATAACAACTAATTAAGGGGTATTTAAAAATAAATAAATTACAAAAGTAGTTGGTTGTTAAAGGACATTTGATAGAAGACAAAAATATAAATTGATAAAATTACTTTAAATTGGTAAAATTATTTTTTAATTATGTTTCTATACTATTGTAAGGTTTATGAGTATTATAGAAAAAAAATTAACCAAAATTAAGTTGGGTTCTGTTCAGGGGTGCCCTCTAAGGCACTCATTAAAAACCAATCAATATATATATCGCATAAGAACATACATTATTACATGATATGTTTTCATTTGTTCATAATAGATGCTCTAGCACATTTATTATATATCATAAATTTTTTGTTGCAAGGGATTTGCCCAAATACGTCGATTAGAAATCATAATTCCACAAGTTAAATTAGTCAAAATTTGTTTTCCTTGAGTAAGTCAATCTAAAGTTGTTGTTAAAAAAGACATATTTAGGTTGAATATGTTGTTCTTAACAATATATTTAGACTTATTTAAATAATTAAAAAATATTAGTCTGCTTGAAGTCGTCATTAATTTTACCAAATTAGCAATTTTTGATAAAAAATTCAATTTTATTTTTTAGTTAAACACACTTTATACTAAAAAAATTAAATTGTACACCAAAAGTTGCTAATTTTGCTAAACACATAAAAAAGTTAGTGTTTTATCAAAGGAAAAAAAAGTAATTTTTTATAAGAAAAAAAATTTGGTCTTTCAATCGGTGCCAAAATGAGCTCTGTATGAATCAAACATGCATAATTATTGGAGTTAGTTATGGAATATCCAATATTTATCTCTGTTTATCCAAAATTAAAAAGATGTTCATTAACTTAAATACAACATATTCAACGTAAATAACAACTTAAATATGTGGTTATTAATGACAACTTTGAACAAACTAATATTTTTTTAATTATTTAAATTGGCTGAGAGGAATAGCATATTTAATATGAATATGTCTATCCTTATAACAACTTTAGAGTGGCTTACTAAAAAATAAATGGGTAAGTTATACATGAACCACCTAAATATTTAGGTAATTACACTTGAACCTCCTCAATATTTAAAGTTTATAATAAACTCCCTTATTTTGAAAAGTTGGTAAAATCCGATTCTCTTCCGTTAGTTTGGAACTAACTGCGTTAAAATATTTAGTGTGAGAACAATTTTACCTTCAACTTAATTAATTAATTAATTAATTACCAATAAAACATAAGTATATGCATATATATACAAACTATAAAATGTATGTATCATATCATATTACTAGTAATTTCCCATATCTAAAGGCACAGAAATATAATTTGGCATATAAGGGGGCATTTAAAGCTCCCAAAAAGCTTAAAATTTTCTATAAAACTTCAACAGTTTCCACCTTTTTCAAACTCTAAGAGAGTTAAACTTTTTAAAAAATTCTGTCAAAATCTGTTCGAACGAATGATCCGTTCAAATGGTTTTTGACAGATTTTTTAAAAAGTTAGACTGGCATTTGTACTAAAAAGTTTCACAAAACTCTAAAAGTTTTATAGATTCTCTACTAAAATTTTGTCACATGTCACTTTTATACATCTTTTAACAACTTTATATCAAATCAAATACAAACATTCAACCATTATTTCAAAATAATTTTTTACACTCCAAATTTCAAAAAAAAAAAATTATTTTTGTTAACTTTTTAATTTTTTTTACACTCCAAATGGCCTCTAAATAGCTCAAATTTAAATTTAAACCTACATGAAAAAGTGTGGAAATAACATATAAAAATAAAATTAATAATAAAAAAGATTAAGATATTCATACAGTGTTTAATAAATGTATAAAATTATTATTATTATTTATTACAAATAGTATCACATTTTTTAAAATATTAAATTAAAATCTTTTGTGTAAAAAGTATTCAAAAAATATGAGAAGAGTGAGAGAAAAAAATAATCCTGCCGTTGAGCAAATCCAACAGCTAAAAATATCTTAAATTTAAAAATTTTAAAATCTTTTGTATATTTATTAAAAATATTGTCACGTTTTTTAAAATATTAATTTAAATTCTTTTATATAAAAAAAATATTCAAAAAATATGGGAAGAGTGAAAAAAAAAAGAAAAGAAAAGTAATCATGGCCATTGAGCAAATCCAACAATTAAAAATATCTCAAATTCAAAATTTTGAACTTTTTATTATATAAATGACACAAAGAGTATAAAAGTGCATACATTTAAAATTTAAGTTTTAAGCACGTTAAAATTAAAATTTTAATCTAAATGTTTATTTTTTAATAAAATTTTGAAGAAAATTAAAGTTTGAATATATTTTTTAAAAAATAAAAAAATTTTGTTGACTTTGTCAAACAGGTATCCATACATTATTTAATGTACAATTTTATTATTTATCGCAGATATTATCACAAATTTTAAAATATTAATTTAAAAACTCTTGTATATAAAAATTATTCAACAAATGTATGAAAAGAGCGAGAGATTATGTTTTTATGTAATGTAATCGAAAAGACAACCAAAGTGAAAAGGAAAAAAAATAATCCTAACCATGGAATAAATCTTTGAAAAATATGGGATTAGTGAGAGAAAAAGAAAAATAATCATGACCATTGAGTAAATCCAACAGTTAAAAATATCTCAAATTTAAAATTTTAAATTTCCTTACTATATAAATGACACAAATGGTATAAAAATTAGGGGTGAGTATGATCCGGTTAACCAAACCATGAGCCTAAAAAAACCGAACCGACAAAGTCAAATTTTTTCATTGAACCAAAACCAAACCATTATAAACGGTTAACCACTCAACGGTTGGCAACTCAAATCAGTTTGATTACCCATTTTTACTGATTTTTTTATAAAATGATTATCAACCTGTAACTAATTAATTACACATTTAATAACATAAAACAATCAAAGGTCAAACATAATTTGACAACAATAATAACACATTAATATAATAAATATAAAATATTATTATATTACTATATAAAATATTGAGAAATTATATTAATATATAATAAATATATATTATATAATTTATATTAATAATAAAATTCAGTCGGTTAACTGAGCTAACGGTTAAAGTATATTAAAAATTAAAATCGAACCAAAATCCAAAAAAAAAAAATATTTGAAATCAAAATTGTCGATTTGGTTAACTACAAATTTTTATTTCGTTTGCTCGGTTCAGTTTAGGTTTTTGATTTATTGGTTTTTTTTGCTCACCGTTAATAAAAATGTATATATTTAAAAATAAAGTTTAAATGTATTTTTAAAAAAATAAAAAAAATTAGTTGACTTTATCTAATATGTAACCATACATTGTTTAATGTACAAATTGTTACACCCCTAACCTCGTAGTCCGGGGACGGATGGTATAGGAATGTGAAACTAAAATAAATAGTAAAATCTAATCCAAATTCAATTCCATTGAGTTAAAATTATTAGAATACCCAAAATCGTCATTTATTCTCATATAAAATAATATCTAATTACGTCACCATAAATTTGTCAATAACATAATTCACTTTAACATCATTTCCAATGACTACATTCAAGGATTGCACGGTTAGAATAGATACTGTAATCATATTTATATTTTCTCAAATTAACAATATCATAAAAGTAAACAGCAAACTTGCACCTTGGATTACACAATTTATAACATTAATAATTAAATCCTCAGTAAGAAGAATACACACAATTATTATTACCCATGGTTAAAACCAGACTTAGACTACTTAAGTCTAAATTGCTTACGTATCCAACTTCGAGAATTAGGTTACCGTAGTTCCTAACTATATCTTTTATCTTATGACTCAACTTATGATCAATAAAATAATCCATACATCTCATTAATAAATGTAACAACCACATTATTTCAATATCTCGATACATATATATAATTGAATTGGGAACTGTATTACACTCCATTGATGCAAGACTCAAGGGAATCGTGTTACACCCCTTGACTTTTCTGCTAGAGAATCATGTTACACCCTTAGTCAAGCATCTGCTTAGCTCAAGCAGGGTAATCAATATAAATAACGGTTAGAGAACCGTGTCATACCCCCAATCAGCTAAGACTTATGGGAACCATGTTACACCTCCTGACCCTTGCACTAGGAAATCGTGTTACACCCCTAGTCAGGCATCTGTTTATCTTAATTAGGGTCTAATTGCAGTCCGGAGAAAAATCTCATAATATATCATCTCAATATTAACGTTTCAACTCCAATTGACTAAGTTCTAGTCATATATATTGACTAAAGATCATTTGGTATTTTTGAAATCTCATTTTTATCATTTTTTCAAGTCATGGATCCCGTCCATATAAATAACCCATGCCTCGAACACATCACAATATAAATATGCTACCCTTGGCCAATCAATGCTCTCAACATAAACTAGATGATACCACTCTAGCCCCATGCATATAATATGCTTAATCATGCAATCAAATATCATCTCAATATAAAAGTACATTCTCATTTGACTTGATGATGATTTGGGGTTTATTCTATCATTAGAAATCCATAATAATTTAGTTTAGATACACGCATGTACTTAAAAATAAGTTTTTAACACTTTTATGAAGATCCACGATACTATGGTTGGGACCATCCTCAACAGTGGTTCGGACCACCTAAGCAGTGGTTAGGACTCCCAAGCTATGGTCCGGACATCGGCCGGTCCGGACCACAGAGTCCAAACTTCAATTTCTGTGTTCGTTTTTGACAAGACCCAGCCCTCAAATCACCCCCAAATCACCATTTTAAGCTTCAATCTTAACAACAACTCATGCATAAATACTTAAATACTTAAATCACATGTTTCTTTAATATTTAATCAAAGAATAACTCATATATATGCAAGATATTCACAGTTATATGCATATATACACCCACATTCATATATACATATGTATGCACAAATCTTATAATATTTCTCCAAATCAAGCGCGCGCACACACACACACACACATATATATATATATATATTAAAATCATCCTAATCAACGTCTAAAACACGGATATGAGTCTTACCTACCTCAAATTTAAAGAGAAAAGAAAAAATGAGAAGATTTACGTTTTGGTTTTTGAACTTCAAATACCCATATCCTTCACCTCGAGCAAAATTAGGAGAAACGGACACTACCACGATGTTCACAGCATCCAATACTACCCGATTTGCTGACCTTCCACTTCGGATCGCACTTTTTCTCTCATTTCTCTCTTTTCTCCCCCTTCTCCTCCCTGGCAGCCCAGTCAAAAAAAAAAAAAAAAAAAAAATGGAGCTGGTCCATTACCTAGTTGTCCAATCAATTACTAATTCGAACCACACCTAGCACAGGAAGATTAAAATAATTCCACCAAATTTAATTTAAATATTTTATTAGATTAAAATAACACGTAAATAGCTAAAAATAAATATTGAGTATTACACAAATATTATAACATCTTTTAAAATATTGATTTAAAAAATTTTTATATATAAAAATTATTCAACAAATATATAGAAAGAGTAAGGGATTATATTTCATATGACCAAAAAGACAATCAAAGTGGATATTTAATAAGTGATGATGTGATGAAATTTTAGTAATGATTGGGACGAATGTTAAATTAAATGATGTGTTTTATTATATAGATATTTATAAAGTAAAGTTTGATAATATCACTGTACCATGTAGGACCTAACTTACACTACGGTTGTAACACGTGCCACCTAATTACAACTATCTTGCCTCGTGTAGGACTTAATTTACATTATGATTGTGACACGTGTATGATTAAGACACGTGTTACCT
This sequence comes from Vitellaria paradoxa, assembly GCA_019916065.1. Taxonomy (NCBI): domain Eukaryota; kingdom Viridiplantae; phylum Streptophyta; class Magnoliopsida; order Ericales; family Sapotaceae; genus Vitellaria; species Vitellaria paradoxa. The sequence continues at coordinate 609,660 of CM034237.1, forward strand.
AATTATAAGTATCTTAATTATCTTATAAAGAAATTAATATTTTATATAATTACTATTTATTTACTATTTTTAATTTTATTCAAATTAGTATATTCATAGATACCACTTAATATTTTTATTTAATTTACATTTCTTTTTATCATATAAATTATTATTATTTATTTAAAATATATTCTTATTTTTTATTTTTTTATATTTTAATAAATTATTATTTAAAAATATAATAAATATTATTATTGTTATAAAAACAAGATAATATGACAAATTAGTGCATGGTATAAGTCATGTCACACGTGTATATGTAAAAGAAGACAGTGGCCTGTGCGGCAGCCAGAGGGGGCCTAGCGGCGAGGGTGGGCTGGGCAATGGCGGCAGGTTTCTCTCTTGCATCGACTCTCTTTCTCCTGCAATGCGTCTACAAAAAAAAAAAAAAAAAATGGGGCCCCTCTCTTGCTTTGAGTCTCCATCTCCCTCTTTCTCTCACTACTTTTGCCCGGAGTTCGCCACCTTGCCGTCAAACACAGACATGTAACTAACTAAACTTACACGCCACAAATATCAAATAGCTATTTCTACAACAAACATAGCATTGTTCTGCTATGTAACTTGAACTCAAATGAAGGAAGCATATATAAGATCAGTAAGTAATCCTAAATGGACCCAAGTTGTTTGTAAAAATTCGTTCGTTTAATACGCTGAAGATCTAGCCTTAGAAGGTTAGATTGGAAGTTTTGGTGAATTGATGATATAAATTACACAGGTTTATTTACTAGTTAATCAATTTTATGCCTTCTCTAGATATATAACTATATAAACTTCGTAAATTTTTTTCCTAGTTTTAGATTTCTTTTCTCATATTTGTTGTTAGTTTTTTTGTTCTCTATGAGTAGCAGGGTCTGTAAAGAGGTTTTCTTTCTTGTAAATTTTCTCGGGAAATTTCGAGGCAATTGATCTGGCGTTATTGGGATCATTACGTCTTCTTTTTTCTTGTGATGTTGTTTGTGAATACGAGCATGTTTGGAAACAAAAAAATAAAAAAAATAAAATTCAAAAAAATTCAAAAAATTTTATAAATTTTTAAATTCTTTCTATTAAAATTTATCACCTACCATTTTTACATCACATCAATCTTAAAAATTAAATTTTTTTTGAATTTATTTGAACTTCCAAATACCCCATATCTGATATGGAGGCAGTCATGTTAAATTCGCCTCGGAATCAACCTCTCTCGCCATGCAAGCAGACCAGAAACCCCAATAGAAGCCATCGCCCTCCCATTTCACGGCCTTTTCAGAACCTCGCTTCCCACAATTTTCATAGTGGTGTTTTGCACACGTTTCCACATTCTCTCCTCATCGTATCCACAATAGCATTGGCAGCCTCCACTTTTTGCTCCTCCAATCCCCCAGCCGAATAACTCGCCTCGAGACAGGGGTCTTTCGTGCCATCCGTTAGTCGAAAAATGAACTACAGAACCAGAGGTCAGACTTTGACCCCAAAGAAATCGAAGCCATCATTGAGTCTTAAAAAATAAGATCCAAAACGAGATTAAAATTAGCGACCAGAAAGATGCCATCGAAGTGTTTGATTTTGAATAACCCGTTGGGACCCGACTCGAGGGATGTTTCTCGAGTTGCAACAACAGTAGTGATTTGAAGGTGTTCTCAGGTTCAGTAGCGTTTGCTCTCTCTCTGTCGCCTAGCGGCTTGCCCGGAATCGACGCTGGAGCCACAGACAATCATCGGCAACTTCCGCGACTCCTTGTGTCTGCTTCAAAGATTGACGGTGAAAGAAAGTTTAGGGATTTTATCGGAGCGTTTATGGTTCACAAAAAGTTAGACAAAAAAATATAATACAAATAAAAAGATAAAAATATATATGTAAAAGTAATATGTAGAGAAATTTATTGGAGAATAGTATAAAAAATTAGTTAAAAATAATTAATTTTGGTAAAATTTGAAGCATCAAACGAGCTCTTAGTTTATATATATATATATAGGTTTATATATGTGAATGTACTTATATTTTATTTTCAATTAATTAATTAAATTGGAGGTAAAATTATCCTCTCGTAACAAATATTTTAAAGGAATTAGTTCCAAACTAATAGAAGGGATTGGACGTTACCAACTTTTTAAAATAGGAGAGATCATTATAAATTTTAAATGTTAAAAGAATTTAAAATAAATTTAAAATAATTTTTATTAATTTATTTAAAGTAGTTTAAAGTGATAAAAAGTGAAATAAAATAAGGTAAATTATAAATTTGTAATTTATGTTTTAAAATAAAAAATAAATAATTTTTAAATATTTTTTATTATCTTTACCACCTCAAACAGAGACTTGGTCATCAAATTTTTAAATGGCGTGTTTGGGCAAATCCGTGTCTTGGAATTAACAATTACAATTAACCTGGTTTTTACAATCCGGTTCGTGGGAGCGAAGGTCGCGACGCCTCAATAGCCTGGACCGGCGAGAGAGAGAGAGAGAGAGAGAGAGAGAGAGTTGAGCGGGCAGCAGAGAAACCATGGTAGACCTGGAGGAGGGTGTTGAATCGATGCTTATCGGTGGGAATTCCGCCTCGATTTCATCTTCCACAGAGGCACCCATTGACTCTTCTAATATTGGTTACAAGGTTTGCTTCTTCCTTCCCTGTACGCCAGTTATATTTTCTTCCTCTCTCCCCTTCCTAGGGTTAGGGTTTTATTCTTTTCATTCTTTTATCAGTTTTATTTTCAATACGTATTTCTTCACTCAGATTGAATAAATTATTTTGCCCCGATGTTGTGAGCCTTTGATTTTATCTTATACATTCATTAATTTTTTGGTAGCTTCTGAAGAAGCATGGTTGGAAGGAAGGCACCGGCCTTGGTATCTTTGAGCAGGTTCTTATCCGTCTTCCATCTACTTGTTGAATCATCTCTTCATAATTTGCTTTTAATTTTTCCATTGAGCGAACATTTATTCTGTAGCCAACTACTTCTTCATATGTGTCCGTTGGTTTTATTTGCATGTTTTAGTATAGCTTGTTGCTGAAAGTTTGCTGTGTTAGTACGATACAGCCTCTCTAAAGTGATACTTTATGCAGTTATAACCTTTTTTTTTTTTTTTGAAAGATAAGAAAGAATCAAATTAATGATAAAATTACATAAAATTTCGGGGCATACCCCTGTTATTACAATGACACTCAATCCAACTAGCTTTGAGTTACTCACAAGCTAGACAAAAAATTCCAATGAGCCAAGAATCAAACAATGTTGAGAAAATATCTAGGTGGCAAGCACAAAGATACTAAATCAACATCATAATAGACAAGTAAAACCAAGCAAATGCTAATGTAAAGGAAAGACCAGCAAAATGCTAGCAAAGCTCATCATGAAATGATGAAACAAGGATCTATGTAGCAGCTCCAAACTTTGCCACAATAGCCCACCAATCCGCATTAGCTATGTCCAATAAGCAAAGTGTTAGGCAATCTACACTTATGAATGAGAATCAAGTTTTTATCTGAGAGTTTGAAGCGAAGATGACCAAGAAGCCTCTCTCTCACCATGGTCATGATTTTCATAAAGCTGGCATCCTCATTTAAAAAGCAGTTCTCATAACATCTTCTATTCCTTTCTTGCCGTAAGAAGTTAACCATTCTTGCTAAACATAACTTGGCAAGGGTACATTGCAAAGAATGCCCTTTGAGATTAGATGAGGCCCAAGTTACTAGGTCATCCCACGAGCCATGTGTGACATTTATATCACATAACTCCATAAGAAAGCCCCAAATTTTCCTGCTAAAAGAACAACCAACCAAAAGATGGTCATGATCTTCATTAGATTGCTTGCAAAGGAAGCAACACATCTCTACTTGCTTTCTGAAGGGATGCCTTCTATCAAGAGTAGACAACCGACATCGAATAGCAAGCCACAATATGAAGGAGTGCCTCGGAATAGAACGTTTGAACCAAATGAGATGGACCCAAGTCACCTTATTGTAATGTTCTTGAATGGCTTCCCAAGCTCTTTTAATCGAGAAGTAGGGGAAACGACGATCCCACATGATTTTATCATTGTTATCTACAAAAGGTAGAGGAAGCAAGTCTGTATCACTTCTAAGATGCATAATCTAAATATTATTAGCACTAGGCCACGCCCACCTACCTTCACAAATGATTGAATTCACCGTAGTAGACTTAGGCAATCCATAATCATACTGAACCCTATCCCCAAATCTTGAAAAATGTCGCCTTGGTGCATCCAACAATCATACCATAAGGATATGGAATGGCTAGTCCCCACTTTATAGCTGATATGATGTTTTACCTTGTCCTGAAGTTTGAGAATTTTCCTCCATGTCCATGAGCAATCTCCAAGAATTTTAGCAATCCAAAAGTAATGCCTTTTAGCAGGTTAGCTTTGACCCATTTCCCCCAAAAAGATGTGGAAATCGGATTGCAAATACACTAGATGTACTGACACATAGCTGCAATATTCCAATCCTTCAACCGTTTAATGCCAAGACCACCTTCATTTTTGTTCCTTGTTACCTCACCCCAAGCAACCTTAGCTTAAGTAGAAGCTAGGCTAGACCCTTTCCATAAGAAGGATTTAAGAATCTGCTCCACCTGTTTAATCACCTTTGAAGGTAGAATGAAGTGAAAAGCCTAGAATGATTGAATACTGAACAAACTGATTGAATAAGCTGTAGTCGCGCTACATAAGATAATAATTTGTTGGTCCAGGATTTAACACACCCAAGAATATGATCCACAAGAGACTTACAGTTGGAAGATTTAAGCTTTGTGGATATAAGAGGCACTCCAAGGTAACGAATAGGTAAAGTGCCAAGTCTAAAGCCTATATAATCAAGTAATAGTTGCTTCTCAACATCACTCATTCTAGCCAAAAAGCTTCACTTTTACCAAGATTGGGCACAAGACCAGATAAGGAAGAGAAGATATATAGAGCCTCCTTAAAAACTTGAATAGAGTTGAGCGTCCCTTTACAAAATAACATAAGGTCATCCGCAAATATCAAATGGGTGAGCTTAGTCTCTTTATACCTCCAATGGTACTTGAAAGTAGTAGATTCCTCAACTTTCACCCGGATAATCCTTGAGAGCGCATCCATACAAAGAATAAACAAGTAAGGAGAAAGAGATCTCCTTGCCTCAGTTCTTTCTTGGCCTTAAAGTAGCACACAAATTCACCATTCACATTAATGGTGTACATTGGGGTGGAGACGCAAGTTTTAATCCATCCAATCATCTGAGAAGGAAATCCCAACAGTTTTAAAGTATCCCATAGGAAATCTCAGCGGACAGAGTCAAAAGCTTTAAGGATGTCAACCTTTAAGGCACATTTAGAATTACCATTGTTCTTGTGATAGCCTCGCATGAGTTCTCGGGCTAGTAATATATTGTCACTAATCTGCCTCCCATTAACAAGTGCTGCCTGTGCTTCATTAATAAACCCAAGAAGCACCTTTTTAATGCGATCAGCTAGGATCTTGGAGATGCATTTGTAGATGATGTTGCAGCATGAGATTGGGCGAAAATCCTTTAAACAAGTAGGATTTGCAACTTTGGGAATCAAGGTGATAACAGTGTTATTCGCCTCCTTAAAAGTGAATTAGAAGAGAAGAACAATTGAATGGCACGGATAATATCATCACCTACAGTATTCCACGTTTTTTGAAAGAATAGCCTATTGAATCCAGGGGCTTTATTAGGATTCAAATTGAACATGGCTCTTTTAATCTCGGCTTCAGTCACATCAGCACTAAGAATATCACATTGATGTATTTATAGGATTTACATATTTGGAGAGAGACATTAGTTAGAGTAATGCAAAATAGTAGACTTTCAAGATTACCATGCACATGCACTTAGTTGTCTCTCTTTTTCCAATATTACAACTTAAAGATTGATCTCTTGAAAGTTGACAAGTTTTTCTGCATATATTAATGAAGTGCTGTTGTATCCATATTATTTTTTCTAAAAAAATCTAAGTAAAAAAGTAATTTTTATAACCCCCATATTTATTTATTATAACCTATTTATGGTAATAAAATTGGTTGGTCCCAACATCAGTACTATAGAAAGGTTTACTGTATTTCTTGCATAAATCGTAGGAGCTAGCAAACAAGCGGGATTGGGTTCGAGTCGAAACGGGTTGAATCCAGTAATATCCATTTATTAGTGGGTACGGTTACATAAAACCCGTGAACTCGAATTCAACCCATTTATTATAAGAAGACTGAAACGCAAACCCATTATTATTAAGAAGACTGAAACGCACGCGATGCGCGCGCATGTGTGTGTGTGAGAGAGAGAGAGAGAGAGAGAGAGAGGTGTCTCGGAGAGCCATGCATATATAACTCATGTTTTTTTCAATAATTTTGGGTACAAATTCTGTAATAATTCAAAATATTTAGAAAATTTTGAAAATCAAAGTTCAGAAATGAGAACATACTATGGATGTGAATTTGAGACATACAAAAAATTGTATGATCTATGATTACTGGAAATAGCTGCATGCAATGGATTTGGGAGGGAGATTAAACTTGAACTTGGCTCGAACAACACCACTGTTACTGTAAGGCATACATATACATGTTTATAGATGAATGTATATACAATGGATGATTAAGGAAATGCCAATATAGATTGTGTTCCTCTAGCGTACACTTTAAATCCAAACAAGAAAATCAAGTGATGATTGCCATTGTCGGCCTATAAATATGCATATACAGAGATGTATGTGTATACTATGGATAATTACGTGCTAGGGTGTGCAGAGATTTTGAGGACCTGACATGAAAGGGAAAGTTTTGGGATGGTTTGAATATAAATGGGTCATTAATGGGTTTGTGTTATAACCCAATCAAACCATTTAACAATTAAGTGTTTTTTTTTTCCACACAATTGGACATATTTAATTATTTAATTGATCCAAACCATTTATCCTCTGGTTTAATTGGGCGGATTCACAGATGCGGGTCAAATTTTTCAGCTTTATAAATCGTAAACTTTTCTTGTGATAGGACTAAAAACAAACATGGAAACATCAAGTAATAAAGGGCCCATATAACATTATTTTTTGTGTTTTTTTTCCTTTTCTCGTGATACTTTTTTAAGATGTGTGGTCAAATTCACTTACCCTAGGAAATTTGTTTGGCATGATGCCATCTTTTTTTTTTTTTTGGGGGGGGGATTATGTAAGTATGACACTAATAATGTATGAAACAGATAGTGCTTTCAATATGTTCCCGTAACTAATTATAAGTACTACTTAGAAACTAGAATTTTAGTTGCAAAAGTTGCTTAGGTTGCATTTGGGATGACAAAAAATTAGTAAAAAATCGATAAAAGTTGTAGCCTCACAATTTGTGCAGTGAGAGAAAAAAATATATTCTTTTGAAAATTTTTAGAGTTTTTTTTTTTTTTTTTTAGGGGGGGGGGTGGGTGTGAAATTTGGCGCTTCAAGACCGGAGCCTTAGTTTATGCCATGCCCCTTCATCATTTATATTCCGTTTGTGCGCTGTCCGTGGATTGCAGAGTTATGATAGATGGTCATGACGTGTTTCTAGTTTGAATTAAGTTTTCTTGAGGAAGGCCAAATAGGATTTTGAGGAGTGATGGGGAGCCAAAGACCTGATAAATAGAAGGAAGGCCGAGTGTTTGATCCCTTTTTGCATCTCCTGGTTTGTTTGGAGCGAAAGATTAGAGGATGTTTCTGGATATTGAAAGTTCCTTGTGTAGATTATAGAGTGTTTTTTATGGGCATATCGATAGTTTGGGTGTTTGGGAGGGGCATGAATGGGATCTTAATAGCTTCCTACACTTCATTGAAAACATGGGGCAAACATGATTTTTTTTTTTGGGGGGGGGGTGGTTTCAAGGTTTTATATTGTCCTTTTGGGGCAATTCAGCCAAATGTTTTCGTACTGTGGCTAGCATCGCCTTGATGCTCTTTGAATACAATTTATTTACCTATCATTTTTTTTACCATTATGTAGTGTTCTTGTGTGGATTAATTTATCCTATCAAGAATTATTACATGTAGTGACTTGAACCAAGTGCTAAATGGCGAAGATTAATTTATTCATTTGATTTTACTCCTTTCGAAGGCAAAATAGTTTTTTTTATCATTTAAAGCAATTGAACTTCCATTTTGTGTTTCATTCTCGTCTTTTTCCTCTTTCTTTCAATAGGATCCAGTTATGATTAAACAAATTGTTGTGCATGTTTTGGTTGGTTATGCTGCAAGCATATGAAGCACTGTTTAATTATGATTGAAAGTGTAGAATTTATTTGATTAATCCTTGTTTGTAGTATAATATGAAGGTGTAGTCAATGAAGTTCATAATTCTTGTTCAGGGCAGGTTGGAGCAGTGCAGACTTGTTTGAAGAAGAATAAGCGAGGTTTGGGAGCAGAAAAAGTAAAGAAGAAACCACAGCACTCGGGAAATTCTGAAAATCAGTGCTTCTGATGGGAAAACTGACAAAGTAAGTACTATTTTTTGAAACATTTTTTACTTCTTGGTTCCATAGCTTAGGTTGCTTATATGGAGCTTTATCGGACCATTATCAATATTAATTGCCTTACCCATAACATAGTTCTTGGAAGCATATGGAATGGTGTACGTATTATATCAAAGAGGAAAGTCAGTATGAAGCTCCTTAAAGCTGACCTAAAGATATGGAATAGAGGGCATGAGACGAAATGAAATAGTTAAAAACACATTACTGGATGAAATTAAAAATTTGCTCATATAGATAATATTAGTGCCCTCTGAGATGAAGACATGACAAGTAGAGGGGAGAAAAAGGTCACTTTAGTAGGGCGGTCCAAAATGTAGGAAAATGATGGAGGACAAAAAATCTTAGAGTGTTATGGTTAAGAGAAGGCAGCAAGTACCGATTTTTTTTATATAGAATCGCTGTCCATTGATCACTTATGAAAAGAAGGTCAGATTAAGTATTGCATTGCAGATCTCCTTTCCAACTGAAAGGGGGCAGTCATCTGTTGGATGTGAGTGAAGTTTTCTTACATTCTCAATTTTGAAAGGATGAGGGTTGAAAGTGCTTTTCCTGAAGAGGAAGTTTTCTGAGCACTTAAACCCCTTAATGGTGATAAGGCGCCAGGCCTTTTTGCAAGCCAGGCCTTGTTGCAATTACTATGGTGTTCTGAATCTTCTGATTGCATTTTTTGGGGTGTAGTGGGAGAGTATGTGACGTGGGTTTCTGAGAATTTTTATAATAGAGGTGAATTTTTGAAGAGCTTGAATACTTAATTCGTAGCTTTAATCCTAAGAAGAAAGGGGTTGCGGAAGACATTCATGATTTAGACTCTGGTTGAAAGTCTATAATAACTAATTGCAAATGTGTTGGCATTGGGACTTAAGAAAGTTCTAAAAAATATCGTAAAATTATTTCAAATTCTCACAATACTTTCATGGAAGGCAGACAAATTCTATATGTAGTATTGGTGCTTAAAAGTGGTATAGCAGGGTTATTGTTTAAATTGGATATTGAGAAAATATATGATTATGTGAATTGGGATTTTTTAATAATGCATCTCATGGAGAAGATGGCTTTTGGAGCTAAATGGAGAAAGTGGATTCATTGCAATACGCATCAAAAGATTTTATTTAGTTATTTATTTTTTAAATCCTTGCGAATGGAAGTTTTTCAGACTATTTCAATTCACTAAGGCGTTTGCCGTGGAGCTCTTTTAAGCAACAAACATTTATTAATGAAAAATAAGGTACAACCGAAGAGATGGGACAATAGGTTCACAACAGAAAAAGACAAAACACTTTTCTGGGTGGAGAACCGGATTTAAATATTTTTGTATTTCATAGAGCACAGTGTTATGTCATAGGCACTCAGTTAAGGGTGAGTTTGGAGTAAGATAAAGTGAGATAAATTGAGATAAATTGAGAGTTCGTAATGCGTGCATTGAAAGAAAAAAGTTGATGTGATATAAAGTTAACAGAGATTTATAGAGATTTTTAGAGTTTGTTTGCAAACCAAACTCACCCTAAGTGATTTGTACTTTGGCAGCATCCCTTGATGCCTTTTTCTGATATATTTTTACTTTACAAGAAAAACAGAAAGAAAAAAATAAGAAAATGGTAAAGCAGGTAACTAGACAAAATGAAAAGGCTATGTTATTGAAAACATCCAACAATATCTTTTTTTTTTTGGGGGGGGGGGGTCTTTAAAATTAAGGTACCTTCTAAAACCAAACCAAACCAAACCAAACCAAGCCTTTTCCCATTAGATGGGGTATTAAGGTACCTTCTGGGATTAAAAAAAAAAAATTTAGTTTTTTTTTTTTTTTTAGGGTGTGACTTTGTTCATCGATTATTTTACCTTTCATGATATATTAAGATAACACCAAAAGCCAAAATGGGTAGAATGGTCATTTTACACCAAAATCATTTTTTCTATGCTTGCCAAATGCTTGCTTTTGGCCAGGATCCCAAACATAATCTATGGTAGGAGCCCATTGAGATGCCATCGTCTTAATTTTGTCCCAAATGCTTTGCAAGTCATTATTTTTGTCAATTACCCAAAAAAAAGAAAAAAGGTCATTATTTTTGTCTTTGATAATTTGTGAGTTCCTCTCTATCTATGTTACCCAAAAGCTATGTTATATGAGTATCGGGTGTGATTATGTGTTTGGATGTCAGACTTCTAAAAGTTTTAAATTTAGGATATTGGGATATATATCCAAAGATTGGGTATGGATATGTAGACACATGTAACTATTTAAATATATCATATATCGTATAATATACTAAAAATTATAAAATGCCATGTGAAAAAAAGAGAGTTATTATTTAGGAATCTACTTGAAATTAGATAAGTGAAAAAAAAAAGGGAAGAGGTTTTGTAGCCCGTTTTGCGGCATTTTCTCAACGCTATTTTTTTTTTAATAAATTCTCTTTTTAACTCCGTAAAGTAGTCAATCGATTTCCCCCTATTTTGCATTCTCTCTCCTCACCTTAGCCCTAGAGAGGGAGAGGAGAGAGAGAGAGGGGGGGGAGAGAGGGGGAGAGAGAGAGAGAGAGACATAATTGTTCTAACATTGAAGCATCAATGTCTGGACAAGAGCGTTACTTGCTGTTGGCAGAGAATCCTTGTTGCAATGAGGATTCTCTGCAACGCAATGACCGTCTCCAGCAATCAATTGGTGGAGCGAAAGGAAGGGGCCAAGAGGCAGAAGAAGAAGATCAACTAGGTGTAGAGAGTAACTCGTTCATGCCCAATATATGCACGTACTTATAGATATATGTGAGAGATTGATTTTATATGCAATTATTGATTGTGGGTTTGATGGGAACTTGTTAGATTCCCATGGAAGTTGCTCCTCTGATGACCCCTTAAAAGCTACCCAAATACAGACACATTCTCTCTCTCTCTCTTTATATATATCTGTGTGTGCACGCACTTGGATGTGCTTTGTTTTCAACTGTGCTTGGGCTGCCTGTCGCCTTTTTTTTTTTTTTTTTTTGCTTTCTTCCTCTTGCTATCCCGTTTGATTATTGTTTGGGTAGATTTTATATGCTTTGTACAATTAGTCATTTCTGATTTTTCTTTATTTCCATGTGCAAAGTTAATTTTTTTTCTTTTGTTACTAAAAGTAAGATTTTTTTTTCTCAAATATTATTAAAAATTGAAGGATCCGATTGTCTAATGTGGGTATGAGATTTGGGCATATATCACATACCTTTACCCTTGTTAAATCCTGTGAACAAGTATACAATGGAGAAACCGAAGAGTTCATATAACACAACTCAAAAGAGTGCTAGAATGACACATTTCCGTAGAGTTCTTGCTCTGCTACCACACCTGAAATCCCATAAGGAGGTTCTGAGCGTATTGGAGCATGACAAAGTGCTAATCCATGATTCTCGACCTCCTAGGAATAATTTTCTCCACGTTAGTGTAACATCACAGTTGTAAAGAAAGGGATGCTCGATAGACTTGAGAATTTTTGCACATTATGCACCACGATTAGAAGAGAGAGTATGGGGTCGTATATTTTCAATCATGTTAATGGTATTGAGTTTTTGGTGAGCCACAAGCCTGGCAAATCTTTTTATTTTAATAGGAACTTTAACCATCCAAATCATCTTTGATGGTAGAAAAGTGGTGCATTTGGGATTATCAACCAGTTTTTGAGTAAGGATTTACAAGAGAATTCACTAGATTTGTCAAGGGACTAGAGTTTTTTTGTCAGAAAAAGATGGCATAAGAGAAATTCCATTTGCCAGTTCCATCAAAGCAATAAACTCAAAAATCTTATTTTAATTAAAATTTCCAAAGTAGCTAAAAGTCTAGGAGTTGGGGAAGTGGGGAGGATGTGAGGCCATGGATGGAATAGAGGAATTACGATTTTTAGTCTGTTAATAGAGCTTAGGAATCAAAAAAGAGAAAGATCATTTCCTCCGCCAATAGTCCTCCCAAAAAAAGGATTCTACCCCCATTTCCAACCAACCACTTGGTGAATAAGGAGAAATAGGCAAGGCTTTTGAATATATTTTTCCGAGGACATTTCAAGTTTCCTGTCACTACTTTTTATTAAATGTGAGAAACTACAGTATCCTATCATAGGCATATGTTATGTGGACTTGGGTACAAGTGTTAAATGCTGGCATTTGTCTAAACTTGAATATATATATATCTCATGTCCAAGGGCATTGGGGACACGGCTAAATTTCATATTTCTTAAATACTTGATATTATTTTGTAGGGTAAAATGGTCTTTATTAGCTAATATGGAGTCTATATGCATAAATCAAGGTGTTGTGCATAGTTTTATAATAAACTTGACTACTTAGTAATACTTGTTGGGTGCATTTTGAACTACATATGTCAGATGTATCTCATATCTTGCATCAATCGAGCATCCACAACATGGCCGTTTCACAAATTTGCAAGTGTCCATGGGTGCACATCCAACTAGACACGTTGGATGCACATCTCATACCTTGCCTTGGAACGTTTAAAGTTCTAACATACTCCTAGTGCATATTTGCAATTTAGGAAAATGTACTTCTTGCTGAATATGTTGTCTTTAAGCCAATGCCATTGAAGAAAAAATCCCACACCCTTGTGAGATTTATCCAACTTAGCAGATGGTAGGCATCTTTTTTTTTAATTGAAGTGCAGTTAACTATTGTGGTATGCCTAGTGCAATCCACGTGGCATAAACCTCCTCTATTACGTGCTAGTCTCATGAGGCGACACTCGGACCTAGTCCTTGAGTCAACTTGCAACCCTGGATGCATGCCTTGCCCAACAGGTTTGCTCGAGCTCCACCGGACTTAACCTTCATATAATGGCCCTTCACTTAGGCCAATCGGCGCAGAACAAGCAATAAATGGGCCGTGACATCGTTCACATAGATGAAAGGATGTTGATTCAACATGAAGAAAAAAATTCAAAATACGAAATATAAAAAAAAAATAAGCTCTCTACATAGAAATTTTGATTTATTGAGTAATAAAAACTAAAGAAAACTGTTCTCTTACCTTATATAGGCTGACAAAGTAGTCCTAATTTAAGTAGGAAACTAATAAGATAATCCTAAATTATATAAACAAATAAGAGTGTCCTAAACTAAATCTAAAAAGAAATTTGAATTGAATAGGAATCTTAACTAAATCTAAAAAGAAATATAAATTGAATAGAAATCCTAAATTAAGTAGGATTAAAAGTACTTCTTGGTGGACTTGGACTCGGACTCCTTGGTGGGCTTGGACGTGGTCTCTCATCAGTCTCTCCTACTAAAAAGGAACTCGCTTTCGAGTTATGTGCATACAAATCTCCCACAGGATAAAATTTGAAAAGATCAGCCACATTGAATATCTTAGAGATTCCCATATCAGGTGGCAAATCTACCACATAGGCATTGTCATTTATCCTCTTCAAAATGGTGTAAGGAGCATATTTTCTTTGCTTCAATTTGCCACGACCACCATTGGCAGTCTCTCTTTGTGCAAGTATACCATGACTTGGTCTCCACCTCGAATACTTGACGCCTTCTATGCTTTTCAGCTGCGGCTTTGTAGATCAAATGGCGCTTTTCGAGAGATTGTTGGACCTCTTGGAATATATCTTTGTAACTCTCAGCTAAATCAAAAGCAGCGGCACTTGAACCTGTATTAGGTGGAAGTTTGACAAGATCTACAACATGCCATGGGACTTTGGTGTAAACAATAGCAAAATGACTCTTTCTAATTGAGCGGCCAATGGAGCTATTGTGAGCAAACTCAGCCTGAACTAATGCAAATCACGTTGACCTTTCTTTTTGTTGACAAATGCAACGAGTCAAATTTCCCAGAGAACGGTTTACCACTTTAGTTTGGCCATGGTTTGTGGATGAGCGGTGTAACTAAACTTCAATTCAGTTCCAACCTCTTCCACAAAGTCAACCAAAATGCTGCCAAGAACTTGCTATTCTTATCTGAAGTAATAGATAATGGTACCACAAGCAAACGAATAACCTCCCTAAAGAAAATCTTGGCCACGTGATGAGCATCGGTTGTCTTTAGGCAAAGAACAAAATGTGACATTTTGAGAATCAATTCAACCACAACGAACACCGAATCATTCTCATGTGGTGTCCTAGGTAAACTTAACACAAAATCTATAGAAATATCATTTCCAAGGTGCGTTAGGAATAGAGAGTGGCATACACAAACCTGTATTTTGCTGCTGTCACTTGTTAATTTGACATGTGGGACACCGTTGCACAAATTTTCCAGCATATCTCTTTAGTTGCTGCCAATAATAACGTTCCTCCAAACCAGCAATGGTTTTGTCCCTACCCATATGGCCACTCAAATCACTAGAATGCAGCTCTCTAATCAACTTGTCATGTTGAGAACTCCTTGGGATACACAATTTGCTTCCCTTGAATAGATACCCATCTTGGACAAAGAACTCACCCATAGGCTGATTGAGTAAATATTTGGTCCAAAGCTGCCCAAAATCTTCATCTGACTCATATAACTCTTTGAGTTGATCAAACGTGAAATCTCAAGAGCAATTGTCACTAGCAATGTAGCATATCGGCTCAATGCATCCGCCACCCTATTAGTCGCACCAGATTTATGCACAATAACATAATTAAATCGTTCAAGATAAGATGCCCACCATGCAAGCATATGGTCAACATGTTTCTGCCTCCTAAAGTGTTGTAGTGCTTGATGGTCTGAATAGATAACGAACTCTTTAGAGAGTAAATAAGCCTCCCATGTCTTTCAAGCAACGAAACATAGTAAAAAGTTCTTGTTGATATTTAGATCACTTCTAGCTCGCTTCACTCAATTTCTTGCCAAAGAAAGCGATGGGTTGCCTCTCCTGTGAAAGAACACTTCTAATGCCAACTCCACTAACATCACATTCCAGCTCAAAAGGTTTGGCAAAATCTGGCAGAGATAGAATAGGGGCAGTAGATAACTTTTCTTTGATCACCTTAAAACTTCTTTCTGTGGCCTCTTCCCTTTGAAAATTTGCCCTTTTCATGCAGTCGGTAATGGGTACCACAATATTGCTAAAATTGCCGATGAATCTTCTATAGAAGGTAGTTAGCCCATGGAAACTCCTCGCTTCATTAATTGTCTTCGGCTTAGGCCAATCTCGGATTGCCTTTTCTTCTTTTCATCATCTACTACACTCCTTCGCTGCTAATAACAAAGCCTAAAAACACTAATCTGTTGGCTAAAACACACTTTTTAAGTTTACAACAGCTTGTTCTCTTTCAAAACTAATAGAACTTGTCTAAGATGAGATAGGTGTTCTTCTTTACTATTACTATAAATCAAATATCATCAAAATAGACAACTACAAAGTTGGATAAAAATGGTTTGAACACCTGATTCATAAGCTTCATGAATGTACTTGAAGCGTTTGACAATCCAATGGCATGACTAGCCACTCATATAGCTCGTCCTTTGTTTTGAAAGCTGTCTTCCACTCGTCCCCAATCCGGATGTGGATTTGATGATACCCACTTTCAAATCAATCTCGGAAGAGAATTTGGCACCATGCAACTGATCTAGCATATCTCAAGTCTAGGAATAGGGAATCTGTATGTTACAGTGATCTTGTTGATTGCTCGGCTATCTATACACATTCTTCAGCTTCCATCCTTTTTTGGAGTTAATAAGGCAGGAACTGCACAAGGGTGATGCTCTCTTGAATGTGCCCTTTCTTTAGTAACTCCTCTACTTGATCCCTCAAAATATCATTCGTCTTAGGGCTCATTCGATAATGGATAGATTTGGTAAGCTTACACCTGGAACAAGGTCAATGTGGTGCTGTACTCCTCGCAAAGGTGGTAATTTCGTAGGTTCAACCAATATATCTTCAAATTCATCTAATAGCCCACAACCCTCCAATGGTGTAGCTTGCTCTTCTTGCACTTGCCCTTTACCACTAAAACCACAGCTGCTTTATACTTTTTCATAACACCAACAAATTCAGTCTCGTCTAAAGATACAGTTAGCAAAGTCTTCTCCTCCTTTTTGGGGCCCTCAATTTTGGTTGGAACCACTATATTCGTTTCTAATTCCATGTAAAGGTATCGGTATTATCTCGACTCTTATGTGTTGCATTTACATCGAATTGCCAAGGACGCCCTAGAAGAATGTGGCATGCATCCATCTCCACCACATCACAGAGAACTTCAGTGTTGTAAGTCTTTCCCATGATAAGGTAGCTTGCATTGTTCCGTAATCGTTATGCTTGGTCCTTTTTTATCCAACCAATATTGTACGGGATTGGGTATTGTTTTGTTTTGAGCTTGAGATGCTCAACCAGGCTCTTGGATACTAAATTCTCACAACTGCAACTGTCAATTACAAGCTTACAAACTTTAGCATTAACAGAACACTTACCCTCAAAGATCCGCTTACATTGTGACTTGTCTGGTTGTGTGGACGTGTATATCAACCTCTTCACCATGCACACTATCTTTTCCTCTTCTTCTTCTGCTATCTCACAATCATCTTATTCTTTGGTCTCTGCTTTCTCAAGGTTCCATTCTTTCTCTTGTTGAGTGACATTAGCAAATTTTCGTCTCAGACGGTTACTAGATCGATGCCCTAACTCATTGCACTTGAAAGGCCGAATTCCCTTGCTTGGCTCAACCTTTTCTTTTCCCCTTAGTTTGATCTTCTTTGGCTCAATTTCTCTTCCATTTGTCTTAAAGTGGAACGATCAATTTTAGGAGCTAGTTCCTTGTTGTCTATGTCAAGTCGCTTACTCATGATCCCCTTTGGAAACCGCTTATTCTTCATCACCCATTCTGCCCTCAAAGCCAAATTTTGTGCTTGATTAACAGACTAGATGCCTTGCATAGCCAAATGGTCTTGAATGTTATAATTCAGCCCCTTCACATAATGAGCTACTTGTTGGTCCTCAGTTTCAGTTAAGTTGCATCGAGATTGCAAACGTAAAAATTCTTAATATAAAGAGCAACTGAGCGATTACCTTGATAGCAATTCTAAAATTGTTGGAATAAGGTTTGCTAGTAATCATTAGGCAAGAATCACCCCTTTAGAAGTGCTTTCATTTGTTTCCAATCTCCTAACAATAGGTTGTCCTTTCATGCAACGTTGTTCTTGTTGTCGCTGCCCCCATGTGCTAGCTCCGCCCCTTCAATTTATAAGCCACAATTTACTTTTGTTCGGGTTCTACTTGCATGATGTCAAAGAATTGTTCTACTCCATATAACCAATCAAGAAATTGTTCTATGTCTATAACCCTGCTGAACTTAAGAAGATAAGCTTTAATTTTATAAGAATCATGGAGTGGGAGTACACGCTTGCCTCTTGGATGCAACTCTTGATCATAGTCCTCTTCATATTCTTCATCATGAACTTCTTCATCAAGTTCATGGAAGTGCTGTATGACACCATCGTCTCCTCTATGTTGTGCACTGCCTAGGGATAATAGTGGGCTGCCCATTGTGGATAAGGGGTTGCTCTTAGCGCAGGAGGTGCTGGGGTGTTAATTTGTAACCCCCTTAATATTTCAGTCATGTTTTCACGTTTCGTGCGAGAGTTTCAATGCGTTGCTCCATTTGGACACACCATTCTTCTTGATTTTTCTTCTTGCCTTGCTATCTCAAGACGGGGCTTTGATACCACCTGAGGCGTAGAACAAGCAACGAATAAGCCGTGATATCGTTCACGTAGACGAAAAGATGTTCAATTCAACACAAGAAAAAAAAATTTAGAATACGCAATTTGAAAAAAAATAACTCTCCATAGAGAAATTCTAATTTATTGAGTAATAAAAACTAAAGAAAACGACTCTCCTATCTTTCTTATATAAGTTAATAAAGTAGTCCTAATTTAAGTAGGAAACTAATAAGATAATCCGAAATTAAATAGGAGACAAATAAGAGTGTCTTAAACTAAATTTGAAAAAAATTTAAATTGAATAGGAATCCTGCTTAAATCTAAAAAAAAATCTAAATTGAATAGGAATCCTAAATAAAGTAAGATTAAAAGTACTCTTTGGTGGACTTGGATTTCGACTTGGACTCCTTGGTGGGTTTGGACATGGTCCCTAGTCACTAATATCCCTCGTGGCCCTGAGGGATCTTCATGCATCTCTTCTTAGTGGGTGTCTCCCTAACAATCCACTCAATCTATCTACCTTCCTTTAAAGACAACACGCAAGTCCAGGACGCACTCTCCCCTAACCAAGACACTCGCTTTGGATCATTTACAAGGCAAGTAGACTGGAGTACTGTGCTGCTAGGCCCCTCCCTCAAGGGATTGCACCTTGACCATCTAAGAGAGGCCCTCACTTGTGCATTTAATGCGCCGGACCAAGCAGTCAATCCCCCTCAACGACCAACTTCCAGAGGAACAAAGTGTTCCTTTTCCCATTACTAGGTAACAACCTGTGTTAAGTGTAAGCGTTCTATCTTGGACACTTATTCTTCCTCTCACCCTTTTTGGTTACTTGCAAAGGCATTGAGTGATTGTGTCTCACTTCCATTCGAGGCACTCACCTATGATTCCTTCACAAGCCCTCCCATACGCACAACAATAATGCCAATTATTGACGGTGCTTGTGTGATGGATTTATCAAATTACATTTACGAGATGTATTATGAATTATACTAATTTCATCTCTCAAAGAGGACCTCATGCCCGAAGCTACGACATTCTTTTTTAGTTATATAGACTATTGTGCATCTATTAGTATCTTAAAATTGGATTGATCTACTGTGCGTTATTGCTAATGATACCTCTAAATATTAGGTGTCTTCTGGAAAGAAAGCGAAGACCATCTCTAAAAGGACGAAGAAGATGCAAGAGTTTGAAAAGCGCATGCAAGAGAAGGAATTTGAGCGGTCCTTTTTCCGGGAGTTTTGGCCAGACAATGTTTGACAGCTTCATTATCTATCCCTTTCAGTTCGTTTTGCTCTGCTGTTTTGTACAAGATATATAGTTGTTTTCAATTTTGTGGTAAATATTGTATATCCTGTATTAAATGACTCTTGGTTAAATTCATGGTTGGTTTTGCCATGCCGTCATCCTGGCATATCCCCATTCGCCTCCCTCAATAGATACAATGTTCTAAAAATGTCAATATGTGTAATATAAATGGTAAATAATTTGTAATAATATAAATAACAAATAATTTATATGTCATTTTAACTTCTAACCCGTTAAATATTAGTTGATGTTCTTCTGTACTATAAATAAATTATATTTAATTTTACGCCTACGTTAGAAATAAACTATATTTAATTTTATACCTAGGTTTGAAATAAATTATATTTAATTTTGTACCTGCCTGGATTAACAATTTCAATAGTTTGATCTCCAATTTAATTTTGACTTTAAATTTCATTTAGGGATGATTTGATAAACCCATCATTAAAATTAGGTTGAGTTGGTTAGCAAAGTTGGCGCCGCTCCTTCAATCACAGCAATAATAACCTCACTTGTTCTCGTCATTTGAGTGGACATTAATGTTAACCCCATTCACATTGTTTTAGGCTACGTTCACATTGGATTGAAGCTGAGGGAAAAGTAGCTTCAAGACTGTCGCAGCATCTATAAAGAGCGTCTGCACACCAAATTATCTCAGAAGGCGGTTGCATTGCGTCAGTTTGAGAGCTGCAGCAGCTCCTCTTGTAGGAGAAACGGTAAAATAACATTTGCTACGGTAGCTCTCCAGATTTCGAGTTACTGTAGCTTTCGCCATATTATTTTTATTATTAAACTATTCTTTATGTATACGTACATATATATTTATATTTTTTAGTTTCTTCATACAATGCAACATTGTTTTAAATATTAAATTATTATTTTTTCAATTACTTTAATCTTGTCTGTCATTATAGTACATTATTTTAATAATAAATATCCCCTATAAATCTATAATATAATTGATTATACATTATTAATATTATAGAAACATTTAGAGAACTAATTATTTAATGGTTAGAGTTTGTATTTAGAGAAGTTGAGGTGAAATGTTATTATATGAGTGTGTAAAATAGAAAAAGTAATTTTTCTTTTTTGGGATTTTATAGAATTTGTTAAGTGAATTTGGTGTGAATGGTCTTGTGCCTTGATTGTGGGATAAAAAAGGGGAGATTGGACTACTAGTCTAGTGGGTCTAACATCCATTGTTTGGGTTTGCAAAATAAGTAGGCACAACAAGTCCACTTTGAATGGCATATCTCCCAAAATGGGGGATAAGTAATATTATGGAGGATGTGGTATTATTTATACCTCACATCCGAATTTGTTTCTCACTAAAATCTAAAGACTTAAAATTATTTTTTGTCATATCTTATGTTAAAATTATATTTTTTATTCTACTTTATATCCCATCAGCCAAATATCAAAAAATAATCTCACATAAAAAATTAATCTCATATTATATGTAATTCTATATATTATTCATGGTATTACTTATATGTCATCATCTAATCTTACAAATAAAAATAGCATTTATGATTGGATGCCTCTTCATTTTGCATAGCTATTAGCTGTAAATACTACTCAAAGCTGGTCGTTTATAGTTATGCCGTGCGATATATTGTATAATATACCTGCTTAAAAATGAGTAAATTTCACTATGTCCCTTAAGTTTTATTCGATATCGCACTTTAAGATTTAAGATTTTTTTTTTTTTATATTAAGATCCTTATTATCTTATTACTATCAATTGTCTTCTCAGTTATTTTTATTTTTTATTTTTATTTCTGCACTTAATTGTCTAGGTAGTATCAACTTCCCCCGGGGGGGGGGAATCGTCAAAAGTGGTATTGCGATTAATGAGAAGATTAAACCCTTAATGAGTAAATTTCATTATTTCCATTAAGTTTTATTCGATATCACAATTTAGGATTAAAAAATAAAGAAATTAAGATCTTAATTATCTTATTACAATTAATTGTCTACTCAGTTGTTTTTATTTTTATTTTTTATTTCTGCACTTAGTTGTCTAGCTCGCATAAATTTAGGGGTAAAAAAAAAAAAAAATCAAAACCGGCATTGCGATAAATGAGAAGATTAAACCCTTAACTATTAAAAAAAAATTCAAATTTTAAAATAAAATTCCAGGCTAAACTAAAAGAGACTAAGGGCCTATTTAGAGTAATAAAAAGTGAGATAAAGTAAGATAAATTGTGAATTTATAATTCGTATAGTAAAATAAAAAATAAATAATTTTTAAAAATTTTTAAAGATTTTCAACAAACTAAACGTAACCTAAGTATGTTTAAAAATATAACCCATAACGTATAACTTAAGCATAAGTATAAAATATAATTCAAAACAAAAACACAAGTTATAATAAACATATTTTGCAAATTTATATTAACTTGTTTTATAATTGATAAAGGGAAACAACCAAATAGAGAGAAGTGACAAGCATTCCCATATTGTTTACAAGTTTTAAATAACATGTTTTTACAATTTCGTATTGTTGTTAATGAAAAATAACTAATTTAACATGTATCATATTTATAAAAAAGAAATAAAAATAAGGAAAATTCATAAATTTCTTTATATTTTCTTCCATAAAATAAAGATTCAATCTTTTTTTTTTTTCATTTTATTACACGTAGTTGAGCAATAAATTTTAGAAAACTGAAGAACGCCGATTTTTTTTTTTCAATCTTGATACAATCCGAGATATATACACGTGCACGTTAAGAGCCCAAAAGAACCACAAAAAAAAAGGGTAAAGAGTGATACAGTGGTCAGAATTGAAGGGTGTTAACATGTGAATAATATCAAATTTTGGTTAGAAAACGAAAAAGAAGTTACTTGAAAAGTTTTGCTTCCCAAACTAATCCTTATTCCAAGCCGACCGCCCCAACGCCTTTGCCCGGAATGTACCGAAAATAAGAACAAATTGATAGGCATTTCTTACTCAAACATACTTCATAATGATGCTTCTAAATTATTTTAGCTTTAGATCTTTTGCGTTCATCTGATATGAAATAGCATTTCTATCCAAATTATTAATTCCAGACAGAAAATGCTAAACCTTCAGAATTACAACAAATAGGTAACAGATGGCACCATTGCGATGAAATAAACGACGTCACAGAAGGGGTTGCCTGCCTAGTGTTTAAAATATATTGCTAAAGCTTCTGCTTTGGACTTGGCGATTTTTCCATCCAAACGGGAGGGATAATTTTGTAGTCTTGAGTTGGCTGGACTTCTTTCTTATTAACTTCTTCATCATCATCATCATCTAAAATGTCCTTTGAAAATGCATCAGGATTAACCTTTATACAATTCTGCAAGGCCACAAATGGATGCACGCAATCGGAACCCTACAAGAGAAATATAAGAAAACTCAGACGCATTACAAGCTGCTAAGTAGGGATTTTAATGTAGTTCTTGACACATGAATGCACAAGCATCAAAAGTGACAAACCCTGTTTTGATAACAGATAATGGACAATCTAACAATTGCATCTCAAACTTCAAATCAGAGAATTTCTCTTTTCAGATTACACAGACACCACCTCATTGCCAGTTATCAAAGCATGCAATCTTACTTTCAGTAACTAGAGAGATTATTTTCAAGTATTGAACCCACGACCTCGAGATCACAAAGGAGCAACCTTATCAATAGTATAGTAGACATTATGAAACCTATTATTTTGATGTGGTAGTCAACTTTATTTCACGAATGCAGGGTATAAAAAACAAAATGCAGTGACAAAACAAATAATAATAATTATTTATTCCAAAAGTGAGCTTAATTACCACACAAGGTGATCAAGCGATCACCCACTTTCATATGGGTTACCTTTTCCTCAGCAGTGCTCTTCAGAAAACAGAGGAAAGCCTCTGAGAACTGGCTACCACATGGGCCATTCCTCAAGTCAGCTATACAAGGACATTCTAGTGCCTTTTGAGCTTTCGCATCAAGAGACTGAAATAGAGATACTTCAACTTATTAAAGAACAAGATTGGACACAAATTTCAATTCTAAACAATGAAGTCCAAAATTCAGAAGTGGACAAACCTCATTCTCGTCATTGCCAAATGCTACAGCTTCTGGAAAGACAAAAGATTAAAGGCTATTAACTATTGGATTGCTTTGTACATTTACATACTTGATGAAAAAGGCCCCAACTAATGTAGGGATTAAGGCTTTATTAACTCCAGTTGGTTAAAGTACACGCAAAAAATAAATGGATAAAAAGGCAAGAA
This sequence comes from Vitellaria paradoxa, assembly GCA_019916065.1. Classification (NCBI taxonomy): domain Eukaryota; kingdom Viridiplantae; phylum Streptophyta; class Magnoliopsida; order Ericales; family Sapotaceae; genus Vitellaria; species Vitellaria paradoxa. Next base: position 633,387 of record CM034237.1, read on the forward strand.
TCAGGTCGCACAATTAATATTAATGCAGTCAAGCTTGAAACCAGCCCCTCAGAACAAAGGCACGCCATCAAGCTTTAAGAAAAGAATTAAAGAAGCCGTGATCACAAAGCCTTTGCATTTAAGTAGTGATATGCCTTATAATTGTCATTTTTAGACGTGTTAGTTTTCTTAGTTGTAAGGGATAGCTCTCAAGGTGGGTGGGTATACCACTAATCTGTTGACATGTCCAAGACGCAGCCTCTACAACCAGAAATGATAAGCCACCTCAATGGTAAGTTGCAGTGGCTGCATGCAAAGCCATGTTTCACTTTTTAAGGACTGAATGGCTGCATGTACGCCATGCTTTACTACTTGTTATTGACTGGCTACTTGTTAGTTTTTCCATGCCTACTCATTTCACTGTGAAGTAACCTCTATAGCCATCCATAATATAGTGCTGCAATTTTTGCTGTTCTAAAGGAGGGTTCAAGGAGTTGAAATTTCAAATGTGGGTATTTTATTATAGCTTAATTTTGTTACTTTGATTGGTTTTGAGCTCAATTGCTTGTGAAATTCAAACATTGATTGTCAAATTGTGCACAAATCAGTCCTAAAATTTTAGTTTTTTTATTATTTGATTTTGATCTTATTGACCATCATCAATTGTATTTTTGGGAATTTTTATTGACTGTCAATTTTGGTATAAGTGAAGGTGAGCCTTCATGCAACAGTAAGATTACTTCTTTGTGACTTGAAGGAAGTGGGTTTAATATTCAGAAACATTCTCTAGTTACTGAAGGTAAGACTCTGCATTTGTCCTTCTCAAATTTTGCATAGGCTGGAGCCTCATGCAGTGGGAAGAGATAGGGTTTAATATTCAGAAACATTCTCTAGTTACTGAAGGTAAGACTGTGCATTTGTCCTCCTCAAATCTTGCATAGGCTGGAGCCTCTTGCAGTGGGAAGAGATGCAACAAAGGTACTCTCATTTGTAATCTTCAATAGGGTGACTAATTTAGCATTGCCACAAAACTCTCTCTCTCTCTTGCTACTTCCCAGGGATTAGTTTTGAGCTTTGTTGCTCTTGGAATTTGAGTCTTTCTTATTGGTTGTGAAAAAATGAGCCCCAAAATAATTATAAGCGACAAAATGAATTTAAAAATACATTAAAAATATTTGTAAACAAAAATTGAAATCTAACTAAATGTAAGAGTCAACTTTCATTTTAGTACATAATGCTATATTTTGATATGTTTACCATTTTATAAAGTCTTTTGATAGAAACACTAAGGGCTCATTTGGTAATGTTTTTGTTTTCTATTTTTTTGTTTATGTTTTCAAAATTTTGTAAACTGACAACAGAATATGTTTGTTAAAATTGTTTACTCTTTTTGTTTCCAAAAAAATGAAAACTTAAACAGAAGAATGTAAACAGAAAAAAAGATGTTTTCACTGTCTTTTTTTTTCTTGTTGCAAACATTTTGTGAATTCTAATACTTTCTCCATTTTTGTTTCATCATATTAAAATAAATTATTTTATTCAAATATTTTATTAAACTAAAATTATTTTAATGAATAATATAATTAAATTAGATTAATTAAATTAATCTGTAATATCTATTATTAATTTATTTCCAATAAATAATTAAATTAGTTCATTTAATTAATGAGAAATATATTATTAAATTATTTTTAATAAATAATAAAATAAAATATATTAATTTAATTTAATAAATAATTTAATTAATATAAATATATTTTACTAAATTATTTTTAATAAATATTATAATTAAATTATTTAATTTGATTTAATTTAATAACTAATTTAAAATAATTAATTTAAATAATATTAAATATATTTATTTAATATGAATTATATTTTATTAAATTATTTTTAATAATATCATAATTAAATTATTTAAATTGTTATGAAATATATTTTATTCAATTATTTTTAGTAAATAATATAATTAAATAATAATTAATAAATTTTATATTTACTGGATTAAATGATATAATATTTATTTTTATTCAATTGTTTTTAATAAATAATATAATTAAATTAAATTAATATAAAATATATTTATTAAATTCAATTAATTTTTAAAAAATAAAAAAATTAAATATTTTATGAAAATAAAAAATTAGTAATTGTAAACGAAATTGTATTTCCAAACGCAGTTTTAATTTTCATTTTAGAAAAAAAAAACGACAATAGAAAAAAGAAAACAAAAAACATAAATATATAAACGTAAATAGAAAAACGATAGTGTTACCAACCGGCTTCTAAGATTTACTATCCCATTACTTACTTGTTTTGGGGTTAATCATAAGTTAGAATTTTGGAGGCACACTTCTGAGTCGAGAGGTTTTAGAGTAAGTAGAATTAAGACAAATTATATGTATTATAAATTTAGTAAAATTAAAACTACAAATAAGTGAAAATTAAGGATCAAGAAATGCTAAAAAGTGATCATATTCGATATCTTGAATCAATTATTCGTGCAAATGGAGGAATTGAAAAGGATATTATCATTAGGATTTGAGCTGTGTGGTTAAAATAGAGAAGTGTCTTGGTGTTTTATATGATTGGTGATTACCTATTAAGAAAAATTTTATAGGGTAGTTATAAGACCAACTATACTTAATGGTACAGAGTATTGGGTCATTAAGAAACAACACTCTCATAAGATAAGGATGATGAAAATAAAAATATTAAGATGGATGTATGATAATATAAGAAAAGATTACTGTCCAAAAAAAAAAAAAAAATACAAGAAAAGATAAAATAAGAAATTTATATATTCAAAAGAAAGACGTGGGAACAATAAAAGAAAAGTTGAGAGAAGGCCAGTTAAGTTGGCTTGGCTATGTCCAATGTAGATGTAGGGATGCACACTAGTACGAAATAATGAGTCGATCCAAGTAGAATAGACAAATAAAACAAAAAGTATACCTAAAATTATATGAACTAAAATTGTGAAGAAAGACCTAATTTTATATTACCACATGAAAAATATAATTTATGGCAGAAATAAATAGAAGAAGAGAATTCATCTAGTCAACCCCAACTAGCTTGGATTGAGGCTTTTATTGAATTGAGTATTAGTGATTTGTTCCGGTCTCTTAAGAAATGAAAACATTTTAATTGTTTCAATAAAAACAAGAGGAAATTTTGTTCCACGAACCAAAGAAAATAAAAATGATATGGCTCAAGTTCGGACAACTAGGAAGTAAGTACTATGTGAAACTATAGATCATATTTGAATCACAAACCACGATTGAAGACACGATTCTATATTGCATTAAATTTATCTATTATAGGTTGCATGGAACATTTATTATTAAGACTAGTAAGATTAAATATTTTTCTCTCAAGAGAATTTGTTCAATATTTTGGGATTCAAGAACATAGATATATCCAACTCTATAGATAGGTTAAGGGAATAAAACAATAATTAGCATGCCTACTTTCATTTTTATCAGGAGACTTACTGGTGAGGAAGTCTTTGTGCGAGATTGTTCCTCCGTTTGCAACTCATATATCTACTGGGGAGACGGAGAAGAAGCATGCATGATATGAGGGGAAATACAAATACATTCGGTCATTACAAACATTGGATCACTCTTCAGTGACAACATAAGAAAGCTACTTGACTTTGCGCATGATAGAGTGCTTGGTCCAATTCGTTAAGAGCCATAAATTGAAGTAATTAAGATTGAGGACTAACTCTGAGAATGAAAGACATGCGATCATGTTTTAAGAATCATTTTTAAAGTTGTATGATTAAGTTGTCCTTTCGGAATTATATTGTAATATACTTTAGGATTCATATCATTAATAAGAGTATTTTTAATAGTTTCTTCATGGTAAGGTAAACCTCCTTTGGAGGTGGGCGATTGTAAGCTCTACTTGTGAGTAGATTGTAATTGAAATTGCTACTTTACGCATGTTGGTATGTGGCCGCATGTAGGACACATGTCAATATGTGATTGCAAGTAGATTCAGGTGTCAAACAATTGTTATTAAATGGTTACAAGCAGGTCATTGATCCCAAGGGATATTCTTTTTGTACATGATTTTTTATACAATCTCGTATTTTTTATCTTCTTCTAGAACTTTGGAATACAGGTTGGTTGAATTTGAAATTTTACTTATACCATTAATGTTCACTATCTTGTTATTGAGTGACTGCATGCTTGCCACATATCACCATATTGTATTTTTTTTTACCCTATTTCTAATGCTTTACTATGAAGTTATTTCCTTAGCTACCCATAAACAAGGCTATACATTGGAAGAGGTTTGTTGAGATTTGAAATTTTTTGTATGTTATTGTACCCTTATTTAACTACTAGTTGCGGCTTTGTTTGAGGCCCTTTGCTCATGGAACTCATGCCTAGCTTGCTGGATTTTGCAAAAAAGTCAGTCCTAAAATCTGATTTTTTAGCATAGTTTGGGCTTCATCCGAGTTTTATCCAAGTCCACCTACAATTGTAACTATTTGAATCTTCAACCAACCGCATCAAATATGCAGTGGTGCTTAGATAAATTGCACGCAATGAAGTTTAAGGAGTAGTGAGGACTCAACTCAAGAACAATCCCAAATGCAATTATATTTTTCAAATTATGGTATCCATGTAGTTCAATTTTTTGTGTCAATATGTTGTGAGATTTCATACATGTGCTTCTTAGATAGCAATTAAGTACATGAATGTATGGTATTATAATTGTAACTAGTGATTGGTAAAAAGAAAGAAAGAAAAAGAAAGGGAAAAAAAAAAAAAAAGCAACCCGGAGCACAAGGCTCCCACTCTCTTTGAGGGAGGCTGATTCTAACTAAATCTAGGATTTGAACCCTTGGCACCAGACTGCAATAGAATAACCTCACTACTCTAAGCGATCCCTTTTGAGTTAGTGATTTGTAGTGGACTTAAAAAGGTATTGAATTGGTTGCACCTAACTAGCATTCTACATCCATGGAAAGTGTATATTTTCTTTTTGTATTTCTACATACGTGTAAGATTTCAATATATTATTAAAAAAAAAAAAAAAAACTTGGGGGGCTTCGGTTTGTGGAGGGTTTGTAAATGTGAAACTGATAAATAGTGAGGAATGTATAATAATAATAATAATAATAAAGTGGAGAGGAAGACCTGCAATTAAAGATTCCATGGAAGGTCGTGCTTGTGGTTGTGATGAATTTTGGTCTGGCAGGGAAGATGACGATGAGGATGACCAATTCCCCGACTGATGAGCCCCGGCATCGTCGCTTTGGACTTGCCCCATTCCCTGTCTACCTGTATGTATGTATGTATGTATGTATGTATAAGGCTGGGCTGGTCGATTGCAATGCAAGGGATTGACAATTGAGGAGTAGGAGCTCTGCCTCTATCTCTCTGATTCTGAGACAGATGGTTTTTACTGACTTCTGGCGCAGCCAAGCACACCACCCAGGAACGGCACTTGTTAAGGCACACGGGCGGAAATAATAATAATAACAATAATAATAAAAGAATACGCAAAGTGTGCCGTCGGGTAGGGACCCGACGCAACCCAATCAGCCAATTACTTATGTGAAGTCTGATCAAAGAGAAGCTTTCGCCCCAAATACGCAAAATTACATATAAATTCTTCCGTCCATTTAATCAAAAAATTAATTCTTCAACTCGTGCCTCGGATGAAGTTGCCGATTCAAAAGACGTATTTAAAATTTCCTAAAGATCGGCGTTTATAACAACGAATTTACCAAATTAATTCTTTTATTCCTCTAAATATATATTTAAGTCCATTTTTTTTAATTCTCCTAAAACCGTGGTGTTTAGTAAAATAAAATTTTGAATACGTGGAGTGCCAAACAAATGAAGGAGTTAATATGTGGCTCAATGTCGAACATTTTTGTTTTGGGACACATGAATTTTGACCGAACACTTTGACTAGTAACACATGGTTCCTATACCGAACAACCAGTGGTTAACACGTGGCACCTCACGAGCATTATAGATTGACACATGGCTTGCAATAAAGACAGCTTCGATCCCCGTGATACCTTAGTGTTGACGAATGATATGGTGCCACGTGGCGGTAGCCGAGGATCTCAAAAGTAAGTTTGTTCGGCCATTCGATAGGCGGCTAATAAATGTTAGGCATGAATCCTCAACATTAATATGGGCTTGTAATCATAAATGTGCCCTAGTTATGACTGAACTATGCATTTATCGCCATGGAGGAAACTAAATTAGTTCATCTCGTTATAAGTGATTGACAGATGTGACAAGTATACAGTTTGACAACTAAATTCCGGCTATACAACCGTATTTAGCCACCAAATGCATTTAATAAAAGGTATGGGGTATTAAATGTAAAGTGAAAAGGCATTTAAAGCAAGAAAGGAAATAAAGTACCCGGAGGCATGAATACAGCCAAATCACATGTATCATCTTATTTATTATTTATATCACTATAAATACAAGATTTCGCTTCACAATCAAGATAAGCTAACTATTGCCAACTTATTGCACTATTTACTTTCTCTCTTGAAAGTTCTCTCATAAGCTACTTGCTAACCTAAGTATCGGAAGGTTTTTCGATCAAAGACCTCCGCTCCAACCGTAACCTTTCTTTTGTCTTTGTTCGGTAGGTTAACAGTTGTATTTCCAGTTCAGTTGGCATGGTCAGCAGTTTTGGCGGTAAAATTTGCTGCCAAACACGTGGTTTTCATTAAAATTCAAAGATGGGTCACCATGAAAAATTGCAAGCAAATATGGGCTTAGGCCTTGGTTGGTTTATTTTAGCTTTTAGCTTTTTTCCGTCTTATCTGTTTTTCCCATCGAAATTTAATTATTTTTAGAAGATGTACATATATTAATCACATTTGTAAAAAAACAAAAAAAAGGAAAAAAATAAAAAAATTTATGTCTATTTAAGTATAAACTATCCGTTTGAGTAAAAAAGTAACAAAAAAATTATTTTTTTTAACTTTTACTTAAACAAATATAAATTTTTTATTTTTTTTTCCAATGTAAAGAAAACATCTAAAAGTTATATCTTTTTTTTTTTTAAAAAACTAAATTTTAATGAACAAGTCATATATAAATGCTATATCAAGGGTTATTTTACTTTTAAAATATTAACTATTATGAATAATATCTTACCATCTAGTTATAATTTTATGTAATTTATAATTACCAAATAAAATAAAACATAAATTCTTAGGTGGGAGTCTCAATATTTAGAGTTTTATTTATCATATAAATCTATGTTTTCTATTATTTTTATTGTAACAATAGTTAAATCATATTATATTCTATTATATAAATCCTAGAAGACTTTTAGAATTACAATTATTATTATCTTCTTTCTTTCTACTTTTATAAATGAAATAGAATAAAAAATAATAATTTTTATAAATACAAAACAATAAATTAAATTTTTAAACTTTTTAATTTACATTTATAATTATATTTAATGTATTATTTATTATAAATTATTTTTAATGTAAATTATTTAATTATTTTTTAATCTATATTATCTCATATTACTTATAGTTCTCCGTGTAAATAAAGAGGAAATAAATTAAAATTAACAAATAATAATTAAGTTACAGTGATAATTTATTTATTATGTTGAGTGAGTTTGGAGTAATAAAAAATGAGATAAAATGAAATAAAATATGGTTTGAGGGAACTTTTTGTGTTTAGTGCACACAGCTCAAACCGCGTTTTTTAGAGATGAACAGTAAGATTCCGTTCTAACAATTTCAAAATTTTAGGCAGTTATGACATCTTTACACTACAATCCGTCCAAATAAATTGTAGAAACCGTTTGGACGAAAGTTGGTCGCGCGATTCCGTCGGAATAGTTTCTACAATTCGTTGGAACAGTTTTTATGACCCTACAAAAAATAGTCAAAGTGAATATCATTTGGTAACTTAGGAGTTCATGGTGAGAATGGCGAAAAAAAAATTGACTATTTGATTAACCGAATTCTAATTATCGACTTTTTTTTTGGGAAGATATTGAACTTTTTTTTTAACTTTGATAAGGTAAGAATGTGTAAAAATATATAAAAATTTTTAGAAATTTTTAGAGATTTTTAGAAATTTTTGGTGCACCAAACGCACCCGTTATATAACTAATGAATAAATTAATTATATTTTATTTATTAATGAATTAAAATTATTTATTTAATTAAGTTAACCAATTTTAATGTAATATAATATAATTAGAAAAATTCTTAAATAATTATTAATATAAAATTCAATCAAAGATTAAAATAAATATATAATATGAAAAACTTTGTACTAGCCACATAACTAGTGTAATATATAATCACTAGGGCGTATATATATGTATATTTCTGTTGTTTTATTTATTTTTAATTTTTTTATTATTGATAAAAAAATATTTGTAGTAAAGGGTAAAGGAAGTCATTTTATATTTTATGCAATTCTGCTGTCAGGGGAGGTAAGTGTAATTGTCATAAGTTCATGGACTGCAGTGTTTTAATAGAAACCAAAAGGGAGGTATATGTAATTTCGACTATAAGCAAACCGGAATGTCGTCCATCTGGTGGTTTGGTTGGGAGCGGAGATATCAACACACCCAGTGGAAGAAGGGGGGGAGGAGGAGAAAGGCTGAAAGGGATGCATAAATAAAAAGGGCCAACTAACGCTCCTCCCAAACCCACCTGCTTTGTTTTTGTTAATGCTCAATTCTTTAGGATTTCATTCGTTTCTTCTGTACTTGGTTCTTCTTCTTTGGTCACTTTTTGATTATTTAGAAGACGAAGAATTGAATCCTAATAACACCGCATCTCCCTTTCCAAATAATATTCCATTTATATAGAGAAAACCCAACCCAGATTACCAAGTGTTATTGAAGTGAAAAATGATTCATCAATGGCTGTTAACGAAACCTTCAATCTCATATCCTTCCTTTTTTTGCATTTCCAGCCCAATTCGAATACCCAATTCTCCCAATTATTATTATTATTATCTTAATGGTAATCACTGCGGCTTCATTGCTAATTACGGTCGATGCTTGCCTTCTGCGAGAATTCTCAGTACTACTGCTACTAGTATTAGGTGTGAATCTAGGAATGATCCATCATCATCATCATCAAGAAGAAATATTAATAAGGTCGACCATGGAATCAGACCATTATCTTCAACTACATCATCATCATCATATGTGGCCGATGCTTTGGAAGATCTCAGTGCTGGTGGTGTGCCTTCCAATTTACCACGACTGGGACCATACACGGGTAGGGATCCCAACGTGAAGAAGCCCGGGTGGCTGAGGCAGAAAGCTCCCCAAGGGGAGAGGTTTGAAGAGGTCAAAGAGTCGTTATCTCATTTGAATCTCAACACCGTCTGCCAAGAAGCTCAATGTCCCAACATCGGAGACGTATTTTCTTTATCCCCACTCTCTCTGCAATTAATTTTATCTCTTTTCAATCACACTTTCATCCTCTCTGATACATTCTTTGCTTTGGATTTATACTGCTATTTTATTACTATGTTTAATTGTTGCCCATATTGATTGCTAAGTTGGCCAAACTGAGTAGTTTACCTTGACTTCGTGTATGGAATATGTTGACTAGTGTTGGAATGGAGGTGGGGATGGTATTGCGACTGCAACAATCATGCTTCTTGGGGACACTTGCACCCGTGGCTGCAGATTTTGTGCTGTGAAAACCAGTAGGAACCCTGCGCCACCCGATCCAATGGAACCAGAGAACACTGCTAAAGCTATTACTAGTTGGGGGTTTGTCTTACTAACTTTTAATTTATTTTGATTTTTTACTAGCATAATAAATTAATAATACACTTCTTTGTCCATGAATGCATGCTTTTAGGGCTTGTATTAGGTGTCCAATCAATTTCTGTGACTCCATTCACTTTTACTTGAGGTTCCAAATTCTGTTACGGAAATTTATTTGCTTCCTTGAGAAAATAGTGGCCTAGTTATGGCAAAGAGGATGCTTTTGCTCTGAAATCGAAGGTAAGTCATGAGTTCGAGACTTGCCAATGAAACCGGTTTGCATTTCCTGAGTGGGTTGCAGAGGGCTGAATTGTAAAAGATCAATGGTCTTGATTTCCTCCAAATAATTTAATGGTCATGGTTTAAATTAATTTTCTCAAAATGATTTAATGGCCATGATCTCCGACTGATTTAATGGTCCAAATCAAGATCGCTGATCTTTTATGCTTCTGCCCCTGAATTGCCTTTTGTACTTCAGCCCCCTGTAACCCGTCCTGAGTAGGCTTATAATTTGGCCAAGGCTAGTAGACTGGAGCATTTGTCAGTCTCTAAAGGATTTTTGACTCTAGGGGTTGAGTCCAAAGGGCTTGGCCTTGGGTTGGTTCTCTCAACGAGACTAGCAAATGGCCCACCCCTGGAGTGTAAACTCTTAGATTCACCCCTAGATTGAAAACTCCCTCGAAGACCGGAGTGCAAAAGGAGATAATCTCATTTGCCACTTAAAAGGTGATTTTCTTTGTGTGGTGTATGCTTTGTAAGAAAGCACTCATCATAGATAATCTTATAAGGAGGAGAATGATCTTGGTGAAGTGGTGTTATTTATGCAAGAAAAGAGGTGATCCATAGACTATCCCTTTGTAAACTGTCAATGGGTAGGAGATTGTTAGGAACTTGACTAATACGCCAAAAGACTCAGGTCTAATGGAACACGTGAAATCAATTCCTATATTCCATCTCATACTGAAATAGCCTAATCAATTTCCCATACCAAAGGTGGGGCCCATCAGGACCGTAACATACCACGACCCTTCCAGAGCCAACGTCCACGGCGGCTCTCACTCTAGGTAGCTCTCACTCTGGGAGTAGGTTGCCTTTTTCCTCTTTAGATGTCTCACGCTCTACTCCAAGTAACTCTTTCCTAGGTAACCTTTACCATGACTTGAACTTAGGATGTAGAGGTTGCTCTGATACCAAATGTTGAAAACTTGACCAATATGCCAAACGACCTAGGCCTGATGGAACGCGTGAAATTAATTGCTATATTCCATCTCATACTAGAATAGCCCAACCCATATCCCATACCACAGTTGGGGCCCATTAGGAACGTAACAAAGAGCTCTAAAGTCCGGTGCTAGCTTGTTTCAGCATTCATTGGGTTTTTCCCCAAGGATTGAAGCAAGTGTTTAGGAATGGTGGGGAGTGAGGACTCACAAGAGCCGTAGGAAAGTGTGGCAACCAATCATTTTTTGTTTAACTTAGCTCATTTGCGGGGAGAGAAACAGAATTTCTATAATGAGGAGTACCATCTGTACAAATTGAAAAGCATTATATTGTAGTTATTGTTTAGCTGGTTTGGGCTTTTTTTTTGGGGGGGGGGGGGAGGGGGTGCAAAAAACCAGATTGGCTTCCTTTTGTATTTCATCGAGTATGTGGATATTAGTTGACATATCCTTTTTTGAGGTTGAATGTGTATTTTTTTTTCTTCTCTGCCCTTTGATGCCTTTTTTTATAAATTCTTTCTTATTCATAGAAAAAGGTAAAATATCAGGTATTTTACATTGGAACAATTTCCCCTTTTCTATGCTATCTATTAGGGTGGCTCCATTTTTGTTTGACAATGGCACTCTATAAGTGAGATGCATAAGAACATAATTTAATTTTTTTACCATGAATATAGAAAAATGATTTCTCCATTGCAACCTGGGGTTGTGGGTTCATTACTTGAAAATAGTCTTTCTAGTTTCTGGGGTTAAGACTGCGTGAATTAATCATTCCCATTTCTTCTTGCTTTTCTAATCTTCCTTCTCTGCTCTGCTATCTTAATGTAATCATGGGGAGTGGGCTTATAGTCTAGCCTTTCAAGCCCTACTAAGTAAAGGGGTCTCTTTAGTTTCTAGGATTAAAACTGCAAAAAAATAATCATTCTCTGACCACAGGCGGAAGTCCCGTGCACTGGGCCGCCTGATGTTAAGAAATTGACATGGTTGTGATTCAAAACACTGTAATAAATAATTGCTTTATATTTTATGCTGGTCTCCTCCTAGAATGACTAAAATGCTCCCTCTACAAAAGTAAAATGACAAAATACCATCCATGGGTTAGAGACATGCTTTTGCTCTGAATACCTCTTCTAGTTGGGTCTTATATTATTTTCTCATGCTTTTATGGGTAGGAATATTGTGTTTTCTACTGGAATTATTAATTGCATGGCTTCCTTGTTTCAGGGTGGATTACATTGTACTCACAAGTGTTGACCGCGATGATCTACCTGATGGTGGGAGTGGCCATTTTGCTGAAACAGTCAAAGCTATGAAGGCCTGTATTTGTCCATGAAATTTAATAGCTTTTGATTGCTGAAGCTCTGTATGCTAACTTAAGGAGAAAAACAAATCTGATTTGCATCTATTCTACTCTCTTGCAGAAAATCAAACCTGATATCATGGTTGAGTGTTTAACTTCTGATTTTCGTGGTGATTTAAATGCTGTATCTACTCTTGTACACTCCGGATTAGATGTTTTTGCCCACAACATTGAGACTGTGAAACGGCTCCAGCGTATTGTTAGAGATCCACGCGCTGGGTAAGTTTTGAAGAAGTCTTATCTATTTTCATTCTTTTTATTAATTACTTGTATTTGTACGCCCATTATTATAGTCATTTTTTAATTTTATACAAGCAAGCTTCACTAATCTTTATGCCATTTTAATCTAAGCCAGATATTATTTAATGTCATAGTTATCATTGGTGAATGCTCGAAGTCCATTGCTGATTTCTTTATAGTTTATACTAGATTGTCAAATAATATACCAGCTGACTTAATAAGAAATAGCATTTTCATTTGCATGAATATGACCTACAGGCCTCATCCTTTTTTTAGTTGTGATCATTAGCTTTATTATTAACTCTTCTCCTATTCTCTGTAAATTATAAATGTGAAGCCTATTATATATATATATATATAAAGGGGAAATGTGAGATTTCCTTACATATTATAATTTTTTCATTGGGATATCCTACTATTGGATTGACTAGGTTTTAGATTTATCTTCTCTTTCCAACTTGCAATATTCATAAGCTGACTTTTCCTTTTCTTTTTTACTCTTTTTCGATTTTTCCCCCTTTTCTCTCCTTGAAGCATGTGTATTTTTAAGTAGTAATGCAGATCAAGCATGATGAATAAGCACAAAACAGAATTTTTTGAATCTTGACTTCATATTTTTCACCTATGTAGAAGTTTGTGTTTTAAGGTTACTGCAAATCTTAATATCTTTCATTAGGCTAAAATACTGTTGTAGACAGTTAATGTTTTATTAGGTTTTGGAGTCAAGGAAAATTTTGGTAATTTTAAACTCTATTGGACACAGACTTATTATGGGTCCATAGGTCTTATTTTAGGTCACTCTGATAGTAGGTTAAAAATAAGTGATCTTTAGTAGGTTTATAGAAGTTGTAGACAAATTGGCAGAATTTATATAATTTTCTCATCTCACAGCACTATCTTTAGGAGTTGAATTCGAAGGACAAAATTTCTTCTTTGACACCCTTACTCCTTTCTCTGTTCTTTTGCATTTTTAACTTATTCAGTTCTTATCCCACACCCATAAAATTGTCGTTTTCTTGCAATTAGTTTTTGGAAGTCCAACAATTAAAGACTTTGAAGAGCAAGAGGATCTCAGTTGCTTTCCCTGTACAAACCTTAGAATCTTCCTCCTAGCATTTAAAAACCTATATTTGGCAGCGATGAAGCTGTCCTAAATTCTATGTCATGTGGGTTTTGGTACATCTATTCTGTGCAAATACATGTCTAAGCGTTGGATTTCTCTACTTCTAAAGTGCAAAGACTTGAGTAGTTTTTTGTATTTCGTGAGATCCTTTCTTTAGTTTGTACGCTATAATGATTTAAGATGTAGTGTTGGGCATTTTTTTTGGGTTGAATTATGTGCCATTGGATCTTTTGAAAACTGTTTTAAAAAATATGACGACATTACCAAACATGTTTTTGTTTCTAGTTTTCAAAATTTTGAAAATGAACACCTCCCCCCCCCCCCCCAAAAAAAAAAAAATCCATGTTATCAAACGGGTTCTTAGGAAATGTGGTTCGCATTTGTTATTAATTGACCACAAAAGCGCAAATATCAGGAACCTTCTTGATTGCACCATCAAATGGTCAAAGAACAAGAAGTGTGTGTTCTTCCAAAATTGCCACCTATGATATTTATAGCTTTAGTTCAAATAAAGTCTTTGTTTAATAGTTCTATGGTATTTTTGTATTCATGTTAGTTGTATTTACTATGTAGTGTTCTAAAATAAACACTCATTACGTCTTGTAAAATAAAATGTTGCTTTATTTTAAATAACTATATAATTTGCTTTGCAACAGATTGAGTTTCATCCCATGCGACCACTAAGAAATTTATTTGGATGTATAACAGGTACGAACAGAGCTTATCTGTACTGAAACACGCAAAGCACAGTAAGGAAGGGATGATAACAAAATCTTCTATAATGTTGGGCCTTGGTGAATCTGATGATGAGATAAAGGAAGCCATGGCTGATTTAAGAGCCATAGATGTTGACATTTTGACTCTTGGACAGTATTTACAGGTGAGCTAATCTCCTGCTACTTTCCACTGCAGTTTGTGGTACTGCTGAATTGAACTCTCTCCTCTTACGGGTAGTTTTAAGGGATCCAGGCTTCTTCAATCCTGGAGCTTATGTGAGGGGTAGGTAGGCCTTTTGTGTTCAGAAAAGTGCTTCAGGCAGCCTTGCTCGTTTTATACGTTTGTGAGCCTCTTATTACAAATGTATATGTGAGGTGAGGCTCTTATTACAAATGTGATACTCTAACTTCTGAGCTAAGCAAGCTCACATACACTTAACATAAAATTTACATGCATAGGAATTTAATAAACTATTGGAATCTTAGCTGACTTGCTGAATTAATTGAGCTGAAATGCAGCTTAAGTTTGGCCCATTGTGTAGGCAGACTTAATTTGTATTTTGTTTGGAGCTGTCTACTCAAATCCAATGCATCAATCTGAGGACTTGAATATTTATAACTGTTCTATTTGTGCAGCCAACCCCATTACATCTGACTGTTAAAGAGTATATTAGCCCTGAGAAATTTGCCTTGTGGAAAGAATTTGGAGAATCAATGGGTTTCTGCTACGTGGCCAGTGGACCTCTGGTAAATTTCTAACCTAGTTTGCATTTAACTAAATGGTTCAAATATTAGTTACTTTTTTTTTTCCTTTTCTTTTCTTTTTAAATCTCAAATCACATAATAGCTTTGCTGATTTCATCATAGACTGGACTGAGTTTTAACTCTCTTCTTGTAAAAGATGATGAAGCAGAAAACTGAATTGTGGCTTCCCCTCTTTTTAGTCAAAACTAAAACCTGAGTAATTTTTGAGATTTCCTTCCATTTCAAAGCTTTTAAAGCCCGTATTTTATTTGCTTTAAAGATAACAAGTTTTCACAAGAGCAGCTTCCTGATGATGTGCCGATTTTTTCCAGGTTCGGTCCTCGTACAGAGCTGGTGAGCTCTTTGTTAAGACAATGGTGAAAGAAAGGTCTAGAAGCAGCTCTAATGTGTCTCAATAACAAGGCATTCTGTTTGGAGACGTAATGTGGCTTTTGAGGTCAATCGTGGCTAAGTGTTGGAAGTGAGAATGCAGCTCTAGAAGAACCTAAATGGATCGAGTAAAGCAGTTACGTGAAGTACGTTCGATGTATTCCTGTCCAGGGTCTAAATGACAGAAAGGCATGCAGAATATTCATATCTTCAGATAGTATATATATATATATATTTAAGACATATTCTGTATTAACTATAATCAGTTTATTTGCTGCCCTATGGGATAATTAATGTTAATTTTTTTTTTTTCCCTCAGTGTTTTAGCTCAATATTTTTGGAACCAGCTAAAACACAAATACTTTATTAGTCTAGCAGGGCAAATACTTGTATGTCCCAAACCCTTAATTGTGTTTCATCATCTACAATATTAAGCTGTCTAGGTCTTTGTCGATGCACCTTTTATTAGGTTATTTTGTTTTAAGGATTATATAGGAGACCAATGGGAGAAGAGAACCGCATCCTTAAAGACCCATTGGATCCAATCCCAGCTACCAAATAGGATTTTCCTTTAAAGCAAGAGAGGGAGGAAGTGAAGAAATTTTCCTCCCGGTGACTGTAATGTCAATCTGGAAGGCATTTAGGCAGTGTCTGTTTGGGGACTTGGGGGCGGCGTTGGATTTAATTTCACAGGACCCATAAATTTTGTGTTTGATAATAACAAAAATAGAGGAAATTGTTAATTTTGAAATGATATATATATATATATATACACACACACTATCTTAAGGATCTAAAATTATCTTTTATCACATCTCATGTTAAATCACATTTTTTATTTCACTTTATATTTCACCAATCAAATATTAAAAAATAATTTTTTATAAAAAATTAATTTTATATTATATCACATTTAATATATTATTCTACAGTACTACTTATTCGCTATTATTCAATCCCTCCAATCAAATATAGTTATATTATCTCATATTAATTTTTCATAAAAAAATTAATCTCATATTATACTTAATTTAATATAATATTCTATGGTACTACTTATTATCTATTATTCAATCCCTCCAATCAAATGTATATATTATTTTTGTGATTTTTTGTCGATTGTAAATTACCTTTTTGTCTTTAAATTATTAATTATTAAGGAAATAATGAAAGAAAAGATATACTTTTTTTAGGATAGAAACAAAATATATTTAAACTTGAAATACTCACTTCAAAAAAATGACAATTGGGTCCACTTTTTATAAATCGATGGTCAATTTGTTAAAAAAATACTTAAAACAGTGTCATTTCACACAAAATTACCGAGAGAGAGAGATAGAGAGAGAGAGAGGAGGATTTTAGTTCAAATTTCATTATTTACTTATTTTTACTTTATTTTCACAATTATCCAAAATACATATTCATTCGAACTTAACCCATTCTCTCTCTCCTCTTCCTTCCCCCCTCTCGAGTATTTTACCCATCTATTGATAATAATAAATTAATTTATTGAATTAAAATTAACTGAAAATAATTTACCAAGGCCATAAGTATTATTTACAATTTTATTAATGATCCTAAGTACTACTTGCATTTTCATAAATTATGCTAATTAAGCGTGGACCTCTACCTTTTTATTAACTTAAAAAGTAATACAAGGAGGGAGACCTGAACTTTACCTCCAAAATGAGTATAGGAAAGCAATTAAAAAAAAACAATAGAAATGCAGTGACTCATCACAATACAAAAGAAAAGTAACTTGCTAAAATAAAAAGAAACAAATTGTGATGATTCAATACAGTACAAGAAAGAGGAGGGGGCATAAACCTGACCTCCTAGTAAAAAAGAGAAAAAATAGACAAAGTAAGTCTTAATCTAAGGAATCTCAATTGCATCAAGTGTAAGGATGCCATTGATAGCCTGAGGAAGAACACACTACTCATAAAATGTTTGATTCTGATGGTGTGTGCATGCCTAATTGACCATGAACTCTGCTGCCTGGTTTGTTTCACAATAACATGTTGGAACTGAATGGATGCAGAAACACAAAGACTTCAAATCCAAGCCAAAAGATAAGCATACTCCAAATAACCAAAGCTGTTGAAATAACCCAAGAGACCATATTTCCTCTCTCTCACAAAATCTTGCCTAGCAAAGGTACCTTCCAGACATGTTTTGCAAAAGTTGTGACCACAAGGTACTGTGAGAGGTAGAGTCATCACTTTTTTACAAATAAAGAGAGTGAATCCTTTCAAGAGTCTCTCTAAGGATGTATCTTGTGCTTTCTTCGTTATAATGGCTCTCCTTTCTTGCTTTTCATCCTGAGAACAACACTTTGTTGCACCTTTTTTACTAGTGGTGGTGGATTTTTCCACTTCTAGAAATCTTGACGCGGACGGATTTTAATTTATTTCTTTTGAATTAGTTTTATTTCTATTTTATTTAGGATTTAATTAATTATTATTTGTAGTCTAAATAGAATTTGGATTAAATAAGTATACTTTTAAGAAACCTTTCCTAATTAGAATTAGTTTTCCTAATTTCTTTTAGATTTGATTTATTCCTATTAGGATTAGGTTTAGCAATAATTTTCTCTAGACCTTTGTAGACACTTTTCATACAAGTTAATTATTATTTATTCTTTAGATTTATATCTTGAGTTTCTCCCTTAATTTTCTTGGTGGATTCCAAGATTTTGGCTTGTCATTGAATAAGTTAATTTATCCTCGCTTCCAGCTGCGTCAAACCTTCTTCCTCATCATAATCCCATGATAGACTCTCCGTCGTCTCAATAATATCAGTTACCCCTTTTTAGTTCAAAAATGACAGACAAAGCTTTGACTTTGTCCCCATGTAAATCACTTGTCTATGGTGCAAGAGAGTTGTCACATCTCACAAATAAGTATCTGCAAACCTTTAAACCTTGGTTTCTAAATTTGAACCGATATTTCTCTATTCTATAAATCCCATCGTGTCTAACATAGATCTTATAAAGAAAAATGTTCTTCCTACGTCCCAAAAGAAGGCGTGAGATATGATAGGATCCATAGAATAGAGAAATGTTGGTTCAAAATTGGAAAGTAGGACTTCAATGTTTGCAGATACTTATTTGTGAGATGCGACAACTCTCCTACACCATGGACAAGTGATTTGCATAGGGACAAGGTCAAAGCCTTGCCCGTCATTTCTGAACTAAGAAGGACAACTGATATTACTGAGAGGATGGAGAGTTTATCATAGAATTATGATGAGGAAGAAGGTTTCTAGAAGTGGAAAAAGCCGCCACTCCCTAGTTAAAAACGCGCAACAAAGAGTTATCATCAAGATGGAAAGAAGAAAAGAAGAGTTGTTGTAAGGGAAAAAAACATAAGATATATCCTTAGAGAGACTTCTGGAAGGATTAGTTTGCTCTATTTGTAAAAAAGTGATAACTCTGTCTCTTACAACATCCTACGGTCACAACTTCTGCAAAACCTGTTTAAAAGGTGCCTTTGCTGGACAGGATTTTGTGAGAGAGGAAATGTCGAGGCGGATGCACTCCTCGCTCCCACTAGAATGTCATCAAATGCCCTGCTTGCACATTTAAAAATATTGTGAGTTGACTTAAAATATTTATTTATTTTTTCTCAATTTTCTAACTCAACCAAAAAAATAAAATAAATTTGAATTTTTCTTCTAAATTTTCCTTTCCTTTACTCTTCCTTTCCCTCTAAAAATATGTGTTCCAAACATAGTATAAGATTACTAGTGGTTAACTACAATGAGGTGATGGCAAGATGATTATGCTTGAAAGCCATTCACCACTTTTCTAGTACATTACTCCCCATTTGCACAGCTACATGGAGAATAGTTTAGCTACCATTAAATCTGGCATGGGAAAGACCACTTGGAATTAGCAGAATTTTGAACACGACAGCTTGTTGATTTACACAATTTGGATAATTCTTGGAGGTAGATTTGGGGAGCTCACAAATTTCTCTCCTCGAGTTCTTCACAACAGTAGAGCTTCATGCTTGCTTTCCTATCATCTTCGTGTAACAATAAAAGGTCTTGGAGTACATGTGAGGATGAAGGGAGTTCATCTGTGTCATGACATAATTTACGAAGCGTCCAAAACACTCATTGTTAGGGTGTTTTACAGTATGATAATTTATCCAATAGTTTCATATATATTTTTTTTTTTGGATAAGTAGTATTCAATGGTTTCATTTTAAATGATCTCGACTGTTAGCATCCTTTTGACTTCAGGAAAGTTCCCTAACCATTGGCTACCCAAAGCTTTGAAGAGGGTTCCAATGTCATAAGAAGTATTTGGGTCTTCATATTAACCTTCTTGCAGAAGCATTTGACATGATCTAAGAAATCTTCCCTTCTCTTTGGCATCTCTTGGATGAGATGGAAGTTGGTAACAGCCTCTTCTATACTCCCATGTGGAAAAACTTGGCTTGTAAATTTCTTACCAAATCTTCTCAGGAGATAATGGAGCCTAGAGTTGATGAGGACATACCTGGAGTGTTTTATTTTATTTTATTGGGTTTATTGTGTTATTTTAGATTACGAGCTTGTATTTGTTTAATGGCCCTTAGCACATAGCCGTTAACTTTTCCCTAAGGTATTTTTCTATTTATTCCATAGGTTGAATGATGATGACCAGACTAGGATTCTAAAAATACTGTTATGGATGGCTAGTATGCCTGTTTTCCTCGTCCTAATCTATCTCTTCTTCACCCCTTCTTGCTGTATCTCCTCTCCCTCTCCCTCTTCTTCATTGGTGCTGCATTAACAGAAAGAGAGGAGACTAACATCAGCTGTGATGTTAGCCTCGTGACATCGGCCTTGTGAGCTGTTAGATCAAAATCAAACGGCTTACCACAAAAATAAGTTTAAAAATTCTCGCTAAGAATTTTTAAAAATTTTTAAACTTATTATTGCTGTGAGCCTGTGAACCATTCGATTTTTATGCAATGACTCACAAGACCGATATTATGGAACTAACATCACAACTAATGTTAGCCCCCCAAATCCGCATCACCAACCACATCCAAGATTTGCGTACCTTCAAGAAAAAAATTTTGTGTATCTGAAATAATTCCTCCAAGTACCACCTTCATTTGTAATGCTAGTACCATAGCTCTACGTTTTTTTCCAAATTTCCAATCAAACTAACAGGTGTAAAATCCTGAATACCTTTTGCACCTACTTTCTTTTTTATTAAAAGCTATTAATAAAGCATTTAAACTTTTTTTTTTTTCAAATTCTCAAGTCAAAAAAAAAAAAAAAAAACAAGATCAAACACCTTCATTGTATCACTCTTCAAGACATCCCAACATTTTAATAAAAATGTCAAAGAAAATCCATCTGGGGCTTAGATATAGTTATGTTTTTATAAATAAATAAAAATGAATGAAAATTCACAGTACCATCTCTAACCTTCTCTTCTTATTCTAACATACTATTACTAAACACTTTACGAATGTGGTTGGATCTCCCATGAGTATCTTGCGAGCACTCGTCATTCTCAACTCAACAAAGTTTTAGTCTTAAATTAGTTAATTAGGGGCGGCTACATGAATTATTTTCTTCATCCACTCATTTCTATGAAGGGTTATGTTTTTGTTAGGTTATTTGAAATTAAATATTTCTTCACAATTTAGTTCATGTAATTTTAGGTCAACCTTCTGCCTTTTTTACATTTTACTTGGATCCCATTACTCTTCGTGCATCTCTAGGTCTACGTTGGATATGATTAAATTATTTTAAACGATACTCTTTCTATTGATACCACATTTACTTTCTTTTGAATATATTCATTTCTTATTATATCCTTTTTGTGTATTTATCATAGATCTAACTTAGCATTCTTATTTTCATCACACTCATATTGGAGAATGTTATTTCTTAATGGCCTAACACTTTATATCACAAAACATAATTGGTCAGACAATCATCTTATAAAATTTCCCTTTCAACAACATAGTTATTTTATGAATCTATAACACATTGAGGCATTTCTTCATCTTAACCACTTAAGCTTAAACTCTATGGATAACATCCTCTTCAATCCCACAATTTGCATGAATAATTAAGCCAAGATACCAGAAATAATCACTTTTCGGCATTTCTTGATTCTAAATTTTCACAATGCACTGATTTGTAGTCCATAAACCAACTGAAAAGATTAGGGCTTAAAAACAAATCCTTGGTACAACCAATTGTACTTGGAAAACCATTTTTATCACCACTAACAATTCTTAAGCTACTAACTCCATCATATATATATATATATATATATGTACACATATCCTTAATCACTTCAATATATTTTATAGGTACTCGTTTCTTTTCCAACATCGAGCCCAAAATTTCTCTTGGGAGACTATCATAGGCCCTTTAAATCAATAAAAACACGGTGAAGATTTTCTTCTTTTCTCTATATTTTTCCATCAATATTATTAATAGGAAAATAGCGTCTATAGTCGATCTAAAACTAAATTGGTCACCAATATTTTATTTACACATTTTAGCCTAGTCTCAATCACTAGGCATAAACCAAATTGGTTCTCTAAAATTTTCTGACTCGAATAAAATGCCAAGGTTAAGCTACTGGTCCAACCCACTAATCTCCTCTATAAGATTGATGTATATATATTTTTTTTGAAATTCAACTCAACCAAATTCCTCCCTAATTCATATAATCAAATCATATTTTAGATTCTTCAACATTTTTGCGTAAGTGTAATTGGGGTTGTCACTAACCTCGTAACTTTACCAACAATTAGCCAGTTTACCCTTGAAACCCTTCACTGCTAATCACACATTCTTAAATCAAAAAGGGGATGGACCTCTAGACCATCCCCCACAACACAAGGAACCTTCGATAAAGCCAATATGGAAAGTTTGTTCCCTTCCCTACACTATTCTAGACCATAAACCCCAGAAAAAACCCACTGAAAGTCATCAATGATGCATTTGACTAAACAAGAAATGGAGAAAGTTTCTTTTCTTCATCTTCCAATACGAACAGTCTACTGTCCCACATAATAAGAATCCCCCCAAAGCGCCCAATAAAGGTACTTGGTCCCTTTCACCTATCTGCCTCTCCATGGACTTTTAACCCCAAAAAATCAAACATAGTATGATCATAGACAAAAACAAACACCCTCCATGCCAAGTAGGAGTTCCAGAGTCCATCTAAAAGATTGTAATGCATGATTACCATTACCGTTAACTGTTAGTTTATTTTTACATGGGATTTTATCTAGGAAAAGGCAACACAAGCGATCCTACCGATTATAAAACAATACCACTAACAACTATGACAGCTTCTATATTTTTACTATTAGAAACCCACTTCAAAGAGGCACATGAACACAAGAATAAAATAGGAAATCCATGATTAGTCCTCAAGAAGCAGCAATCAAAAAGAATACATGAGATTTGAAAATACCAACACTGTGCACGAATCACAAAAAGAAAAAGTAATCTATCATCACGTGCTGTAGACTGGATCCAAATAATGAAATAAAATAAGAATCACGAAACAATGATACTGAACTACTAGTAATTTCTTCTAGTTCTGATCTGTGCTTCAATTACACATTAAATAATTTATTAATCTTGCTGATCAAGATAAACTTGCCCCACCATCATGATCTATGATTGCAACATCTTAAACAAATATGAATTTTCATTGCCAAATAACGGATTAAACATGGCAAAATACTGCATATTCACATTCAATACGTTTTTTTTTTAAGTCATTTACTCGAGGTCAGTTTGGAATGTTACAAGATCCAGCTATCATAAGATGAAATGCATGATCATCATAATGAAATCAACGATAAACAAGAGTCTTGCTGAGTAATTAGTAAGCAATTATTTTATGTTGCACAATAAGGTACTTCACCACATTCTATGCAAATTGTGAAGAAAAATAAATTCGTGAACTGCAAGAAAGCAACTGACCTCATTGCAAATGGTTCTTCCCTTGCTTTCAACTCTCTTGCAAAGTAGGCATAACAAGAGACAATTGGAACATTAAATCAGCATGACTACTGCCATCAGCTAAACTACAAATCACCAGTGTTAAGACCATTTGGGAACGCCAGCTATGTCTACTAACATAAAATGACTAATATATGTGTGTGCAAGCATGTGTGATTATCCATCTCGAGGTTTCCATACTAATTGCAGGTCTTTCGAGAGTCACAATACACATTCAGGCATCCCGTTTCACTAAGGGAATAAACAACATAGAATCAGAAAGATGAGTGTACACAACTTTCATGCTAAAGTGGTGGAGCCCTCTGTCACTTTTATCACCCCCAACTGCCCGTTGACCTCTTTTTTTCTTCCTATTACTGTTTAGAAACCAAAAATATGTTAAAACACCTAGCAAATACATAGGCAATTTGTTACCTTGAGGGTGGGAATATGAAGAAAGAAGAAAACAGAACTAGAAAGCAGGGGAGATTATTAAAAACACTAATTTACATGTCTAAGACAGAAAGAACAGTGGTACACAACAAAATTCAAGCACACAGGAAGTCAGGAACAGAGACAACAGTCTGTTTCAAGAATTCCCTAAAACAGTTTTGTACATAGTTGTCAAGATCAGAACTAGGTTCTAGCACAGAAAACTATAAATTGAAGACCCATTTACCAAAGTCAAATTAAAAATGAAGTTATTGAACCCGTAAATGAATATGCCACAACTTATTGGGACCTTATAAACTTCTGGCTCTGGAGGAAGTTGAAATAAAAGACAAACAGTGTCAAATTACTTGCACATTTGAAAGGGGGGAAAAACACCAATGAATACAGTCAAAACACAATTAAAGGAGTTTCACTGGTTCGTTCAGAAGCCTCAATAACAACTCAATCCCCCAATTAATTCAGCATTTCAATTATCAGTAAATATGTTATTTTGAAAATTTTATTAGCTGATTTTTCTTCTCTCTCCATTTCGTTTAAGTGCATGATCAGCCCCAGAGGGGTTTTGATTCTTTGGGTTAGATAACTCCATGGACGGCTCAGATGGTCTCCCTGAACCAGAGGTTGCTGGAGAAGAAACTAATCCAACACTTGTCTACCAAACACACAAACAAACCATTCAAAATTGTACACTATATTAATTAAAGTAATTACAAGCAAGAAATGAAGCAATATAATTAGTAGCATTAGATGTATGTATAAACCTCAGCTGATGCAGGCTCTATATGCATAGGCTGAGAAGGGAAAATGTTCAAAAGTTGGAGGCCTCATGCCACAATTCTCTGCACCCATGCATGAATGAGTCCTCGCAAACCATTAGTTTTCACAGATATATACTTGTATATATACTAGTATTTGCTCGTGCCTAAACCTGTAAGGCCAAAATTAAAATAAAAAAAAAATTATCAAGCAATTCAGTCCAATTGAGCAGGAAAAAGGGCAAATAAATAAACTAAACTAAACTTTTAATTTAATCAACTAAAACAAAATTACTAAAGCTAAACTAAAATAAAAATGATGGTCCTTCAAAATCTGCACCTTTCCATTTTGTTTCACTATCATTAACTTTCTAATAAAAACAATGAACATATAGCATAGGCAGTTGCATTGAAATAGGAAAGGTATGGGAAGCTTACTAAATGCAAGATTCTTTGTTTGGGTTCAATCTAGTAAGTCAAAACACAAGGGAGAAGGACAAATAGCTAAGACTCAGCAAACTGAAAAAAAAAGGCAGGTAGCTAATGATGTCTTTGTCCCAGTATATTCTTTCCCAGCAGTCTACCAGCCAAACGAATGGGAATGGGATTTAAAGAAGAAAGATCATAAATCAAGGCTGAGTTCTAATTGATGATAAGAGAAAAAGTAGAGAATATAAGGGGTGACCTGATCATAGCGACTCAAACACTGGACATGGCGATATGGGTCTTCAGCTTCAAAGCCACCTCTTTGTTTGGTTTCCTGGCGAACATTGACGCGAACGTCTTCAATTTTTTCATGTATTGTTTCTCTGAACATGGCGACATGGGTCTTCAGCTGCTTCAGAGCCACCTTTTTGTTTGGTTTCCTAGCAAACATTGACGCGAACATCTTTGATCTTTTCTTGCGCTATTTCTTTCTTACTAAAAACTATATTACTCTTGCTCTGCTCATAAACTCTCCAAGTTTTATATAAGGTAAATTTCTGCATAATACAATCAAAACATAAGTCAAACCCAGAGACAATCAGCCAGAAAAGAAAGAGGAAAATGAAAAAAGAGAGATGCAGAGAACTCGTTGGTTAAGGGGATGACAAGTGAACCCAGTCCACTTGCATAGAGATTCATCAGAATCATTCTAGCTACTAAGCAAGTTCTTGGTATCATTCAAAGTGCTTTTGAGTTTCAACAATACAATGCCTAAAAACAAAGACCACAACCATAAAGAACACAGCTCTAATTGAAAAATAAAGATGGCATAAATTTCAACAGGAAAAAAAGGGAAGAGAACACAAAATTGGTAATTTTATTAGGAATAACACTATGTAAGCTGTTCTGGTGAAGTGCTCTATGCATGGAAAAAAAAAACCAAAAACAAACAAAAGCGATACATTTACAATAGTGATTCTAATGAACTCAGCCATTAAGGTACCATTTGGCAATGTTTTTATTTTCTGTTTTTCTGTTTATGTTTTCAAAATTTTGTAAACTGGCAACAGAAATATGTTTGTTAAATCTGTTTACGTTTTTTTGTTTCCAAAAAAAATGAAAACTTAAGCAAAAAAACGCAAACAGAAAAAAAGTATTTTCACTTTTTTTTTCTGTTACAAACATTTTGTCAATTCTAATACTTCATCAATTTTTTTTACATCATATTAAAATAAATTATTTTATTCAAATATTTTATTAAACTAAAATTATTTTTAATAAATAGTATAATTAAATTTAATAAATATTAAAATAAAATATATTAATTTAATTTAATAAGTAATTTAATTAATATAAACATATTTTATTAAATTATTTTTAACAAATACCATAATTAAATTATTTAATTTATTTTAATTTAATCTAATTTTAATAATTAACTTAACTAATGTTAAATATATTTTACTAAATTATTTTTAATAAATATCATAATTAATATAATTTAATTTAATAATTAAATTATAATTAATATATTTTATATTTACTGTACTTATATTTAATTCAATTGTTTTTAATAAATAATATAATTAAATTAACTTAATATAAAATATATTTATTAAATTCAATTAATTTTTAAAACTAATAAAATTAAATATTTTGTGAAAATAAAAATTAGTAATTGTAAACAAAATTGTATTTCCAAATGCAGTTTCAGTTTTCATTTTAGAAAAAAATGACAACAGAAAATAAAAAATAGAAAACATAAACATATAAAATAAATAGAAAAATAATAGCATTACCAAATGGCCCCTAACTATTGAACATGGAACAACAAAGGGACGCTAACCTAGAATAATGAAGAATGATACTAACCTGAAACAACAAAGGGACACTAACTTGAAAAAGGGGACTCTACCCTTTTTTCAGTCTATTTTCAAAATTTATCTATATGCCTCATTTTTTTTTTTCAAAATCTATAAATTTTTTGTTTTAGACTTTTTTTTATAGTTTTTAAAATTTATCTATATATAACATATATATGTGTGTGTGTGACTTTTGGGTTTTAGAATTTATATCCCTGATTTTTTTTTTTTTGGTTTTCAAAATCAGGGATATATATTCTAAAAAATAAAATTTGTTTTCTTCTATAAAAAAAAAAAGATATAGAGTCTGAAAACCAAAAAATCATGGATATAAACTCTCAAAACAAAAACATTTAAGGGATATAGATTTTGACAACAAAAAATGCATTTTTACGTTTTCTTCATGAAACCAAATTTTTCCTTTTACCAAAAAAAGGATATAGATTTTATTTATTACTAAAGAAATAAGGATATAGGTCCTAAACCACTCCTACATAAAACAGTCCACCAAAAAACAGGATTATAAGTTATAAAAACCAATAAAAAAAGCAGTTAACTAAAAAAGGAAACCACTCGTGCACAAAAAATAAGGATTGGATTATAGATTTTGAAATCAAAAAAAAAAATTCTTAAAACAGATAACTAAAAAAAATCAGGATATAAACTTAGGAAAAAAATTAGGGATACAGCTCAACCGTTAACCGAAAAAAAAACTAGATCCTGACAACCAAACAAAATCATGGATATAAATTTTGAAAACAAAAAAAATAAATTCTGAAAACCAAAAATAAGGTATAGATTTTGATACTCTAAAAGCATATTTTCAATAGGCGTGCATTTTAGTTTCCTATAGTTTCTTAAATTATTTTTTCCCTGTAGTTTCCTACATTATTATTATTTTTTTAATTTTTTGGCTATTCTCACAGTAGAATCAAAAAAACAAAATTCTTCAAAACCGAGATGCTCTAAAATCCTGGTAGATCAATCAAAGAAGAAAAAACAGAATCTTTTGCAGATTAAACATCCAAATGAAATTATTCCAATGATACGTAGAACAAACCCAAATAGTCTAGATCATCCTCAATCCAAAAATAGCACCAAAAAATAATGATTTTCAATTGCTATGTTTGTGTTTGATGTTTTGTGTAATCATGTGAAATTAAAATGCATAACATTCTCAACATAAGGCATAATTACATAATAGATTGATTGTGGAAAAAAAAAGATATAGATTATGAAAACAAAAAAAGTTCTCAAAACCAAAAAATTAGGGATATAGATTCTGACAACAAAAAAATAGTTAACCAAACAATAAGGATATAGAAAACGCATTTTTAAATGTTGTAAACTTATCCCCGATTTTTTTTTTTATTTTAGAATCTATATCCCTAATTGTTTCTTATTTTTTTGGTTTTTTTTTTTAAACATTTTTGTTTTTCTCTAAAACAAAAGAACTAAAAGTGAAAAAATAATAATAAAACCTTTCTATAACCCAAAACCAATAGTATAATCAAAGGGTAGTTGGAAACGTAACACTTGTTAGCAGTCCAATCTTTTAGGTTTCCAACATTTCCGACTACCTTTTGAAGCCAGGAGCATGATCAAAACTTTGTCAATAAAAATTTATAAAACCAAAGCAAATTGAGCAACAAAATCACCAAAAATTAAGCAACCATGCGCGAAATTCTCAAAAACAATAATTAGCATCCATTATTCATCACGGGATATAAAGGAAGTACCTAAATTATGCTCTCTGTTTTCTTCTTCTTCTTGAGCAATTGTAAAGCTTCTATTTCTGAATTTTCATGAGTTCCTGCTCTTCTTTCTTGAGATTGACAACCTCTTCTTCTATATTTTGCTTATAAAGCCTCCATTTCCTTCGTATACATCTCCTTGTTTTGATTTGCCCTATGCAAATTTCCAGTAAATGGGGTTTAAAAGTTGAAGGAAAAAGATTAAGCCGCAGGTCCAAATCAAAGCTCACTGAGAGAGAGAGAGAGAGAAAGAGGGAGTTTAAGTGAAACATACCTCTTCCTAGGGCCTTTTCTATCCCTTAGGCATGTTCTTCCATTCCTCCTTGATGATTTTTATCACCTACAAAAATAATCCAATTTTACAAATTAGAATAGGATTAAGCAAAAGTAGAGAAATTGATGGTAGACTTTGGCAATTACCTCCATGACACTCTTGTTCTCCACAAGTAAAGCTGCTTATCACACACAGGCAAATTGGAAAAATGTAGACATGGGTTGCTTTGGTTTCAATGGGTCCTTTTCTTTTCTGCCAAAAAAAAATCAATAACATAAAAAGTAAGGGTCAGGGGTGCGAATGAAAAAGAGTGAGAGAGAGAGTATTTACTGAATTTACTTTTTCTCTTGTTCCCCATCTCCGCCTCTTGCTTGAACTGGAGATACTGATCAAGCAACTCCATGGCTGTTCTCTATTTCTGATCTTCCTCCAGTAGCTTCATAGCCTCATTCTCATGCTTTTCATTCCCAACAACCTTCAAATAATATTCAAAGGTTTTGAATCAAAGCAGTCACTTGTATCAGAGTTTTGTTTTTCAAACCAAAGATACCACAACAACAATATTCAATTCTTACCCAAATTGAATGCAATCAGAGATCTGTAGGAGATGGTCAAGCAGTTGTGAGAAAACTTTCAACGTTTTGAGTTTATATGATTTGTAATGCAGTGAACTTCACAATTTAGCAAGTTGTTAACAAAGCATTTAACCAAAGCATGTGATGGAGTGAGTTTTCATGGGAATACCTTAGCTATATTTAGTTGCTAGTAAATCAGTTTTGACAAATTTTTAAGTTGATCGATATAATTTGTAGTGTGGTGAAGATATGATTTGTATTGTGGTAAACTTCACAATTTAACAAATTGTTTAGCGGATTTAACCAGAGCATGTTATAGAATTTGGTTTCACCAGAATAATTACTGGTACATTTATCAGACATTAGCATTATTACAACACGAAAACTATTGACTCACGAAATTATTTAATAATTTTGCAAGTTTTTACCAATGTCTCCACGCTAGTGACTCCATCCATACTTCCCCTTCAATGCTACCACACAACTGTGGACAATTCATAAAATTTAATTTTTGTCAATCCCCATGAATAGAACCTTGTTTACATTTTAGTCATTTGACGAGCATTACATAACACTACTTATTCCCCGAGTAATGTCATTTTCCCCAAGGGGAAAAAAAGAATGATGTGAAACACTTGAAGGCATGTCACTTCAAAGAAATAAACCCATAATATTATACTTTAATTACAACACTCTATGCACTCTTATAGCATTTTCCTTTTCATTATTCACCTTTGCACTACATAG
The DNA here is from genome assembly GCA_019916065.1 of Vitellaria paradoxa. NCBI lineage: Eukaryota > Viridiplantae > Streptophyta > Magnoliopsida > Ericales > Sapotaceae > Vitellaria > Vitellaria paradoxa. The sequence goes on from CM034237.1 coordinate 663,753, forward strand.
CATTATCCACCAGAATTTTGTGAATTAGAAAACAAAACCCAGAAACGGCAATGCAAGAGATATTCAACCTACACAGCACGAAACTTCAACAACAAAGCAACCGACATAGCACTTATCGAAAACCCTTTCAAAGATCTTCAGAAACCTATTAGGGGGCTTCCTATAGAAAATATTCCTAAACAACGCCATTGTTGGTGAGATCCAAAACAAAGTCACTAGCAAGAAAAAAAACACAAACCATACAAAAGCTCCAATATAACCCACATTGCTTCCAAATCAAAGCCCATTTTCAGTTCAAATACAGCAGACCCAAAATCCCCAACTCAAATTAGGAACGGAAATCAAGAATATTTCAGGAAAAATACATTGAAACAAACAAAAATCTGAAAAATCAAATCCATTTTCACAATACAATCAAGATTCAAGAAGACATAATAAAATTCAAGAAAAACGAACTGATTACACTTGAAAAGTGTAATTACAAACTCCCTAACTCAACACTTATTCATGCATTTAAATAATTAAAGTTGAAGTTTAGTGTTATCGTATTACTTATACTTTTATTGTTTTATTTGCAGGGAAAAGGGCAAGAATGTCAAAGTTTATAGCTATGGAGAGGGCCTAGAAGACGAAGAAAAAGTCATGCTTCAAACCTTGCCTTGGATGAGCAAAACTGGCCTAAAGACCCTTTATGAAGAAGGAAAAAAGCACCAAAAAGATACTTGGGGGTCGGGGCCGTCCATTCTAATGGTCGGGACCACAGCAAGCTGAACATGAGAAAATACCATTCTGTGGTCCCGACCCCCTCTTTAAACGATCGGGCCCCCATGTATCTGAAAAACCTACTTCTGAAGCCCGCCTCTTAGGGTTTTCGGCCAACTATTTAAAGGATACACTGCATGGCCGCCAAGGGAACTGCTCTTTTACAATTTTGCTGAGATACTTAGAGAGATTAGAGTAGTTTTATATTAATTTTAGAGAGTATTTTACATACTTGAAGATCGTTAATGGAAGTTTTTGGAGCACTTTTCTTCTTCATTGCTACGTTGTTGAGTGTTTTTATTTCCGAACGATTTCAGTTGTAAGTTATTTTCGTTTCATTCTTTAATACAATGCTCTGTTTATTTCAATTATTGAATCGCATGATTAAGTATTCTTTGATTGCTTTTGTGATGTTTAAACTAGTTGTAGTGTAAAACCTTAATCTTGATTCAACGAATCAAGAAAATGTAGTTCACGAAAAGCCTTGGGGTGTTCGTAGTCTCTTCACATAGGTTGCGAAACCTGTTGCGAAGGGTTCTACCTTTCACAAATCTTGTTTTTTTTCTATTTCGAAAACACTCGAATATGAAAACCCTTAACCATATCCATTTGAGATCACTGATATGGATTTTTGTAACTAATTGTTAAATACTTTCGAATAGATTTAAAAATCAGATTTTTATTAATTTTTTGGTGTTTAATTGAAAAACCCTAGGAAACAAAGGTCTTTAATCATATCCGCTTGAGATCACTGGTACTAACCTTTGATTACAATGTTCTAAATAACTTTCAAATTAAACCCTATTCTTCAAACAAACACACCCCGAGGCAAAGTAGTGAACTACCCGGACTTGACGTTGAATCAAGATCTTTATTCTTATTGAATTGCAATCCAACTTAGTTTTAGTTATAATTGATTAATTTGAAGTTGAAATTGTTTTGTTGATTTTATTTTAATTTTTTGCCATCTAGCTTAATTCCTTTTAAAATTCTGAATGTCCTGTTTATTTTAATTTTAATTAGTTGAAATTGAACTTGTCTTTTATTTTACTGAACCCTAGAACTTAGTAAACTTAAATTTCCAAACTTGCTTCCCTTTAGTTTTTAGAATTTCTTTCACATCCTAGAAACTAAATAACATTAGGCTCCCTGTGAATTCGACCTCGAACTCACCGAGTTTTAAAACTGCAACTGTCCTCTTGCACTTGAGAGGTAGAACCCTAAAACACTTTTTAGGGTCAGTCACGAACCATGGAGCATTTGAACTCCTTCATTTTTTGCAACTTCTTGAGCTCAATCTGAAGCTTCTCTTGCTCTCAACCGCGTGTTTCAAGCTCCTCCTCCTTCAACTTTAGCTTGTCTCATCGCAGGCCTTTAAAAGTTTCACAGTCTGCACTTTCTCAAGCTTCAACTTTTTAAGCTTTTCTTACATTTCCAGCAATTCTTTCTTGAAATATTGCTTCGATTGTTGTTTCACTTTCGATGTGACTTTCATTTTCTTAGCACAGAGAGGCTATAACAGGCTCTCGTGGTTCTCCTTCCTGGAAAGGTCCTGCAACAGTGGCGTAACCGACGTCAGAAAGGGCTGAGAGTTCGCTTCGACTAAGATGTTTGCCTTGTTTGCAGATGAGTTTTTCTTCTTCAATGCCCTCTTACTCCTCCCTTTCTTCACAAGAACTAGGTCAGCCACCATGGGCATGTTGGCAACTACAGCGTTAGCCATGGTTAAGCGAGAGAGAGGGAAGGAATGAGAGGGGAGCTAGTTGCTAGATAGATTTGGGCGATTTGAATATGGCCATGGATTAGACAAAAATCTCAGCCATTGATTTTGAAATAAAATTGAATCTCAGCTGTTAATGAATTTTAATTGATGAAATAAAATCCATCTCCTCACATTCCTCAGCCCCCTCCCCTAGCCGTCCACGTAGGAGAAATGTCATGTCAACCGTGCCTATTTATTATATAAACTAACGAATAACCCCTGTCTACGACACTCCTCAACTAATTTCCTACTGCGATGGCAAATATATGAATGTCGTTGGCTTCCAAAGGGCTGAGAGAAATCAATGCCATTTCAAGGGAAAAATTATTCTCTCTTAAAGATTCAAAAACAATTCCTTCCCTTTCTTTTTTCTCGGAAAGTGCAATTTCATCTTATTAACCCATTTTGGATTCAAATAGTTTTGCTTTCTCCTTATCAATGGAAGATTATCAATGGCATTAGCCACTTCTTGCCATCTTAGTGCCTTGCCACCAACTAATTGCCACTCAAGCCACCAAGTAACAATTTACGAAGGCATTCGTATACTGGGGGTCGAGATGACAGTCCCCGTCATTCTCGCCTCACCCTCGCTGACATGGGGACGATTGGTTATCCCAATACTAATCAGGGAGGAAAAGCCCTGTTCCAAGAAAGAGAAGGTGACACGCATCACCAGAATACTCCTATTCTCCGAGGTAGGACACGAAGGGGGAGTCCAGTTCTGACTCCTTTAAAAATGAGTTCTGTTCGAAGCAAATCCATAAACCCGCTGAAAAAAATGGAAAGGGTTCGGAAAGGTATGTACTTAAACAACTCGCTAATCGCATTGATCACAGAGGGGAGCACTCCACTCATCACCTCGCCATAAGGGCTCTTAGTCGGATCACCATCCCGCCATTCATTGTCATAATTGATCAAATGGAGCCTTCCTGTAAGTTCACCCCAGGTTCACGCTTTACGATGGAAAGGCCAACTCGGTGGGGCACATGTGTCATTATAAACAGGTGATGTCCCTCTGGAGTTACAACGATGCACTCATGTGCAAGGTTTTTCCTTCTAGCCTCAGGGTAGTTGCATTGCAATGGCTGGATTAATTGGAGCTTGGTTCCATTAGCACTTGGTCTCAGTTAGCAAAAGCTTTTGTGGCATGTTTCATCATTAACAGCAGACAACCTCGATCAGTAGATGCCTTGATAACAATGAGGAAGAGAAGGAATAAAAGTCTAAGAAATTATGCCCAATGATATTTCGAGGCCTACAATGAGGTGGAGGACTGTTCCAAGCAGATTGTCGTGGCATCCTTCAAGCTGGGTCAGTTACATGATGAGAAACTATGGCAATCTTTGACAAAAAGACTAGAAAATGATCTTACCGATCTAATGAGCCTTGTAAAAAAGTACTCCAAGGTCGATGACAAAATAAGGGTTACCGGAAAAAAGATTCCAAGAAAAGAAAAGATGAAGCCTCGGGCAGGCGATAAGATTGGGGGAAAAGAACACAACAGGAGGGATGTGTTCAAAGTGATCCATACAATTTTTAAGATGCCGATCTTTAAGTTGCTACCAAAAATCAAAGACGAACCTTACTTCGTGTGGCCGAAGAAAATGGTTGGCGACCCATCTGAGAGAGATCAATCCTTACACTGTGCATACAATAAGGACAAGGGTCACCGCACTGGGGAATGCCGAGCACTTAAGCAACACTTGGAGGACTTAGTCTGCGCTGGTCACCAGCGTGACTACATCGACGACCAATACAACAAAAAAGACAAAGTCATTTAGCCACGAATAGACGGTCTATCCTGAGGACATGTCAATCGACCTGCTCGAAGGGTCATAAATGTGGTTCATCTCGGTTACGAATCTCGCGAACAAGAGGTCAAATCCAAAGCTGAATACATCAAAGCAACCCCATCTCAAAGAAGTATGTAATGTGGGGAGCCCGTCTGCCTACAGCTGCAAAAGAAACATATAAAAATCAAGCCACGAGGTGGTATGTAGAATCCAACAGCCACATAATAATGCCCTAGTGGTGACTCTGGAAGTTGGCGTTTGCAAGGTGCATCGTATTCTTATAGATTAAGGCAGCTCCATCGAGGTAATATATTACGAGCTTTTCAAAGCTCTCGACTTATGCGAATCCAACCTCACCCCAGCACATTGTCCATTGATCAGATTCAGTTTGGCACCAATCTGGCCACTAGGAAAAGTGACGGTTCTAGTGCAAGCCGAGACTATGGAATTGCAGATAGAATTTTTGGTGGTGGATGTCCCATCCTTCTACAATGCTATAATGGGACACTCTTGGCTACACAAAATGAGAGTCATTCCTTTCACCCACCACCAGATCATTAAGTTCCCCACACCACAAGGGGTGTATTCGATCAGAGAGGATCAGATCATGTAAAAAAATGTTTTTCAGTCGCTATAGGGGCAAAGAATATCCTCAGGGAGGTCAAATCTATGATCGAAATGGAAGATACCTTGAATTGGAAAACGTGAGGACAAAATCGGAAGAAAAAGCGACCGAATACCTAGAATCCATTCCCATGCATGAATCAGACCCAAATAGGTTCTTCTTGATAGGAAGGATCTTATCATGTTAGGACAGACAACGGTTAATCACATTGCTAAAGTAGAACCTGGAGGTATTTGCCTAGACCTTGTACGAGATGCGAGGGATCGATCACAGAATTATATGCCATAGGCTCGGCGTGCTGCTTATCGCAAAGCCAGTTGTTCAGAAAGTAAGGTGGTCATCTCTCGCGTATACGGAAGCTGTGATAGAGGAGGTCGGGAAACTGCTGGAGGCCAAAGCAATTTGAGAAGTCAACTACCCTTGTTGGTTGTCCAACACCGTTGTGCTAAAGAAAAAGAATGGCAAGTAGAGAGTCTGTGTCAACTTTACTGACTTTAATAAAGCATACCCAAAGGATCTGTTTACCCTTCCAAAGGTTGATCAGCTTGTGAATGCTATGGTCGAACACGAAATGATGAGTTTTCTTGATGCTTATCGAGGCTATCATCAAATTCCAATGTTTGAAACCGATCAATAAAAAATGACGTTCATCACACCGCGCGAGGTGTATTGTTATAGGGTTATGCCTTTTAGGTTGAAAAATACTGTGGCAACTTATCAAAGGTTAGTTACAAAGATGTTTAATCATCAGATCGGGAAGACAATGGAAATATACATTAATGACATGGTTATTAAAAGAAAAAAGAAGACCGGCTTACTCTTGAATGCAGCAAAATGCGCTTTCAGAGTATGCTCAGGAAAGTTGTTGGACACCTAGTGATGATGAGGGGTATTGAAGCCTACCCGAATCAAATTACCGCCATACAAAAGCTTTGCCGATTGACCACAATAAAAGAAGTTCAACGTTTGACGGGGATGATAGCGGCCTTAAATCGGTTCATCAGTAGAGTTCCCGATCGATGCAGTCCTTTTTTCAAATTGTTGAAAGGAAAATGCATTCTACACTAAAATGAAGAATGTGATCGGGCGTTTGAAGTACTGAAGTCTTACTTGGCGTCAGCACAACTTTTGTCTACCCCTTAATTTGGAGAAAAGCTTCAATTATATTTAGCTGTATCCAGACACTCTGTTAGCGCGGTGTTTGTAAAAGAAGAGCATAAGGTGTAGAGACTAATCTATTACGTCAGTGAGACACTTACTGACACCGAACGGAGGTACCTCCCTATTGAGAAACTGATCTTAGCACTAGTTGTGGCAGCTAGAAAATTATCACACTATTTTTTAGCTCATACCATCATTGTATCAACTGAGTATCCGTTACGACATATGCTAAGGAAAGCAAATCTCTCTAGCTGAATGTCAAAATGGGCCATCGAGCTTGGCACCTACGATATCATTTTTACCCCTCGCACAGCTATAAAATGGTAGGTATTAGCTGATTTCGTAGCCAAATTCGCCACTAATTCTGATGCTGACCAGTGTTGTCTCATTAATGCTGTTTCAGAAGAAGTATGGAAGGTTCAAGTAGATAGAGCCGCCACCAAGGATGGTTCCGGGGTTGGAGTCGTACTTGTTTTCCCAGAAGGGTTAACTTATGAGCATATTGTAGAATTGAGATTTCGGGATACGAATAACGAGGCCGAATACAAATCTTTACTATTCAGACTCAGAGTGGCCTTGGGGCAACATGCACAAAAGCTCATACTCTTCTCAGACTCACAATTGGTAATTAACCAGCTAAAGGGGGAATACAAAGTCTGTTTAGACAATATGGTGAGATACTAAGACCAGGCTAGGATGTTCATAACAAAGTTTGACTCGGTGAAACTCCAGTTGGTTGGTCGAAGAGAAAATAGCTGCGCTGATGCATTGGCTGCTCTAGGGGCAGCTAAACGTCAAAGTAAAGTCAGAAATATTACAGTGGAGAAACTGTTCCATCCAAGCACTCAAGAGACTAAGCAGCATATTCAAGTAAATTCCCTGGCTCCAAGATGGATGGATCCGATTGTTCAGTATCTCAAAAACGACGTCCTACCCCAAGATAAAAAAGCTACCAAAATCAAAAGTAAAGTGTCAAGATTCTGGCTATCACCCAAACAACTATACAAAAGATCATTTAGTGGGTCGCACTTGTTCTGCGTCCACCCCGACTGAGTACAGGCTATACCAGAAGAATTGTATAAAAGAAGTTGTGGGGCGCACGTTGGGGGCGATTGATGGCGGCTCGCGCGATATCACAAGGATACTGGTGGCCCCACGTGCAGTAGGATGCCATTCGATATTCTACGAGGTGCGATAAGTGTCAAAGGTTCGCTCCCATTCCTTATCAATTAGCTCAGGATATGAGTCTTCTAACCAGCCCATGGCCATTCACACAATCGGGGTTGAACATAGTCGGCCCACTCCCGATGGCACCTAGGGGACAACGATGGCTATTCATAGCCACAAATTACTTCACAAAGTAGGCTGAAGTTGAACCCCTCAGCACCATTAAGGACATTGATATTAGAAGATTTGCTTGGAAAAACACAGTTACCAGGTACAGAGTCCCCTGGAGTCTGATTTCAGATAATGGTACGTAGTTCGACAGTAATGCATTCAGGGACTTCTGTTTGGACATCGGGATTCGCAATCATTACTCCATACCGACATATCCGCAAAGCAATGGACAAGCCAAAGTAACCAACAAAACCATACTCAATAGCATCAAGAAACGTCTAGAACAAGCTAAGGAGCATTGGGTAGAATAGCTCCCCATTGTACTTTAGGCCTACAAAACTACTCCTCACCGGTCAACTGGAGAAACTCATTTCTCACTTGCCTACAGAACGGAGGCTGTCATTCCTCTGGAAGTCACTATGCCAATGATCCGAACAATGAATTTCTCTCAAGAAGACAATGATAAAGCCCTTGAAAGAAATCTGGACTAAGTAGAAAAGAAAAAAGAGCTCACCCAGATCAAAATGGCGGCCTACCAGCAGCAACTGAAGAAATCTCCAAGCAAACATACTCGAGCGAGATCTTCCGAAGTCAAAGATTTTGTACTCAGGAAGGTCATGACGACAACCAGAAACTCAACCAATGGTAAGCTTAGCCCGAACTAGGAAGATCCATATAAAGTCACGGAAGTGATCGGCAACGGCGCCTACCGACTAGAAAACATGCAAGAGAAAGAGATAATAAGGCCATGAAATGTTTCCAATTTGAGAATGTACTATCATTGAAGCTAGTTGTAAACCCTAAGCAATGAAAAGTCTAAATTTTATGTTTCCACATTTTTTATGTAGAACATACTCAGCCTAAGATCACAGTCCGGCCACCTGATCTGTTCAGGTCGGCCATAGCCATACCTGGCTCCAGAGCCACGATCCGGCCACCTAATCCGCTCAAGTCGGCCATAGTCATTCCTGGCCCTATAGCCACGATCCGACCACCTGACCCACTCAGATCGGCCATAGCCATACCTGGCCCCAGAGCCACGGTTTGGCCACCTGACCTGTTCTGGTCAGCTATAGCCATATCTAGCGCCAGAGCCATCGTCTAGCCACCTGACCTACTCAGGTCGGCCATAGCCATACCTAGCCCCAGTGCCACGCTTTGGCCACTTGACTAGCTTAGGTTGGCCATAGCATACTTGGCTCAAGACCACGATTCTGCCACCTGGCCAGCTCAGGTCGATCACAAAGTAACACGACCCAGTAGACCGTGGCTATACCAGATATGAAGATTACTATTAAGCATTCATAATCTTTGGCAAAATTATTTTAAGAAGTACCTGAGTTTGGACATGTGGGTTCGAATAAGCATTTATAGCCTTTTCGGATAAGCATTCACACAATAATTGGTTACTTGACTTAAGGATATCTAGTCCTAACAAGGTTTGTCTCAATTGTTCGGATTCTTTTTGTAAGAAAATTAATAAGCTCAAAAAAAAGTACAAAAGATGGTCATCCACTAATAAGTAGAGGGCTGTCCCCTCAGAGCTATAAGTATTAAAGAAAAACGATAAAAGAAAAAAGTAAAATCAAGCATCTTTCTCTTGATTCTTGTCATCAGCACCACCCCTTTTTTCAACCTTGGATCTGCCTTCGAGCTCCTCCTCTCTACTCTCAGTGGCCTTTGATACTTGATCGGCATCTTCAGTAGCCTCTCCCTTGACCATAAAGGATGGATCCCTCTCTTCTTCCTCATCGTCGAGTGGGAGGTACTGAGCTTCATTTCTCGGCCAATCAAAAGAAGTGTACAGCTCAAAATTGGAGGGCTGACCAGCTTTATTGAGGGCATTGATCCACCCATTACGATAATAAGTATTAGCTATGATGAATACCTGTTTTTGGTATTTATCGCCAGCTTCCTCGTAACCCTCTGAGTAGGCCTTTTTTCTTTCTTCCTGGATCTTGGCATCTGCCTTAATCGCCTTCTTGTTGGCCTTATCAAACCCCTTTTTTACTGTCTCGAGATGGGAAGACAGTTGTTTGTTTTGCTGAACGAGCTCGTCATTTCGCGCACGGACTTCTTTAACGTTCTCTTCAGCTCGTTCAACTAGAAGGCACTGGGTCTCGGCTTCCCTCTCTGCATTCTTTATACTTTCTATTAGGCATTCGAAATGCTAACCAGCATCCCTGAAGAATTCAGCAGCCTGTAAAAATAGAAATGATGATAAAGGTACACAATGATAAAGAATGATGAAGGATCAGTCGAGACAAAAAATATGGACTTACCAGTAGGGAGTATTGAACCAATTGACTGAACCATAGATAATCGGGCAGATTCATAATCTACTCGCGATCATTCAGGAGAGCTGCTGCGTGCACAACGGACAGTGTAACTTCCTGGTCGGAGATGGCGGAGTCAGTGATACTGATCGACTGAGTTCTGATTGTCGGACTGATGACAAAGTTGTTCACCTGGCAGTTGGCAAAGGGCTCAACGTCCAGGTCGATTGTGTGGCTATTGCCCGGAGCTACTACCTCGTTAATGCCGATCACACAACTTGGTTCTTTTATTTCAACCCTGCATCAGGTTGTCGGTGGCAGGGGAGGTGGCGGAGGCGTAGACGCCTTTCTTTTCTTGCTCGGGTCTTTCTCGCTCGACCTCTTTTTCATAGCCGCGAGCAAATTCCTGGGTAGCATGTCATCCTAGTCGATTGGTAGAGGCACTGCAACAGTTACCATCTGTGGCACAGCGACTGGAAAATCTTCAGAGTCAAGTAGGTTATTGAGTTGCTCTTCACTGACATCCAAGGGAAGGGCCGTAAAACTCTGGTGCGTCGGTTTGTATCTGAGCAGTATCGGAGTAGTTTAAACAAGACCTCGCAGTGGCCTCTCTCCCTTACATGCTAGAACTTTGGCAATCTGGCAGAAATTCACACTTTTTAGATTAGCAAATCTTTTGTTGAAACCTTTTGCTCCCAAAAAAAAAAAAAAGCAAAAAACAAAATGAAGGTTGGTTAGTGTCCGAGCAAAGAAATATTTAAACAGAAGGGGCAGGAGCAGGGTAAAATAGAAATTAATGCTATCTATGCTGCCCATGAAGTTTTGGACACTATCATGCCTATCTTCCCCTAGCAGCCATTGCCATTCCGCTTCGACCAATATGTGATCATCTAGTAGGTTTTAATGGAGTCAGGCAAGGCGTGCATGAGATTGTCCTCCACTCGTCACTTCAGATAGTACCGTCCATTTTTCGAATGGATCAAAGCATAGCAGTGAAAAATCTCTTGGGGTCTTAAGTTGACCCTCAGGATCCTATTGAGCTCGATCATCCCGACAAGAATTATGTACCCATTAGGGCCAGTTGGCCAGGGCAGAGTCTGACCGTTGAGAGAAATAGCCGTACTAATGGTTGGAGTAGAAGGGTTACTCCACACTTCTCAATAGCCACAAAGGGCCATTGTACCCATTCCAACCCCTGATTTTTCTGCTATGTTAAATCATCTTCCTCCGGTAAGGCTAATCGAAGAGACTCTGAGATTTGGTGCCTAGCCCTAAAGGACTCCATCCCTTTCAGTTTCCTGAAAGCGTTGAGAAATTTCCCCATTCAAGGCAAATGTTAAAAAAAAATATATGGAATCGATACTAGTACTCACCTATGTTACGATACGGTGGGTTAGGACTTGGTCGGACGTGGGATAAGCTCAGTTAAAACAAGATGAAAAGGACTTTGAACTTGTCAATGCCTGAGATCTCTGGAAATCTCTAAGTGCGAAAAACCCATTTGGCTATGAAAATGAATATTCATAGAGGAGAGAAATGAAAAGACGAAATCTGAAAGGTTACAGATCCGTATTTTTAATAAATATATTCGCATAACTAAATGGCGCAGTTTTGCCATCGACATATATATTAATGGGCAGTACTCTCATTAATAAGTACTGATAGAACTAGCCGTCACAATCCTTTATAGGGATAGCTGTGACACCTATATAGGCGTCAATGGATGCACAAGTCAACCTAAATAGAACCTATCCAAACTAAGGTTATTTTTTATAATCAGCTAATTGTCTCGAGCTCTTGCATGCATGTCGAACAAGCCATGCGCGTAAGAGCTAGGGGTAGTTGGAGGGGGTGCTTAAACACATGTCCTGCATTCAAGAGAAGTCACCTGACACATACCCAGGCCACTACCTGTCACCATCATGGCTGAATGGGGACGCGGTTAAGTACTCCACCTCCACTATACACCTAAGCATCAATTGGGTCTGTTAGAGAACGTGTAGCTGTTATGATTCAGTTAGGTTCTACCATCCACAACATCCGAGTAAAACGAGTCAACTAGGAAAGATCACGGGTGCTTAACGAGAAAAGAAGTATGCATTTCGAGATTCAGAAAAAAAGCTAATAAATTTTATTGAAGTCCAAAAGCATTATCTTACTTAACCATCAGAGGAGCGTTCGGCCGAACATCGCCCCGCCGATAGTTGTTTTTAGCAAGATTGGTGCAGATCTGCAAGGATCTAGAGGTTCTGTAGTATATTAATCGTCCGACCATATTATTGGCAACAAAGTGGCTGGTCGGACACCTCTTACCATCTATTGATTTTAATTTCGACACTCTAAACTTTGTCTAATAGATATCTATACATTACTTAATAAATGTGTGTAATTTTATTATTATGATTGTATAGCTCCCCATGACATTTTTAGATAATATAAGTAAAATATAATTTATATAATTTACAAAATATAATATATATATTTATTTGAATTTTAAATTTTAAAATTTGTGCGTATTCTTGACTTTTCTAGAAGGTTACACAAATACGTCATTGTATTAAATCCTAAGTAACTCAGAGCACACAATAATACTCTCACGAGCGTAAGACAAATGGTTGAATTCAACCAACTCAACAATTTAATCCAACCAACCTCCCACCGCGCCCCTTGCCTCTCCAACATCACAAGACAAATGTCTGATAAGTGTGAACGATATGACACTGTTTAAAGTTAAAAAAATATAAAACTCTACAAATATCTAAAAATACGAATTACAAGATTATAAAATTTAAATTTTTTACTTATTACACAAAGTTTCAAATATTAATTTTTATAAATTTATACGTCGTCAAACACAACCGATATAAATGTATATTCATAGCTTTATATATGATTAAATTATTTGTAATTGGATATGATAACTCTAGGCGCTATTTTTGTTTGGTGATCTTTTTTCTTGGTCCGCAATTCATTTCTTGTTCTTCTTTCTTCTTCTTCTTGTTCTTCCCCTCAAACAATCAATCAATCAATCGAACATCTCTCTTGATAGGGAAGTATAGCATCGGAAATGAACGCTTTCTTCTCCTGTTGGGTTTGGAGATTATTGGAAGATTTACTCTGGCTTTCGATTATGCATTCTCGTTAAATGCTATTTTTTGGTAATTATGCATCCCTCTCCTTTGTATGGATTGGATTTGATTGGCCTTTCTGCATAGTCTTTTATTTTTTAATTTCTTTGAACTACATTTCTAGTAGATTTATTGCTATCCTTTCTTATTCTTGATTCTGATTTAGGGTTTTTAATTTTCAAGGTTACTCTTCTTTTTCTTTTTCTTTTTTCAATTAAAAATCTTGATGACTCCGTCTTAGTTTGAATCCATACAGATTGAGTTTTCCTTTCCCCTTCTTGTGATTCCACCGTAAGCTGTTACCATTTACCTAACTTCTATCATCTTGCTACAGTGTATAATCTGAACTGCAAAAGTTGAATTTTAGTTTTATTTCCAATGGAGGATGTTTGTTTTCTTATTCGTATTTTTGTTCCCTTGCGTTTTTAGTTCGCTTCATCTCTTTCTATTCCGTAGTTGAATTGTTGAAATGGGTCAATTTTGGTATGGTGCTGCATAATTATGTTGAGTGGTAGCTAAACCGTGTAAGAGCACACTCTGTAATGATCGGTGCCATTTCTAGATTGGATTAATTTTTGGGGTTTGTTAGTTTGATATCCTTTTGTTGGGAATTTCCTCTGGTTAGCTGGGGCAACAGATTTGAACCAAGTCGAGCGACTAAAATGAGAGAACCATTCACTTCTGCTACATCCATTTCCTGATGGTTGGATATGTTGCCTAGCCTTGTTAATCTTTCTTCTGTGGTACTTGGTAGTCGTGTATTCTTGCTTTCTGCAAATTATTTTTGTAAGTGCTTTCCTCAAAAATTCCCCCAAAGGTTAAAGATCTCTCTCCTAATCAGTTATACATTTTCTGCATGCATCTAGAATGTTCATGGACTAAATACGGCATTTCATGGGAGGCATAGAAGACGCTGAACCACCTTTGAAACGTGCTAAAGTTCTTTCGGGAGTTTTGGATAAATCACTGGACAACGTATTTTCTCCTGAGCTTGTAACTGGCTCTTCCGGAGACCTGATGGCTCGGCCACCATCCTCTCATGGAGATGTAGAAAGGATTGGTCCGAGGGGAGTTATCAAGAAGCATGAATTTGTACAAATTATTACAAGAGCATTATACTCTCTTGGGTATGATAGGACTGGGGCTCTTTTACAGGAAGAATCAGGGATACAGTTGCACTCCTCATCAGTAAGTTTGTTTATGCAGCAAGTCTTGGATGGAAAATGGAATGAAAGTTTGGATACATTGCAGACAATTAGTCTTGCTGATGAATCCATTGCCAAATCAGCTTCTTTCTTGATATTGGAACAGAAATTTTTGGAGCTTTTGGAAGAGGGGAAAATCACGGATGCCCTTGGTACTCTAAGGAACGAGATTGTGCCCCTTTCTATCAATACAGGTCGAGTTCATGAACTTGCTGCCTGCATTATTTCACCTTCTCAGACTGTTGTAAGGGGGATTTTTGGTCCAGATAATGTTGGTACAAGCTCACGATCAAAGTTTCTTGAGAAATTGCAGAAATTGCTTCCTGCAGCAGTTACAATTCCTGAAAGTAGGTTGGAACATCTAGTTGAGTTGGCTCTTGACATGCAACGAGATTACTGTGTATTTCACAACAGTTTGGATGGTGAAGTGTCCTTGTTATCAGATCATCAATGTGGAAAAAGCCAAATTCCTTCTCAAACATTACAGGTTAGATATGTCTTTTTGGTTCAAGGTACATAGCCAATCATCATAGTTTATGCTTGTTCTGCCCTATGTTACCACAGATGCAGGTGTGACTTTTGAGTATTGGGTGCAAGTATGTGTCCGTTGGACCTAAACTTAGGGTATTTTGATATGTATCAAAAAATGGGGGTGGATACGTGGACATGTCATAAGCATTTAGATATATTGTGTTATATAATATGCTAACAATTGATATTGTTATTATTAACGAATGTACCTAAAATTAAATAGGGTTGACTAATTTAGAGAAGAGACAAGATTTTTATTAGTAATCCATGTGAAAAGTTGGAAATTTTTCTTTACCTTCAAGGCTTCAAATATGAGTTGTTGTTTGCATTATCCTATTCCATGAACATGGGTGTGTTGAGGGAAACGGAAGAGTAATAGTGGTCCTGCCAGTGTTTTCTCTTGTTTGGTACTGCAAACAGCACAAAATTTCCATGGTTTTAAGCTGTGTTTAAAAAAAAAAAAAAAAAGGAATTGTTGGTTGTTTAGCAATGGTTACAATGCTACAATATTAATATTAAATAATTGTTTAAAATGCTCTTTTTACTTGTTATTTAAAAAAAATTGCTATTTTCGGTTCTATTTTATGTAATTCTCTATAGAACAAAGAAATAATTCTTTGGAATGACTTTTGATTACCAGTGTGTGCATGTTAATATATTTACAAGAGTGAGTTATTAAAATAATAATAATAGTAATAATAAATTAATTAATTAATTAATAAATGCTCTTTTCAGCTCCACTTGCTTCCCCTTCATGGATTGAGGAAATTATTTTTTAGAATGCCTTCTGATTGCCATTGTTATGTGAATATATATATATATATATATACAAGGGTAACTTGTCAAAAAAAATGTATACTAGAGTAAACCTAAATGGATTTTAGTATGGATCTTTGGCACAAGTCCAGATTAGTAGTTTTTCTTGTTGTAAATGTGTGGATGAGAGCTTCCATTTGCTTGGGAATTTCTATTCGGTGGTGTTGCTGTATGGCGTCTGCATAAGGATGCACCAATATGGATAGTGATACAGAATTGCCAGATCAAGTTTTTGTATCGCAAGGGGGAGAAAAAGGCGAGGACATTCAGCGGATGCTAATGCACAGCTATGGATACCAACACAACACGGTTCTCTAACCCAAGAGAGGGAATCAATGGGGAGGATCTTTAGTACGATATGTTCTTATATCTGATGCCTTTTGTATATCTCAAAAATATTGAGTCATTCTAGCTTTATTTTGGTCGTCTAATGATGCCTTATCTATATTCAACTCCCAATTTTCTTCTTTATATCTTGCTTTGTTAAATTCTAAGGAGTACGAATATAGACATGAGATATGAATATGTTAAAAAATAGCAGGGCACACCACAAGGACAAGTCAATGAGTAAACATGTATTTATATACGTTGGCAATTAAAATATTTATATATTCATTTTATATTATAAACACATTTATCTTATATTTGTATCTATTTAGAAAAAAATTATTCATAAAAGTTAGAAGTTTTGCTTTTTAAATTCCTAAAAATTAAAAGAATTGAAGGAGAAGGGATTAATAGATATAAATTCATATTATTTCTAACTTGTTATTTAATTTTTTTTAAAGTTAAAATGTGTTTCATGTGTGTATAAATGATGGTCACATGCTCAAAGTGTCTAAACCATGTCTTGTTCTTTAAAAAAATAAATAAATAAAATAAAATATTATAGAATATTTTAAAGTAGACACCTAATGAGATTTCGTGGGGGCGTCCCTTACTTTTAACGGAGGACATGGCCCTAAACAGATTTAATTGGCGTCGTCAAATTCATATAGCCGACCCCACCTAGTGGGAAAAGGCTTAGTTTGGTTTGGTTTGGTTAGGATATTTTAAAGTAGTGTCCAAAATATTGGGGAGTATTCAATGTGTCGATATTTGACATGAACATGACAATGACACGGACATGGAACCTTTCTAGAAGTGTTCATACTTCTTAGGTTAAAATTTTAAATGTTCTAGCCCGAATTTTGCCAATGATGAAGTCAATTTTTGCAATGATTTGTCAAGTTCAAGTTTGTATCCACATTCTATTGAATGATCCCTTCTATATCATATGGATTGCTTTTATGATTTAACTGTCTTTGGTAATTATTTGGCAATTCTGGTTTTAAGTATTCCTTATTGTATCTTAATGGAGCAGGTATTGCACGCTCACGGGGATGAAGTATGGTTTTTGCAATTCTCTCACAATGGGAAATATTTGGCTTCATCATCCAAAGATCAGTCAGCCATTATATGGGAGGTAATTTTTTTTTTTTTTTTTTTTTTTATCCACTAAAATGGAGTAGTTAGTTCATGATCCTTTGCGTGCACAGGAGTGCTCTTATATGTAAGCATGTTTACAATAGAATGACAAGGAAGCTCACTAGAAAGGATCACTGTAGTGCTAAACCAAACTAAACAATGTTAATCAGTATAAAATACTTAAAAGTTAGTGCTAACAAACTCCAAAAACCATTGTTATCTTGCATGTATCTATGGATTTTTTTTTTTTGAAACGAGAAACGTTCTTCTTGTAGAACATCAAAATGACTCATTTTTAAGTTAAACTGATTAAAGAAGACAATTTTCTGTACTTCTTGAGACTGCCATACCCCCTAAATGAGATGGATTTGCAGGCTTGACAAAGAGAATAAGGGTAGTTTTAGGAAGACTTATAACCCGATGCAACTTAGGTAAAGGTAAGGTTTAGGTCATATTACACATTTCTTACCTTTACCACTGCACCTTCTAATTCTATTGTGTTTTTTAACAAGTACTTTTATTTATTTATATTAAGGAAGGCAGCCCGGTGCATGAAGCTCCTGCCTTGCGCGGGATTCGGGGAAGGTTCGGACCACAAGGGTCTACTGTATACAGTCTTACCCTGCATTTGCAAGAGGCTGTTTTCACGACTCAAATTTGTGACCTCAGGTCACACGGCGGCAACTCATGTTGGGTTTGGGGTGAGATTTGGGAAGCATTTTTCTCTTTGAGCGATTGGGGATGAGTAGGCTTACTGGGCCAAAATTGTGTGGACCCACGCTGTTGCCCTTCCTAAGAAAGAGATTGGCATGTTGAACCTTGATGTATGTTCACAGGAGCAGTATAGGGATATTTTCCTTAACCACATATTAGTTATTGTAGGAGAAAATCCCATTAGGTTTTTAATCTTAATTTGGTACTTCTGATCATGCACAATTGCCTTTGACTTTGCTTAAATAATTGAGGAAGTACCTTTTCGTGAAATTTGAAATGAGAACTACATATGTTGTCCTTGAACACCTGTTCTTATTACATTAGTAGGACAATTTTCACTCACATAATGCCTCAATTGAAATATGAGAGAGAGAGAGAGAGAGAGAGAGAGAGATTCATCAAAGAAAGAGCAGTTTCTACTTAAAATATGACTAGTTGGCTGGTTGAAGACTTGAAATTCAACTAGCTTTTGAGAGCTAGTTGGATAAAGTTAAGTTGATGGCTTTGTTCTATTCAAAACAATATTTTAGCGGTTGAACCTGTGACTATTAGGGCAGCTTGGCTGGTTTCTTGCTCTGCTAGGTTTGTTTTACTTGAATTGTTGCAAGAACTGATTGAAGGCTTATGCTGGAGTGCCTTAACATTGAACAACTTGACAGTTTAGTGTATTTAATATTAAGATTTGCCTTTCAGTTCATGTTTGCCATTCTCAAGTATGACCTCGAAACCACATTGGCCATTGACCCAAGAATCACCACCTCACCAATTAAGTAAAGAAGTTGTGTTATATCTGATTGGTATTGAACTTCTATCTTAAACTATGTAGTTATAAGGGGTGGTGCTTTTGTAATACAATTTTTTTTTTATTGGGTAACTTGGTCATATTAATGACTTGCTTTATTTTTCTAGTTTTATTTGTTCTTCCTTATGAAGCACATACATTTCCAAATGGGTGCCATATTTGTGTCTAACATATATACGATGCATGGGTCGGATATATTATGTGTCTGGCCAATTATTTTGTCATTTTTTTCTTCTAACTTATGAAATGCATTTCATTTTTGGTTACCTTTTTTATGATGAAATATGTTTTGAGTTACAAATTGAAATGTTAGATTTGTGTTCTTGTGGATATCATATTCATATATATATATATAGGTAGTAAAAATATACAAATTATGTTTTTGCTGCATATGCGCCATGTTTGTATCCTTATTTAAAAAAAAAAAAAAAAAAATTGTCTTCTGTGTTTGTGCCTGTATCATATCTGTATCTTTGTGTCCATACATGTGCTTAGTTCCCCCCCCCCGGGGTCACTGTTCATTTTTAATTGCTTAAACTATGCCCTTGGAGGTGAAAACCTTGGAGATTTTTCCCCACCAGCATTGTGTGCAAGGCTTTGATTGCAATATCTAAAACTCTTGGGGGTATTTTTCAAGCCAGTTGAATATTTCACTGAATTTATAGAGTCATGCTAGGAGTGGACATGGCCTTGGGTGGGCCAAGGCAAGGCTCTCACTCTATTCTAAGAGTCGGTATGATGGCCTAAGCTGGCCTGGTCTGATGTGGGGCCTAAACTATTCATCCCAAGTTTAATGTAAGATGTATTGCTAGGCTTGATCCTAGTCTTGCCAACCCATATTAACAATTAGCATTAGAAAAGAAAAGGTACATCTCTGTAATAGCTTAGTGGCTTAAGTCTTTAACCATGAGAAGATGTCTGAAATATCTGAGAACAAGAATCCCAGTGAGTTTCAGGTAAAAGGGATGTATTCATTATAGAACAAGGAGCTCTGCTTCTCTTGGGGAATTATTTCAGATAGCTGTGATAGCCCTTGGACTGACTGAAGGAATATCATCGAGAGTGAAATATTTCTTAACATCAAAGGGCTTGATTCCTTTATTGACCTTAACACGAGGTTAAATATTTTCAATATATCCATACAAATTAACTCTAGATGACTAGGCTGGGCTTTAAGCATTCATCCCCATCTTGTTCTAATAATAATAATTAAACCTTAGAACTTAGCACAATCTGGCCGATGTGCTTTCACTAAACCCGTTGATTTTGCACATGAAAATACCTGGAATGAATAGACAAATATTGAATTTTTTATTCTATGAAGTAGAATACAATGAACAAGTAAATGATAGAGATAACCTTAGGATAGCCAAATTCTCTTGATTATCATTTTGCCTAAGGCCTTTGTTTGGGTCATACCAAAACTTGCACCGGAAATTTTTGAAATTTTGGTGTTTTGTCTTGATTTTATTTATTTGTTTCCTATGCCGTATAGAATTAAGAATTGCAAAAGAAAATTCTTCCCATTTATTGATTTTTCAATCTCTCTTTTCTGACAAATGACAATTTTCACCCTTTACAGGTCAAAGAGACTGGTCAAATGTTATTAAAGCACAGGTTCACTGGTCACCAGAAACCAATTTTGACTGTTTCATGGAGCCCTGATGATTCTCAACTCCTTACTTGTGGGCTGGAAGAGGTCATCAGACGCTGGGATGTTAATTCTGGTGAATGTCTCCATGTTTATGAAAAACCTGGAGTTGGCTTGATATCCTGTGGATGGTTTCCAGATGGGAAGGGTATAGTTTCTGGAATGACAGACAAGAGCATTTGCTTGTGGGATTTGGATGGAAGAGAGCTGGAATCTTGGAAAGGGCAGCGGACAGTCAATATATCAGACTTGGCCCTAACTGATGACGGGAAGAGGATCATAACCATTTGCAGAGAAACTGCAATCTTGTTGCTTGACAGGGAAACAAAAATTGAGAGATTAATTGAAGAGGATCAAGTAATTACTTCGTTCTCATTGTCAAGGAACAACAAGTTCTTATTGGTTAATCTTCTGAACCAAGAAATCCATCTTTGGAGCATAGAGGGTGACCTAAAGGTTGTTTCCGGTTATAAAGGTCACAAACGTACTCGATTCGTCATCAGATCTTGTTTTGGTGGATTTGACCAAGCATTTATTGCTAGTGGGAGTGAGGATTCCCAGGTAGAGTCTTCTTTTCATCAGTTTTAACGAGATCTAGAGTTTTCCTTTCCACTTCTTAAATGTAATTAACAGGTCACAATTATTCTGTCAACTTCTTACTATAGTTCCTTTTTCTCTTCTATTTTTTTTGTTATCTTTTTTCAAGTGCTCCTTGATCTAGAGTTTTGATAGAAGGATTCGACCCAGTCCATTTGAATTTTATGTATTTATTTATTTTACTTACTTTTTTTTTTTCCCAGTTATATGGTATTTTAAGGTTAGATCAAGGATAGTTTGTTAGGGGCAGGCCTAATTATATTTTGTTTATCAAATGTTGTTGGGCCAGTTCTTTTGAAAGATTAGACTAGGAAACACCAAATTATTTACAACGGCTATGTTCTGTTGTAGTATTATTGAAGTTAACAGTGTCTGACAAACACCACTAGGGTTTCTCTCGATTTAGGGTATATAATTTAAGATCAATTGAGGTCATTACTCCAAATGGAGTATGCCAGTTTAAGAGATGTATGGTTTAAGAAAAGGGAATGGCTCGGCTATCCCACCTAGCCAAGCCATAAAAAAATTGATTAGAAAAAAGAAATTAGATAGAAATGAGTTAAAAAATAGAAATAAAAAAGAATACTTTTTAAGTATGACTTGATTCCAATATGTATGATGGAATCAAATTGATTCCGACTTCAAACATTGGATCTCCTTTCTCAATTAAGAGGTGTCATGGAAAGAACAGGTTCAAAATCACAATCAATTCTTTTTTTCCAATTTAAGGGATGTATGGTTTGTAGTTTTATTTTTATTTATTTTCTTTTTCTTTTTTTTTTTGGGGGGGGGGGGGGTGGTGGTTGCCTGACAAGTGTCCTCCATTGGTGCTTGTCAAGTGCCAACTTATGACCCCACTTTTGAATAATGTAGTAGATCCCTTTTTATCCTCCCTCAGTTTGCCTGGGGGGATGAATTGAGAACTAAATTTAGAGGGTCATTTCTAGCAATATCGTTAAATGATTTGTGGTAAGGTTCAGCAAGCAATCAATTCTATTGCTTTAGAGAGACAGAGAGCTTTCTTGGACTATTTTAGATGTCTATATTGATGTGATATGCATGTCAGTTTTTCTACCAGATGGATTTAGAAATATCTTTAATTCATGATGTGGGCAATTAATGAGCCTATCAAATTGGTAAAGAATGACAACTGTTGGGTCTTTCAAAATGGAGATGGCAAACAGCTTTTCAAGGAAGGACAAAGAAGATGCCCCTCGTTCCCCTGTTGCGCAATGCACATTTTTGCAGACATAGCTTTGTTCTTTTCAAGATTATCCTTTAATATTTTTTATTTTAATACGCTTCTGCAGGTGTATATATGGCATAGAAGCACTGGGGAACTCCTATCCCAACTGTCTGGTCATGCTGGAGCTGTTAATTGTGTTAGTTGGAATCCAAAAGATCCTCATATGTTAGCTTCTGCCAGTGATGATCGTACAATACGAATATGGGGTCTTAACGATCTGAAGTGCATAGGGGTTCACAGCAATGGTATTGTTCACCAATCCAATGGAAGAATATGAGGTGATTCTTAAGAGTTGTAGAATTCTTGATAATGTTGAAGATTCCTACATTTGTACAAATTTCCCTTTCATTGACCTCTTTTCCTTTTGGCATCTGAAGCAGTAGGCAAAAACCTGGGATCAATTATGTGGCCCGCTGCCATCTGCCAATAATCTCTGTAACTCAATCGCTGCAAAGCCTGCAATTGTTTTAGTTATACTATTTATTTTCTCAATTGATTTGGTCTGGTCAACAAGTGGTTGCATATATATTACCTACTTTTGTCTTGTCTGAACCATTTTGTGTTATGTTCTTTGTTACTGATACCCTGGTGGTAGTGGACCAATTTGACGTATTTTTGGATGTTGGTTGGCCCAAAATTTGTATTTTAATTTGAGCAGGTCTAGACCATGCTTTGATAACTTGTCGAGTATTTGTAATTGTAAATGACCTTTCTGGTATAATTTTGCTACTAACTAGAATTAACCTTTGCTCCTGAGTCAGCAGTGTTTTTGAAAGGGAGGGGAAAAAAAAAAAAACGCTTGTCACTGGATGGATGACGGGTGTGCCGTCTTCTCCGTTGATTGCGCTATTGTTTCTTCATTCTGTTCTGTGAGATCATTTTCTCTGCTTTATATTGATGACTCGTGAATGTAGTTTGAAGACGCTTAATTACAACGTTTCCATTGATTAATATGCTAAGAACCTTGATACAAAAGCAATGTGAATCTTAGTATTTACTAGTAGTTGTTATGAAAGTATTAATTCAGAACAAGTCATCATTCCAGGCAAAAGGTTGTAGGAGTTCAACTATCTTCTCGTACTAACTCTTTTAACTGTAGGAAGTACTTAGCAACGGTTTTGAGAGCCTTTGTTTGCCTCTCTCTCTTTTTTTTTTTTTTTTTGGGTGCAAGGTGGATTTCTTGTCCAATCCGAACCCCCATACAGCCGGGAATGGGTTCACTTCTTTTTACCAGAAATAAAAAAAAAAAAAATTGAATGGGTCCGTCACTGACAGTGAGAGGTTTGAGGAGTGTTTTTTTTTGTTTTACTGTTAAGAGTAAAACATTTTGTGTAAATATTGTCGCGCGAGGAGTATTTATGAAAATGCTGTTAATGAAATTGTGATCTCAGATCGCGGTTTTTGGTCAGAGAAAAATCGCCATATGAGAGCGCGGTTATAAAGAAGTCGCGATGTGAGAGAGCGCTTCTTTAAGAAGAACCGTCATTTGAGAATGCTGTTTTAGTGGATTAAAACCCTCGCACCCCTCGGTCAGTTCCCAGAAGTCGTGATGGGAGAGAGTGCTTCTTTAAGAAGAATCGCCCTTTGAGAGCGCGGTTTTAGTGGGTTAAAACCCTCGCCCCCCTGGGTTAGTTCTCAGTCGCTCCCTCAGTTGCTCAGTCTCTCGTTTGCTCCTTCAGTCGCTATCTCCAACTCTCATCCGTCTCCGGCTCTCTCTCTCGTCATTCTTCGGTCGCCGACGAGCTAAATCGGCGATGGGCTATCATTTTGTGCTTCCTTCCTCCCCCACGCAGACCACCGTAAGGAATCGGCGTTAGGCAGCAGAGGACACACGTAAGCTCCTCCTCTCATCTCCCTTCTCAACTTGATTTTGTTTGAATTTTATTTTCACTCGATTATGTGGCCTACTTTTGACGTATTGAAAAAATAAATAAATAAATAATTGATTATATACACTATTTCACATGTTACATTGAGGGTATTTCAGGTTACATGAATTGTGGTTTTAAAACCAAATGGATTTAGCTTGGAGGGTTGAAGTATGTTTTAATAATTGGAAATTGAATTTTTTATGTTCTCACTGAGTGTCACTATGTTTATTTTGTCTTTGATAAACAACTGTTTCATAAAATTTCAATTTATTATGAGAGAATTTGCATAAGAATTGATGATTGAGTTGATCTGTTAATGTAACCCTAATGTGTTGTGTCTTGATATTTTTTAAAATTAATAATTCGGCATGTCCATGTTGGTATGGATTGTGTGTTGTCATCCATGCATATGAGCTTCTAAACATTTTTATAGAATTTTGTATTAGTAGATATTCGACCTATAAATATCTCAAATGTAAATTTATTTTATAAGTTTACATAAAAAAATTGTAAAAATACCCCATACAAAAAATCATACTTGCAACCAATTTAATCATTTATTCTTAATTTCTTCAATGTGTCGCAAACCAAAAATTGTGAATTTGGTGTGAGAAAAGAAAAAAGGAAAAAAAAAAAAGTCAACTAAAACGGTAGTAGAGAAACGTAAAATCTTAAATAAATAATCTTAATTAGTTTGATTAAAATATAAGAAAATGAAAAACCTCTCTCTCAAATAAATTAATTTTTTAAACATTGCACATTTTCATTTCTTAAATTTCATATGTTTTCCATAATATCCAAATAAGAAAACAAATAATTTTGAATATATATTTTTTAATATTGTTAGAATAATCTTATTTTTAGTGCCTGTTTAGGGTCAAATTTTGGGGAAAAAAAGGTAAATTTTGGATTATTGAGTGTTTAATATATTATTTGAAAAGTGTGAAAAATTTGATAAAAATTAAAAAAATTTTGTAAAAATTAAATAAAATAAATCCAAATTAAAGAAAGTAGAAGATTTTTGATGTAAAATAAATTTAAAAAGTTAGAAATATTTGATCAAATTTAATATTCCAAACTGACACTTAGAAAGGACATTCAAATTTCATATTACATTAAAATATTCATTCCTTAATTTTTCTTTATTATTTTATCCATAAAAAAATTATTTAATTAAGAAAGTAGGAGAGAGAAACTTCCTTTCTAACAAAAATAAACTTTTAGGGGAAGCACTTAAGCATCCTTAAATTTGAGAGATTGCTTCAGCCATTTGCTAAAATAGAAATACCACAAGAAAACTGATAGAAAATTTAAAAAAAAAAAGTGCACTTTTCTTCTTTTACCTCCCTAAACTAGGGAGTTAGTTTGTTTGGAAATACTACTGTGGATGCCCTAATAATTCTTATTTGGAAAATGTAATTTTTTTGAACAAAAATTCTACTTTTCTATAAAAAATTTACTTAAAATTACATCAAACTAGAATAATGACATTAGGAGTTTTGAAATTAAAAAAAAAAAATTCCTGAATTTTCTTCTTTTAAGTAATGAACTCACACATCAGACACATCCTGAATTTTCTTCTCTTTCTCTCATATTGTATTGTTTGTTTATCTAATTTTCGTGTTTCTCTCACTTTTATCTTTCTAACAATAACTTTAATGTTTAAAAAGTCTAATTTTTATTTTTAATTTTTTACTTTTATAAAAATTAAAAGTTTAAATTTATTTTCAAAATAAGTTGTATTTAGATCAAAAGTTATCAACGGAAAATAAAAAAATCAAAAAATCAAAAATTTTATTATTATTATTATTATTATTATTATTATTATTATTATTTTTGCGTTATGACAAAAACTGGAAAAGAAAAAAACATAATATTTAAGAAATTAAATTTAGTTAAATTAAAAAATTAATATATTAATAAATACTTTTATACTATGATTTTTTTTTATCAAAATAGTGATTCCATTGTTTGTTAAATGGTAGAATCCCTATTAAACAAAAAATAAAGAAAGTTTCAAAAAACTATCTTTTTCTAAATGATTTCAAACCACTTATAATCTATCATTTTAAAATACTCAAAGCCACAATAAAATTCTATAAATGTGACAAACTTCTACTTATACTTCGAATTTAGAAAGAAAACATTCACTCCACGGAAACTATAAATGTGTCAGAAACTGTACTGTCTTTCTTTTATGAGAGGTACCCAATAATTACTCCTAAACAAAATAAATACTAGTATTGAGTAATCAATCTTATTTAATGTTTGAAGATTCTCTAATCTTGTCTTCGTATTTTTGTAACAGAAAGTACGATGTCAGAAAAATATATCATCGTATTTTGCTATTGGGGTGGGAATGTCATTTCAAGTGTTGAGGGGTTGGTATATGACCGTTTCTACGAGGAGACTACTCGAATTGCTATTGCTGTAAGTTATGACGAACTAATACTCGAACTGTGTAACACATTGGACGTAGATGTGACTTGGGTGAAGCTTAATATTACATATCGATATCCAGTGATTGTTGGATCCACAGCTCATTACAAGCCATTTCGGGTGAAAGATGACAAATGAGTTAGGGGAATGATGGATACAGTGGATCAGTTGAAATAGTCACATGTTGACTTATACTTAGATTATCAACTACTGTCGGTTGATTGTCCTCTACACATGCCGGTTGTCCCTGATGTGCATGCAACACCCATCATGGGCTCTGAGGGAGAGGGTGCTTCCAATTTTCATGATCTCCCATTGCCCAACAATCCTGTGCATACAGAGTTTATTGAATTAGCTACGGTCCAGGAGCTAGCTAAGCATGAGAAGCAAATAAGTGGTGATGCATCAGCTATGCCTCCAACCCTGGAAGAAATGTTAGCAGAGGAAGGTTCACTTTTCAGGTTAGATGTTGATTACAATGTCGATGTTGATGCTGGGCTTAATGACAATGACGATGACGATGTCTGTGAGGATCAACAAGAATTGCATCAGCCCCCCTCCCAATGGTTTACAACTCTAAGTGAGCCAAGCACTACAGCTTCTTCCACGTCTAGGTTCCATTGCCTAAATTGGGACCCGATGACAAATGAGCCTCGTGTTAGAGTTCTATTCAAAGACAAAACTGAGTTAATGAGGGCACTTAAGACGTACTCGGTTAGAATGAATACTCAATTTAAAACAGTTGAGTCAAATACAAGGAGATGGGCTATTAAGTGCAAAATGTCCAGTGAAACTCGTTGTAGTTGGCGACTAAGGGCGACTAAAATGAAAAGACATAACTAGTTTGAGATCACCAAGTACGAGGGCCCTCATAGTTTTGTTTATGCTTGGATGAACCAAGATCACTCCCAACTAGACAGGGGGTTTGTGGCAATGCACATACAAGAATTAGTGAAGAATGATCCATCGGTTTTAGTGGTTTTTTTTAGCTCTGGTCGTCAAGAATCAATTTCAATACATAATATGAGATAGCAAAGCATGGGCTGCAAAACAGATGGTAATAGCCAGTATTTTTGGGGATTGGGATGAGTTATACAGCATGTTACTTGTATTTCTTCATGCGGTGCAAAAATATAATACCGGTACCATTGTTGATTATCGCTACCATCCAGGACTGGTCGCTGGGACTGCCATCCTACAGTATGTGTTCTGGGCATTTAAGCCGTCTATTGATGGGTTTCAATTTTGTAGGCCCATCATAACAATAGATGGCACTCACCTGTACGAAAATTATAAAGGGAAGTTGTTAATTGCAATGGGAACTGATGCTAACCTGCAAATCTTCCCACTAGCTTTTGCTGTTGTGGATGAAGAGTCTCTTGATAGTTGGTACTGATTTCTACGTAACTTAAGGAGGCATGTAGTTCCAAATAGGCACGGCTTGTGTTTAATTTCTGATCGGCACGGTGGCATTACCAGTACTGTAAACACCCCTAACTCCGGATGGGGGCCCCCTTATGCCTTCCATAGATTCTGTTTGAGGCATGTGGTGGCTAATTTCAAGAAGAAGTTCCCCGGCTCCCATTTAAATAAGTTGATGTCTCATGCTGCCAAAACTCCACAGATTCGCAAGTGTGATTCTATAATGGAAAAGATAAGAGACCTCAATGTCGATCCGTGGAAGTACTTAATGGAGATCCCTAAGGACCACTGGACAATGTCTCATGACAGAGGCGTTAGATACAGGAATAAGACAACGAATATTTCTGAGTGTTTCAATAATGTCATGCGGGGTGCCAGATCATTACCTATAGCAGCATGTGCCTAATTTATATTTTACAAAGTCATGACATACTTCAGTAATAGGAATAAGGTTTCAGTGGCAGTTCAAGAGGCTGGAGCTTGGTATCAGCCAGGAGTCATGGAAGTGATTGATAAGTACCGGCAACTTGCTCGAGCTTACAAAATGTCCGATTTAATCACATCGACGAGGTCTATGAGATTACTACGGGGCAACGTGTAAATGAGGGTGGGCATGTACAGGTGATGTCACTGAAAGATAAACATTGCACATGTGGTAAATGGAGCAATCGGCGAATCCCATGCTCGCATGTCATTACCGTTTGTGAGGAACGTCGTTATGACTGGATAGCCATGATTTTTGCAGAGTATAGCATTGATGCGTATGTTAACACATATGCTCCCCGTTTCCATCCGTTACATGATCCAAAATATTAGGAGGTGCCAAATGTCCCAACTTTCATCCCAAATGAACAATTGAAACGAAAGAAAGGGAGGCCAATGTCGACTCGCATTATGAATGAGATGGATAGAAGTGAAAGTTCAACTAAACTGCGGTGTGGTATTTGTCGTGCGGAGGGTCATACTAGAAGGAACTGTCTAAGAGGAGTTGCACGCTAGTTATATTTTTGATTGTTTCAATTATGTAATTTGTTAGAGAGAGTTTCAACCTTTTTGTTATGTAATTTGGATGACCATGAACTATTCAGTTATGTAATTTGTTAGATGTTTATATATTTTGTTATCTATGTTGTAAGACTTTGAACTTTTCAGTTGCGTACATTGTTTGATCATATTAACTATGCTATCACTATCCATTTGTACAATTTCTTCAGTTTCAAGTACTTATTATGATAGTAAGCACTATTTCTAAGTTGTTTCCTGACTTGTACTTAGGTTATGGATCCTCTGGGCGATCAGGATTGTCCTTTGTTATCTCCAGGACCCCATGATTCATCTGTACTACGTGGCCAGCTCAGACATAGATCTACTGTTATATAGGATGGCGGGATATGTTTTCAACTTTGTTAATTTCATTCTCTTTTATACTTATAATTGCACAATACCCATTATGATAATAATCTTTGCACTGCTCAGGATTCTGCCATACTTGATCTTCGTACTGGCCAGCACCTTATGCGGGACCTTACACGGACTCCTAGGGATGCTCGAGTTGAAAACTACCTCGTCAGGGTCAGAGTGTATAGGTTTTACCGCTTGGGCTGTATCATGTTATACAGGTCGTTGATCACAACACTCGTGGAAAGATGGTAAGTTGAGACCCACACTTTCCACATGTCGATTGGGGAGTGCACCATCACATTAGAGGACATCAGTGCTATCACCGGATTGCCTGTTGATGGGATGGCGGTTACAGGCGTTGATATGTCTCATACAGTGCCTGCGTGGAAGGACATAGTTAGGGGTCACCTAGGCATCGCCCCACCTACCGATGCTATTAAGGGAAATGCGATTAAGTTTAGTTGGTTGCTCCAGCACTTTGGACAGCTCCCACCTGACGCTGACGATGCTGTTGTGCGACAGCATGCCCGTGCCACCATATTCATGTTGCTTGGAGGATGTTTGTTCCCTAACAAGTCACGTAGCTTGATCCCGCTAATGTATCTACCGTTGCTCGACGATGTGGATCGTGTTGGACATTATAGCTGGGGAGGAGCAGCATTGGCGTATTTATACCGGGAGATGTGCAGAGCGTCACAGACATGGGCAAAGGAGATGGCTGGCCCACTAGGCATTCTCCAGATATGGGCCTAGGAGCGATTTACTATATTTAGACCTCTTGTTCAACATCATGGCGGACGAGGTGACCTCCCTCAGCA
Source organism: Vitellaria paradoxa (assembly GCA_019916065.1). Lineage (NCBI taxonomy): Eukaryota > Viridiplantae > Streptophyta > Magnoliopsida > Ericales > Sapotaceae > Vitellaria > Vitellaria paradoxa. The sequence continues at coordinate 693,578 of CM034237.1, forward strand.
CGAGGAGGCGGATGAGGCACAGCCAGCCGAGCCACCAACAGTTGCACATCCAATACCCGAGCCTGTCCCCCTAATATGGCCAACAGACCTATATGGCTATAGGTATGACAACGTTAAATTAATTTATTGGTTTATACTTCATTTACAAACTTACAGAGTTTTATAACAAATTAATAACTATATTCGAATTGGAATAACAGATGGCACGGGGGGCTTAAGTTGACATCCTCACGTACTCTAGTTGAGTAAAGAGATCAGATGGACTTGATGGCAGAGTCACAGATGACATGGCAGCCATATCCAGCGAATCTAGATGTCCCAACTCACGACCGAGAGATATGGCTAACGAGATCGCCATTGATATGCTTTGACATTGTGGAGATGTATTTGCCCGATCGTGTCATGCGGCAGTTCGGCATGGTTCAGCACGAGCCATCGATTTGTGATACATCTACCGAGTTACATGCCGTTGATCGTCGAGGTAGGGCTGGCACGGACTGGACTATTATGCACATTGATCACATCGCCCCTGGAATGATCGACATGCTCGAGTGGTCATCGGTAAGACATTTACTGGTCGGATGGATTGTGCTGATCCCTATATGCAGTGGTACGACCTTATCACTAGACATCCTATCGGGCCTCCTCATGATGTGCCTCCCATCGGGTCCCAGTCGGTAGCTGCTAGCAGGAAGATATTAGTAAATACCTATTTCTAGTACACATACAATATCAATTCATGTGTATATATGATTTCTTACGTTTACAATGGTAACGGTTGGATGTTTTTGTACAGGTACAGACTGCGGTCATGGCCACACAGATTGCAGGAGAGCTCATCACTTACACTGATATGGTTGAGGTGCATCGGTTAGCGAGCAGATTGAGGACGATGGGTCAGAGGAGTATTGTCGCGCTAAATGAGGAGTATCGAATTTGGGAAGATAGATTAAGGTCAGACAAAGCTGGTGCGTCCAATTCAGGTGCCGATGGACCTTCTGAGTTAGGTGGACCTGTACCTGGAGCTGGAGACAGGCTTTCTACCTCAGCCCCACCATCAGTCTAAGCCAGATTTGGCCCTTCTTGTTTTAGTCGGGTTAGCCCATCCATTAGGGGTGAAAACAAGCCGAGCCGAGCTTTAACATGCTCGAGCTCGGCTCGAGCTTTTTATACTGAGCTCGAGCTCGAGCTCAATTCGAGGTTTATTATAGGCTCGAGCTCGGCTCAATAAAGAAGGATTTAGGCTCGATTAGGCTCACGAATAATTCAATTAAACCAAAACGATGTCGTTTTGATTTAAAATATAATATATTTAAAAAATATAATAAAAATATTATTAAAAATATAAAATTATTATTAAAAAATATATATTATTCTAACCGAGCCTACTCGTGAACTTTCGAGCCAAGCTTATCTAGGCTCGAGCTCGAGCTCGAATCCAAAACGAGCCAAAAACCAATCTCGGTTCGAGTTCGTTTAACTCACGAATCAAGCTCGAGCCGAGCTCGAATAGCTCACGAACGGCTCAGTTCGTTTCCACCCTTACTATCCATGTCGCTGAGTACACCTACTGACCTACCGAGCATCGATGAGTACACCGTGATCACTGACGATGCGGAGGCATTGCCATCACATGGCTCATACTTAGTTACGCCGACATTACCGCCGAGCAAATTGGTTCCACCATCTCCGATGAGGTATGTGAGGAGGAGGCGGATGAGACTTCGGTATTAGACTGAGATAAAGCTGACCCATGTACAGTTAGGGGAGCCCTTTAGCCAGACACACAGGGGACCGAGGCACCCACTCAGCCAACAGAGCTATTGTCTGAGCCAGAGCCAGCAGAGAGGCGTAAGAATCCATTGCAGATTCGGAAGGCTCCTAGGTGTGGGACGGAGTAGTATTTTGTACTGAATGCAGCTAATATATTCAGAATTCTGACATTTTGATTTCTTAACTCATGCTTTCTGCACAAGGATTTCATTTGTATGCATTCTGAATGAAATAGTCTACTTTAACATGTAAATGTTTCTAATATTTATATTTCTACAAATATGTTTTGAATTTTGATTTCTATTTTCCGAACAAATATGTTTATGATTTTTTCTAGTGATTGTATATCTGAGATTCATTTATTCATGATATGTATCTGTCAGTGTTATAATGGTGGACTTATGAGGGATGATCCATAATGTTCCCTAACTTATTTCTAGGTGGTAAACATTAATGGTGGATGTGCTAAGCAGGGTGTGCACGGTTAATTCAGTGTTGGACACTCACTTTTAATCTCTCTTTAGATTTTAGAAATGAACCCAGAGGATGAAGCTTAAGAAGATGGTGCAAATATTGATCTTGACTCCCAAAGGAAGGGCAAATGTGTTGTACTGAAGACATCCACACGCCAAAGAGGTGCACGTTAAGGTTTGACTGCTTCTTTTTACAGTCTTTCATGATTATGGTTTTTCTTTCTTTTTTCCTTTTCTTCTTTCCTTTATTTCTTTCTTCCCCCCTCCCTCTTTCTAATTTTTAGTTTTGGTAATTAGCTTGAATTGATAGATCCTGTAGCTTATCCTTTCCAGATGTGATATTACTGTTGTCTTATTTAAAGCTATTCCATAAATGCAACAATAAAAAAATTACTTCTTTTGAAGCTTTTCATCTGACCCAAAAAGTGGATGTGATTTTGACTAACCATTCAAATTCTATGTCATCCAGCTTGGGGAAGAGTTATGGTTTACTATTGGTGGGCAGCGCATCCCATTTGGTGCATCGCCACAAGTAAGAAATGCTTAGCTATTTGGTTGTTTCATTTCCTAAATTATTTCCTTGATCCTGTGCTTAAACCTTTATGTATTCTTTCTTCTGGAAATTGGTCAGTTGATCCTTCTTTCTCTTTTGTTTACTCTTATTTAGGAGTAGTTCTGATCATTTTGCATTATTGCTTGCTGTTTATTTCTTTTCATGGTTTCTTTCCTTTAGGATATAGTTAGGAATGGGAATTTCTTGGCCATTAGGAGTGGCACGACTAGTTGCGAATAATTAAAAATTGGTAATCTAGGAAAGTATGAATTTGGGAATGAAATAATTCTGCAAGCAATTAAGAGGAGGAGAATTTGTTGAACTACTTGGAATGATATGAGAACTATTTTTTTGTAGTGGGGTCTAATTGTTGAACCATCCCTGTGTGGGCACACGAGAATTCCTTTTATAATGAGAATTGCATTGTAGCCGTATATCCACAAATGAATCAGGAACAATGTACATCTATATATGTGGTGATAGACTTATTAAAAATTCGCGCACTCGTGGTGATAGATTAATATTCGACCAAGTCGAGGTAAAAGTTTGAACTTTTTGACTACTTGAGAAACAATTTGAGAAGTTTTAATGTGGAAGTGCTACACTAGTTTGGGTAATCTGTAGTGGCCTAATGTTATGCTAAGAGTCTTTGGTGTGTCCTCTGAAGTTGTTGTAGTTCTATGTACTTCTAAGCATTAACTGATCATTTATGCTTTTGATTTTGGTCTATTAAAATTCTGGATTTGGAAACAAAGCTACTACCTCCTGTATGTAGGTTTTATTATTTATTTATTTATTTATTTTGACAAATAAAAATGATTTTTATTATATTAGATCATTACATCACACTATATATCTCCCAGAAACTCAACAAAAGATTCTATAGAAAAAATACTAGTCTCTTTTACCCAAAAGAATAATGATACTAGTACAATTTCTTTCAAGCCAAGCTATATATCACAAATTCACTTCCCTCAAACACTCTTCTATTCATCTCTCTCCATATACACCACATCAAGCATAAAGGTGCTGTGTTCCATTTCTTCTTCCTTACTCTCCTAAGACAACCTCCATCCCACGATGCCAACAAATCATTCATTGTCTTAGGCACTACTCACTCCACGCCAAACATCATATATAACAAACTCCATACTTCCTACCAATAGATGATTAGTAATTGGTAATAAAAAAACCAACTGTTTTGCCTTTAAAAAAATTCAAAACCAATTGCTAGGCTGGGTTGAAATGCAATAAATTTCTAATTCCAAGTCGCCCTTATCTAATTGGGCAACAAATGCTCCTGCAATCCATTACATGATACCTAAACCCTACCCTTTTGATAAATATTTGTGCTTCCAACTGGCTAGCTTCTTTTGGAATCTATCTACCATACTATCCCATGCCTGTTTTGCTTTGAATGTGGTCCCTAAATGAAGGCTACGGTAATATAAAATTTCTTGTCATTTTCTTTTGTTCACTTGTCATATATTTTTTACTTAACACTTATCCATAATTTTTTTATCTCTCTGATTCCTTTTTTCTTTTGATAAGAAAAGAAAAAGAAAACATTGCTTTAGCTACCTACATGGACCTTCATGTCATGCCTGACTTTTTTAAGACATTTCTTTTCCATTTTTTTTTTAAATTCATTCAAGAAACACTTCAAATGGTGCAATCAAGACTTACAAGTAAAATCAAATTTGAAGCAAAATTTCTCTGCAGACCATCTTTCTGCCTATTGTTGGCCTTGTTGATCCAAAAAAGCTAAAGCCTGGGGATTTGGTTGGAGTAAACAAAGATAGTTACTTGATCTTGGACACCTTGCCATTTGAGTATGATTCTCGAGTTAAGGCTATGGAGGTTGATGAAAAACCATCTGAAGACTACAATGATATTGGAGGTCTTGAGAAACAGCCAAGTTTCTTAGCTTTTAAATACTTAGACAGTTCCAGTTTTTCTCAATGGATTATGTTAGATAATTTCATACGGATTCTCATTTGGACTTCCTTACTATTGCAACAGATCCAAGAACTAGTGGAGGCTATTATTTTACCAATGACACACAAGGGACGGTTTCAGAAATTAGGTATTCGCCCACCTAAAGGAGTGCTTTTATATGGACCTCCTGGCACCGGGAAAACTCTAATGGCATGTGCATGTGCAGCCCAAACTAATGCTACTTTTTTGAAGCTAACAGGCCCCCAATGGACTTTTTTAAAGCTAGCAGCCCAAACTAATGCTACTTGTTGGCCCAAGGTTTATAAAGTTAGTTTTATAATTGATTTTGATGATAACAAATATTGAATTAAATTTTCACAATAAATTTTCAAATAGACATTGTAAGAAATGTTACAATTCATTTGATAGATTCAAGATAATAGAGTTGGAAGAGATTGATATTATTTTTTAGATATTTTCACATAATTTGGATGATGGAATAAAGAAATTTCAAAGTTGGGAGTAATAGAAATCAAAGTAAGATGAAGATTTGAACTAGAGGTTAACTCGGGTAAACAGAAAAATCAGACATATGTTAGTATATAGATGATATCTTAAGATCCAACGGTTCAATTATTATGAAATTTTAATATAGTAAACTAGACTTCTATATCTACAACTTTACCGAAGGAAAATTTTTGTGGATCTGACGTTAAGATATCAAAACATGAGTTGTAATACTAGTCATTACAGAAAGGTTTTTAATTCTGGATTCTGGAGCTAGTAGTTTTTGAGACATAACTCATACTCTACAGCTTTAAAAATTCTGATTTTTGGTGTGTGAAAAGAAGACTCAAAAACCTACAACTTTTGTAGTTTAAGTTTCTTCTAATTCTAAAAGTATCCTGGTGAAATGGAAGCTTAAACGGGAAACACAGATTCAGAATGTCAGAAAAATCTATCAGAAGCTGGTCTCGGTTCAGAAGCCATATCCGACTATCTAACCATTGGATGAAGCTCAAAATTTGATATGTGATAGCTGACTTATATATATACAAAGTCTTTACTTTGAGGCAATGTCAGATTTGAACGTTATTAGCGTGAAAAACGGTCACAAATATATCTCAGAAAATCTGAATCTGAAAGACAGCATTGGAAGCAAGGAAATTCAATTTCTTTCAAGGGCAAAAGTGTCTTTTCACTTCGTAACGGCCATTTGCAGATTTTCATCTATAAATAGAGCCTCAAACTCAGATTCAAGAAGTGGAAGAAGGCAAGAAAGAAGTGCTTACAAAGAGATACAAGAAATTCCATAACTTTGCAAACATATAGTGATTTCTTCTCACATTTGTGCTTCATCTTTCATATTCAACTTGTGAGAGTTTCTTTTTGATTTGATTGAGTTTTAAACTCATCATTGTTGTTGTAAGAAAGGGAAATTTAAAGCCCTTTTAATTTGTGAGAGTTGGGCGAGCTCTTGTCGGTTTTGGTTCAAGTGTTAGGACCAAAACAAGAGACTTTCTTTGAGAGAGACTTGTGTGAGTGATTTGGGGATAAAATCACTTGAGAAAGGTTTCTAGCACATTGGGAAGCTAGTGTGTAATAAGCTCTTCAAAGAATAGTGGAGAAATCTCAAGGAAGGCCTTGGGGTAGTGGACGTAGGCAACATTGAAGCCGAACCACTATAAATCAATTATGTTTGCTTCTCTTCCCTTCTCTTTATATTTATTGCAAACACTAGCACTCACTCTTCATTCACAAATATTGAATAATTTTTTTTGGTGCATTTCATATTCATCTTGACATATTTGTTTTAGGGTTGAAATTTTTATTTGCAAAATTTTTAAGCAACCCTATTCACCCCCCTCTAGTATTGCTATTTGGGAATGCTACTTAATTAATAAAGGACTTTTTTTTTTGGTTTATTTATATTCATTGCTGATATGATATGAATTCCTCCCCTGGTTAAGTTGTTGGGATAACCTTGGGACCTAAAAGGAAATTGGAACTCTCTTTCATAATTTTAAATCAGCAGTTGAGATTCGATTTCTTAGTTACTATATCTTACATGAAATTATGATCTGAATAAGGAGATTTTTCTAACACAAAACGTTACTCAGGCAGGTTGATCAATAACATTATGTCGTTGCATCTTTACTTCAAAGTTAAAAAATTAAGCATTTTTCTTTACTTGATTTCCTTTTTTTTTTTTGGGTGGGCTTCTTTTGAAGGCAATGACTTGTCAAGCATTGTTAAGAAATATACTTTTAGCTTATTAGATTTAATAGCCCTTACCTTTGTCACAACATATTGTTTTTTGAAATTAATGCATATCATTATTACTTAAGCTTTGCTTAATTGAGGTCCTTGAACGTTGAAGAGTTGACATATTTTTCAGTTACTTGTGATAATTATGTTGTACAATGTCTCTGCTATGTCATTTAGTCGACGCCAGTTTGTTGAATGGAGATTGATTGATTTTGCTCTAATGAAGTTGGCAAGGTCGCTAATAGTAACTTATTATGCATGCAGATGTTCATTGGGGATGGAGCAAAACTTGTCCGTGATGCTTTCCAACTAGCAAAAGAGAAATCTCCTTGTATTATCTTCATAGATGAGATTGATGCTATTGACACAAAGCGATTTGACAGGTATATAATGTTTTTATTTAGTGCCTGTGTTATTTTTTGAATCTTGAGTTGAGTTTGGAACTAAGGCTTTACTGAGTTGATATCATGGTTTTGTATTGATTATTGAGTTTGTTTCTTATGTGGTCTACCTCACTAAAAAACTACTCTCTTTCAAATTTTATGAAACAGTGAAGTTAGTGGGGATAGGGAAGTTCACCGAACAATGTTAGAGTTGCTCAATCAGCTTGATGGCTTTAGTAGCGATGAAGGGATAAAGGCTTATATCTTTCTTTCAATTGATTATAATTTGGTTTAGTGGTGATTTGAGGATACTGTTGGCTCCTGAAGTTATTAGCCTGATTCCTTGAACATATTTTATTTAGAACTTAATTTGCTGGATAGTTGGACTCGATTCCTACTTGCTTACCCATCTGATGACCACAAGTATAAGCAGTGGAACTATTTGCTGTTAATGAGTTTTCTTTCCATTATTATTTCTATCTTATTGTTTGCAGGTTTGAATGAATTGTTGGGCTTGCAGGTTAACTGGATGGGTGGGAGTAGCAGGCCACCGAAAAACTGCCATCTGAGATGGCGTTTCTGAAGAAGCGCCATATGAAATCACACTTTTATCTACACGGACAACCCAGCACAATCGTGATCTCAATTCGCGTTTCTTTAAGAAGCGCTCTATGAATTCGCGCTTTTATAAAAAATCGCTATCCTAGATAGCGTTTTTCCCACATATACGCAGCCAAAAAACCGCGATTTGAGATCGCAATTTTATTAACAGCATTTTCATAAATACTCCTCGCGTGACAGTATTTGCACAAAATGTTTTACTCTTAACAGTAAAACAAAAAAAAACTCGAGGTTTGAGACCAGTGATGAAAGGAAAATGACGGTGACCTGATATTTGAAAATCTGTGTTAGAATGTCTTTAATATAGGTGATGTTTATTAATTAATTTTGTATGACAATTTTGCGTTCTTACGTATCAAGGTGAAATTTTAAATTTTTTTTAAAATGAAAGATACATCTTTAAATGTTCAAATTAATGTAATAGCTTTTAAAATCCTTTAATGCGTCATCTACTTTAATCCTTCATATAATTTGCACTTGCATATTTAAAATTTTGTTCTTACTATGAGTTAAAGATTTGTTTCTAAGATATATATATATATATATATATATTTCCATTTTAATTTATTTTATCTATTTATATATGTATTAATAATTACTTTGCAATTATTGTAAACTTGTAGTTTTCAATTAAAACATTAATAAAGGAGTATGTTATTAAAAGTTTTGGATAAAACACTAAGATTTTACACCAAAAATATTTGACAATTACGTCAAATTATTGAAACTTAGTTAGACTATAAAAAGTAGATATAAAGGAATTACTGATTACTGCGATAGATTTAACCCCTGATGTGCTTAAATTGATGACTTTGATTTAATCAAAATATGTTTAACTGAATTCATAAATTTTATTTGATTGAATATATAAATCTTGATTAAATAAAGGCCATTAATTTAAATATATCACTAGTTGCAGCAATTAAGGACCCGATATGTAATAGATGAATACTAATTGTGGCAATACGAATTCTATCGAAATTCTTTATTTTGACAAATTTTTTTTTTACATGTTTTAAATGTGTATATATAACATGCATAAAAATTTACAATTTTTTGAAACATTACATTTGTATTTTTATTTATGTTTTATTATATTTTAAAATATAATACATTGAATTTCTTATGTTATCATGTGTTTTTTTACTGAATTTCTAAAACATTTTATTTGTGTTTCTATTTATGATTTTGATTTGAATTATTATATCACATTGAACTTATCTTTTATTGAATTTTCTATGGTTTCTTATGCAACAAACCGAGAATTTATAATTTGTGTAATCTAAAATTTAATATATTTTTATATAAAAATTAATTGATCTGTTATTACAATATTAAATTATAACATTTTTAACTTATTTTTTCATTAAATACCATCAAATGTCATCTATATTAAAAGACTAAATTCTCTAACTACATAAATTGAAAGAGTATATTTAGATAAGTATCGTCAACATGAATAGCGTATTCATATGCCTTATCTTTTTATATCTCTTTGTATTATTTTTTTACTATCAAACTTGTTTATTCCGCAAGCAAATGATGGATAAATTTAACTTAGATGATGACTTTATATTATTTAAATTTACGATCTCAATAATATCTCTTTATCTTTCAGATTTATCTTTTTATCAATTTTATCTTAAATATGAGACTTTAACAAGTAATCTATTTTAATAAGTAATCTATTCACACAATATAATTTTTGATTGTCTAATTTAAAGAATTCAACTTTGCAAATCTCTCTCCAAAAACCAACTTTAAAATTATTTCAAAGTTGTAATTTCAAATCATGTTTTTGTGGGTTTGATGTTAGTGAATTAATTTTTTAGGTTTATGGGTGAGGGAGGTATGCGTAAAAACTTTTTTTTGTATATGATAAATCTTTTTTATTAACGTTACACTTCATTAAAAGTTTGATATTATTTAATTGCATACATATTAATTTATAAATTACTCATAATTTAGTATTTAATTAGAGTATCCAGCCCAATGAATTAAAAATTTTTAATTTAAATACATAAGAATTATACATATTTTTCACTTACTAAATAAGTAAATGATCTAAAACAAACATTTTACTGTCTCTTACTATTGGTTGTGCAAGTGGGGAAAAGAATTCCTAATTGTTGGTATCAAAAGTAGGGCAGGGAAATCACTGTTATAAAATAAAAAAAAAATAATGGGTGTGGTTGAAGTTATATAAATTTGTATAAATATATAAAGTTAATATCTTGTATTTTGTGCAATGAGTAAAAATTTTTAATTTTATAATCTCGTAATTTGTGTTTGTAGGTTTTTTTTTCTTACTATTGGTTGTGCAAGTGGGGAAAAGAATTCCTAATTGTTGGTATCAAAAGTAGGGCAGGGAAATCACTGTTATAAAATAAAAAATAATAATGGGTGTGGTTGAAGTTATATAAATTTGTATAAATATATAAAGTTAATATCTTGTATTTTGTACAATGAGTGAAAATTTTTAATTTTATAACTTCGTAATTTGTGTTTATAGGTTTTTTTTTGGTTTAATCCAAACAGTGCCAATAAAAGAGAGGTGGAAGTTACCAATGATTCCGTGTTGCGTCCGGCTTAGGGCCAGCACAGGTGCATTTGTATGCCTCCCACGGCCAGTGCATATATGGTCGACGCACGCCCCCACTGGTACTGGAGTTTCATTCCCGCTCCATCGTCGTCCTTGCCGGAGCACTACCGCCATCGTCGCCTTCAATCTCAACCTGATCATCCCGTTTGCTAAGAGGAATCTGAGTAGGGACGACCCCCTCCTCGTATGGTCGTCGTGGTCATCGGCAGCAGCGACGACGATGTCTTCTTCGAAGTATCCGCCTAGGGCGAAGAAGGTGAAGCACGAAATGGAGATGTTCGGAGATGTGAGGATCGACAACTACTACTGGCTTCGCAATGATTCTCGCTCTGATCCCCAGGTCCTTTCTTACCTCTGTGAGGAGAATGCTTACACTGATTCCGTAATGTCTGGTATGTTATGTTATGCTTGTCTACAAGTCTATCTGTGGGTATGTATATACTTGTCGCTGTTTCATAAATAGCGCGATCATATTTCCCTTCTGCTTTCCTTTCCTGAATTTTTAGGTTAGAATCTGTCTGTTCTTTGGCAAGCTCGGTATTAACAACTAGAAAGGTAGTCACTAAAACGAGAAATTTACATTAATATAACTAAAAAATTAATAATGTTCCAAAATCGATCCCAGCAGAACAATTTGCAAAAATCGACGACGCCATGTCGTCAGTAGCACTGACGACCCCTAGCCATGTCTCATTTCCAACCTGAATATCTTGCCATCAATAAAAAGACGTTTGATTTTCCTCTACTTCAATAACATCTTTTACTCGTGTTAAATTGTTAATTTTTCACAGAAATCCTTTCTGATAGTGATCGGATTTATTAGACAGACAAAAATTTCTTGTAGCAGGACTACCCGAAATCAGCGACGCCGAGTTCGATTCGTCGTTACCGACTACAAATGACATCGATTCGTTCAAGACTTGAACATCAGCTGTAGTTGCCAAAGAATTGTCCGATATAAATCCTAATTTATGGTCAAGCACATTCCAAGAGAATGTGAAGTCTTTCCAACCGTACAACTTCCTCTTACCAGTGAATCTATTGAAAGAAGCTCTCTGCAGAGACTTCGATTCGTCGAGATGGTTGGGTACAAAGATCCTATAGTAAGTAAAAAAGTTGAATTTGGCACTGCGATGTCTGATTACTTGGAGGTAAATAGAAAAGGCACCAGGTAGATTCAGGAACTTCCTCTAGGGTACACGGCGATGCGAAAATCCAAGCCTCCAGCAACTTCGAAGTACGGGCTATACACTGCTTTGGATTTGATAGTCTCGATGTTCGGCATCGTCCATTTGCTGGCCACAAAGTAGTCCGTACTTTGATCGATGAAGACGCAGTGCGAGCGACAGGCTGAGGGAGAGGGCTGGAGGTGGGATGTTATTTACAGGGTGTCGTCATTTGTATTGACGACATAGCTTTTGGGGGTGCTGGTTGCCCGAGGGTGTTGTCCTTTGTATTGACGACATGGCTTTTGAGCTTGTTGCTCCGCTGAGGGTGTGCGGTGAGGGTGTCGCCAGTGCTACTGCCGACACAGTGTTGTCGGTAGCACTGCCGACACCGGATCGATTTTTGCAAATTGTTCTGCCGCGATCGATTTTGGAACATTGTTAATTTTTTAGTTATATTAATGTAAAAAACCCCACTAAAACCCAATAACACATTTGTGTATATGTCGAGGGAGAAATAGGATGAAACTGAACTTTAAAGTTCTTTGTCAAGCTCCAAAGCTCAATTCGGACCTATAGAATAGAATGAAAAAAAATTCGCAAAAAAATTAGGAAGTGAATACGTTCAATTAGAATTAATGATTTTGTATTAAAAAAAAATTGATTTTGGGAAATAAAATAGTTCCATAATAGGCAAATAATCCTTTTTCGTCAAGCAAATAAAAGACGAGCTTCTAGTTTGAGTCATTTTATAGCTTGGTCGAAGTCTCAAAAAGTGGGTATGCAATTTTTATTTTACCTTAGTTCTTGTGTGTTCTTACCAAAAAGGGGATGTATATTGGTAGAGTACAGAGAATTGAGAAAACTGCGCAAAAAGAGTAGGTGTGCAACCACCACAGTCCTGTGTTTTCATTTATATTGAGAAGGCTCTACACAATAGGAAAGACTACAATTGGAAACATAATATTTGAGATCCTAAATATTTACGCAATAGCATCATTTCTAATCTACCAATTTTTACTTCTAATACTTTCCCTCAAGTTGTGGAGTATAGATGCCATACATTCCAAAACTTGTTATAAACATACTTGACTCGTGCACCCATAAAACTTTAGTAAATTGATCTGCAAGTTGATCTTTAGATTTCATACGAGAAGTCTTAAGTGCATCCTGGAAAAGTGTTTTTTTTTTTTTTTTTCGTATTAAGTGACAATTCACCTCGATGTTTTTAGTTCGCTCGTGGAATACTGGATTTGAGGTCATATGTACTGTAGCTTGATTAGAACAAAACAATTCCATAGAAGACTTGTGCAGAACATCAAGTTCTTCCAAGATATGGTTCAACCAAACTAAGTCACGTGATGTGTGAGTCATAGCTCGATATTCAAATTTTGCACTCGAGCGAGCTACAACAGTTTGTTTTTTGTTTTTCCAAGACACTAAATTTCCTCTTATGGGAACACAATTTTCAGTGGTGGATCTTCTATTATGTGGGGACTCAGCGCAATTAGCTTTAATATATTGGTGTGACCATGATATTAGTATAACAAACCACAACCAGGGATACCTTAAGATATCTTAATATGTGAATAACATGCCAATGACTTGTTCATGGAGAATTTAGAAACCAACTTACCACACTGGTAGCAAAATATACATTTAGTTTAACAACTATTAAATAGTTCAGTTTACCAACCAATCTCCTATATATGCTTTAAGAATTGATCTCCTTTTGGTAGAAGTTTGGCATTCTGGTTCATAGGAGTATCACAAGCTTGGTTCCCAATAATTTGGTTTTTGACAATAAGTTTAGAATATACTTCTTCTGATATAGTGTGATGCCCTTGTTTGATGTAACCACCTTGATCCCCAATAAATACTTTAGTAGATCAAGATCTTTGGTTTGGAACTTATTCTAAAGAAATTGCTTTAGTTTTCGTGTGCCTTTGGTGTCGTCTCTTGTAATAACAATGTCATCCACATAAACTACAATTGACTGGTGGCGATAAAAAAACTAAATGATCCACCCTACATTGTTTGAGATTGAATTGGCTTATAATTGTATTTAATCTACCAAACTAGGCATGAGGTGGCTGCTTAAGACTATACAAAGATATTTTTAGGTGGCACACTAATCTAGACTCCTCCTAAGCAACAAATCCATTAAGTTACTCCATTTACATTTCTTTGTCTATCTCACCGTTTAGGAAGATATTTTTAATATCAAGTTGACAAAGAGCCAGTGGAAAGTTGCAGCAAAAGAGATAATTAGCCAAATAGAGGCAATTTTGGCAATTAGGTAGAATTTCTCAAAGTAATCTTGTCCATACACCTGTGCATATCTCTTTGCGACAAGCTGAGCCTTGACACGGTCTACACTAAGCAGTACCATCTGGATGGGTCTCAACATTGAATACCCAGCAACAATCAACCAGTGACTTCCATCACAATCCACTATCAAAAATGATATACGGCTTGTGATACAGAGTTAGGTATAAAGATAGAGGAAGGAGCTAACAAAGGAGTAATATGAGGGAGAAATGAAAGCATATGAAATAAAATTAGATATAGGATGAGAGGTACAATTACACTTAACTTTCCAAAGAGTAATGAGAAGATCAAGATCTGAAGGTGGTGTTGGAGGATTTGAAAGACTATGGACAGGCTAGTGGAGAGCTAGGAGTAGCAGGAGCTGGTGAGGATGTAATGATTGTCAGAGTTGGAGGAATGCCTGTCCGTCAATGCACACAATAGGAAAGATAATAATAGAGATCCTAAATATTTACACAATAATATCATTCCTAATCTACCTATATTTTCTTCTTACATATTCAATTGTCACCTCACTGAGTGTTAGAAAGCAAGGAATGCTTGCTAAGGCAGTTAAAACAGTTTATTTATATTGGAAGGGTTAGGAGTGCAAATGGTTTATGATTTTATGAGTTGTTTTGTGTTGGATCACTTATTGAAGTCATGATTGTAACACTGGGTCTACTTTTCCTCATTGTTGAGATGGTTGGGTTTATAACACTCATCGCTTTTTTAAGGGACTAAATTCTTAGAAGATCAGATCTATGCTGAAATTAGAGGAAGAATCGAGGAGGATGACATTTCTGCATCTGTACGCAAAGGGCCTTACTATTATTATGAAAGGACCTTGCAGGGAAAGGAATATGTTGAAACAGTTTATTTATATTGGAAGGGTTAGGAGTGCAAATGGTTTATAATTTTATGAGTTGTTTTGTGTTGGATCACTTATCGAAGTCATGATTGTAACACTGGGTCTACTTTTCCTCATTGTTGAGATGGTTGGGTTTATAACACTCATCGCTTTTTTAAGGGACTAAATTCTTAGAAGATCAGATCTATGCTGAAATTAGAGGAAGAATCGAGGAGGATGACATTTCTGCATCTGTACGCAAAGGGCCTTACTATTATTATGAAAGGACCTTGCAGGGAAAGGAATATGTTGAAACAGTTTATTTATATTGGAAGGGTTAGGAGTGCAAATGGTTTATGATTTTATGAGTTGTTTTGTGTTGGATCACTTATCGAAGTCATGATTGTAACACTGGGTCTACTTTTCCTCATTGTTGAGATGGTTGGGTTTTTAACACTCGTCGCTTTTTTAAGGGACTAAATTCTTAGAAGATCAGATCTATGCTGAAATTAGAGGAAGAATCGAGGAGGATGACATTTCTGCACCTGTACGCAATGGGCCTTACTATTATTATGAAAGGACCTTGAAGGGAAAGGAATATGTTCAACACTGTCGACGCTTAGTTTCCGACAGTGGTGCTCCACCATCTGTTAATGATGTTATGCCAACTGGACCAGATGCTCCTCCTGAGCATGTTATACTTGATGAGAATGTAAAGGCTCAAGGGCACATTTATTACAGCATTGGTGCTTTCAAGGTAAGAGCAGCTTCTCTTTTGTGTTTCCTTGGGTTTAAACGTTTTTGCTAGTTCCATTTTTTGGATCCATTATTAGTGATTAGTTTCCCTTTCCTTCCCTCTTATTTTCTTAATGTCCAGGTTAGTCCAAATAATAAGTTAGTAGCATATGCAGAAGACACTAAAGGAGATGAAATCTATACTGTTTATGTCATGGATATTGAGAGTGGAACACCTGCAGGGAAGCCTCTAGTTGGTGTAACATCAAATCTTGAATGGGGAGGTGATGAAGCATTACTTTATGTCACAATGGATGCGACCCTTCGGCCAGAAAAGGTATGGTTTTTCAAGTTGAACTGTATGTTTGAGAATGTTGCCTTATCTCAACTGATTGAGTCTTCTGTCTTACTGTCACTAAATATTTTATGAGGCCTATTTGACTTAATAGTCACGATGCATTTGTTGTTTTGCTACAAGGAAGATATTTGGTTCATTCTCTTTATTGGACCATTGAGGGTTTTGCAATGAGTTTAATGCCTCTTTTATTAGCGACTTAGTAGCAATTGGAGAATGTCTAACACTTCCCTTCACTTTCTCTCAATTTTTTTTTTAATAAGTAATCAAAATTTTATAAAAACTGTCATGAAGATGCAAGAAAGGACTGTAAGGTTGTGTTATAACTCCAAAATATCTACAAAAGACAAAAATGAAAATTGTTCAGGTTCTCTCCCCCATTCTAACCGACTATATAAACATGAAAAAAGACAGCATTTTCACCCTACAGGATGGAAATTCAGTATCTTGCCCCCCACATTATCCCAAAAGTACAAAATAGGATGATATAACACACTCCTATGTTTAGTAATACTAGCACCCCACCAAGCTTCCAAATAATGTTTCACCCCTCTTGGGTTAGCCCACGCTATGCCGAAATGTGAAAGAGTCAAGTCCCAAAGCTTCTCGGCCTGTGGACAATCTACGAGTAGATGATAAATTTTCTCCTCCGACTTTCACGAAAGCAACGAGTACCATCTTCTTTGTTATGTTGCTGATGGTTAGTATTTTGCTTTGTATCAAGCACCTCACAAAAGGTAGCACTTTGGAAGGTGCCCCATATCTCCATATCTTGCCCTAAGGAAAATCCACGAATTAGTTATGGCTTCCCCAATTTAATGCTTAGACTTGATACAACCTCAAAATAAAGGACACATTTGACGTGCACTAGTTGTAAAGGTTCCGCCCCGCATAATGCCATCGAGTCATCCATGAAGAGCAAAGGGGGTACGACCACCCTCGTTGCATTAGATGATAGATCCTTCCACTATAAAACCTTCCAAGAACCCTCCTTGTTCCTCCCTCTTTAACATTCTACTAAACACTTCCATAACCAAGACAAACAAAACTGGTGAAATGGAGTCTCCTTGCCTCAGTCCCCTAGAAGCAGTAAAGAAACCCGTAGCACTTCCATTGATCAATACAAAGAATTTGATAGTAGATATACACCATAAGATCCAACATTTGCACCTTGCCCAAAAGCCCATCCTCTTGAAAATATGTAACAGAAAGCCCCAATTTACGTGATCGTAGGCCTTCTTCATATCAAGATTGCATTTCATTCCTGGCTCGCCACTCTTGAACCTCTCGTCCACCATCTTGTTAGCTATAAATATCGTGTTGAGAATCTGACATTCTTCTACAAAGGCATCTGAGAGTCTAAAACTAAAACCCCAATAACTTTCTTTAGCCTTAATGGCAACTAAAACCCCAATAACTTTCTTTAGCCTTAATGGCAACGTTTTAGCTACTAGTTTATACAAACTCCTCAAGACTTGTAAGTCCTTAATATCCACTAAACTTTATTGCTTTGAAATTAGCACAGTTGAATGTTGAATTAATGCTCTTCTTGAATTTGTCAACCACATGGAACTCTTCTCGAATTTGTCAGTGCCATGGAACTCTTGGAAGACTTGCAGTTGTCACCTTTCACTTTTTGCCAGCAACGTGTAAGAAACAACATTGTCATTCCATCTGGACCTTGGGTTTTGTCCCCATTATAGACCTCAAAGTACCCCATATTTCTTCTTCGATGAACTCTCCTTCTAAACACACCCTTGCCTCATTCGTTATAAAGGTTGTTCTTGGCTATCAATCTTGTGTCTCCATTCCTCGACTCCTTAAATAGTTGACGATAGAATTCTGTGATCTCCTCCTCTAGCAACCTTCTTTCCACATACACCTTGCCATTATGGTCACAATGCATACTTGCATTTGCAATTCTATGGAAGAATCTTGTGTTCCTATCCCCTTCTTTCAGCCACAACATCCTAGATTTTATACGGTAGCATACCTCTTTCATTTTTGCAATCTTCTCCAACTCCTCTTTCAACTCTTCCCTTCTTGCAATCTCATTCTCGGATAATCCCCTTCCATTAGCCTTGTTTTGTTTGCCTTCACCTGATAGAAGTGCTATTTGTTCCACTCCCTAAGATTGGCTTGAGCCTTTTCAACTTTTTGCATATGCATTGCTAAGATTCCCATCCTCTGAGTAACCTCTCCACTAATCATGCACTAAATTGCGGAATCCCTCTTCTTGGAGCCAAATGTTCTCAAACCGGAATGGGGGCATGACCATTGGTGATTGCCATCACTTCCCACTTCAGTAATATGGGAAAGTGTTCTGACTTTATTCTGTTTAGCAAAGATGGCAAAGTTCCTAGAAAATCCTCCTCCTAATTTGCCAAGACCAAGAATCTATCAATCTTGGATCTACTTCTAATGTTAGACCAAGTGATTCTCCCCCTACTAATAGCAAGCTCGCTAGGCCTAGATTATCCACATGAGCTTAGAATCTCCTTATAGATGCAGAAATCCCCACATCCCCACCTTTTGAATGCAAACTTAGTACAATTGAAATCTCCTCCGATGTAGCACACGCATTCCATCTAAAAGTAGCATTACTAAGTTCTCGTTTATTTCCTTTTGCTTCATTAGCCCATGCACTCTAGTAAACACCCATCTCATTGCATCGTCCTGACTTTCAAACAAGCTTGATATTGAGTAGTGTGGCAACCTAGGCCGCGACAATAAGGCCCAGGGTTCATCAATGCCTTTCTTGTGGCATACTTTGTGACCAATATTCCTCCCGTGTTGGTTTACTGTGGGAGGACTTTCTAGAAGATTATCCGCGGCAAAGATTCTCCTGCGAATAATTCCACCCCTCGAACAAGTAGCAAGATCCGAGGATTTTTCTACTAAATGTATATATTCTTTAGCAGGATCATTGGGGTCTAATGGATTGGTGGCTAGAATCAAGGAATCGTCGAGCTCCCTTGAATAGTTTAGAGAGAGATTTTTGGAGGAATTCTTACCTTATAGGGCTGCGCCAGGTTAAGACTGAATTTCTACCGAACGGATACAAAGCCTTGACTCTTGCCATAAAGGACTTCTCCCAGTCTATATAAACCTTTCTTTGGAGGGTCTATCATTTATTCACTCTTCATTGCCACTGCCATCACTATATTTTCTCTCTCTTGCTCCAGATTGTTTTGGTTCTCACCCCTCAACCGGCTTCCAGTGACTCTGCCGTAGTCAGAGACTAGTATTGTTCCCAGATAATCAGATCCCCTTTGGGTCTAATCCCCCACACAAAGAATAAATTAGTTAGTACATGAATGTTGCATTAAATATGCTCTATCCCAATCAATTGTTGCTCTGGCAATATCACCACTCAATTTTATACATATACCTCTGTTTTTCATTTGCAGGAATTGGGTCGCAATTACACACAATTATGTAATATAGGAATCCTTTTGGGGACTGTCATCCTCATATTTTGTACTAGCCTTTATATATTAGTAAAATTTTAATGTTGCTTATGAAAAAAATAGAAACCAGATTCAAGTCACCAAGGCCTTCTTGTTTAATACAATTGGATGGTTGTTTTTCAAATACATCATTGTTCACATTTTTAGAAGTCGTTGTGATGTAAAAGGATGATAGTCAGATATATTTTCTTGACACATGGGCCACCTCTTGCCCGAATGATGCAGTTATGAGCCTATCAGCATCCTTCATGACCCCCCCCCATGATGGAATATGGATATGGCATAGAGTAAAAAACCAGAAAAATGTCATGGTGTATCGGTCTATAGATCAATACTTTTGTATTGTGCACTACATGAGTTTGTGTTTTAAAATTTAAAACATATTGTGTCTATGTTGCAAGTTATTGTGGCAAATCCATGGATATTGCACTCTCTCAATTTATCCCTAGCAACGGTATATATATAATGTTGTATTGAAAAATACTGTTCTATTTTAATTTTAAGGTCTCACAGAATTTTTAACCACAAATCCCTAATCTTCTTAATTATTTTGTCATTTTTATTCTGTTAATGCTTTTTTCAAAAGTGAAAACAAAGATGTTAACATATAACTGACAGTGACATGCAATTCCATGTATCAATCTTCAGATTCAGATTATTGCAACTCATTTAATCAACCAAGAAATTATGCTCTCTGTTCAGCTTTCCTGCAGAAACTAATAATATTTTATTCACTCTCTGCTGCTTTCAGAAATTCTGTAAAGCTTTTCTGGTTGGCATGTTTTCTAATAATTTAGTGTTTCTTTAAACAGGTGTGGTTACATAAATTGGGGAAAGAAGAATCAAACGACTTGTGCCTTTATCACGAAAAGGATGACATGTTCTCCATCGATGTTGAGGCTTCTGGGAGCAAGAAGTTCTTGTTTGTTGCATCTGAAAGTAAAACCACGAGGTTTATCTTCTATTTTGACATTTCAAAGCCTGAAAATGGGCTTATGCCTCTGACACCTCGTATAGATGGTATTGACACATATGTTAGCCATCGTGGTACTCATTTTTTCATTAAGAAGAGAACTGATGAATTTTTTAATTCAGAATTACTAGCCTGTCCACTGGACAATGTTTCTGCAACCACAGTTCTTCTCCCTCATCGGGAAAGGTAATATTAAATCTCTGCTTTCTTATATGTTGGTGGTGGCTTATTGCTGCTCTTGTTTTGAGCATAGTGCAATCTTCATGTCATTGATATCAACATGAAGGGTTTGGATTAGTGCGTGCATGCAAACTCAACTGAGAAAAAGGATTTGACTGAAATAAAAAGAATGGAAAGGAACTTAAGAAAGTTAACAGATTGGATTGGCGGACCTGATCAGAAGGGTTTTTTTACTCTTCTTTGGAGCCCTAATTCAATGGAACTCCACCCACTTGGAAGTGAAGCTTCTTGTTTCTCTCTCTCTCTCTCTCCCCCCTTTTGTCCTTCCCAATTTTTGCACTTCCTGTCTCTCAAGAATTATCTTGAAAGCAGAAGCCTAAGTATTCTTGTTCTGATAGCTTACTCATTTTCATCGCTGCATGCGTCTGAAACCCGTACCTTACACATCCTTTGTTGGACTTCTAGCCAGTGAAGATGAATATGAATCATTCCCATTGCGGTTGGTGCATCTCACGTCACTATATTGGAAGTAGTATAAGAACTACAAGACCAATTTAAGGATGATTTATTGATTTTGGAATCAACTGCTCGCTTAAGTTTGTCTATTTGATCATCGAACTTCAACTAAACTGTGGGTCATGCGCATTTCTATTTTTTGGGGGTTTTGGTCCATTTCTATGTTGAAATATTTAGGTTTTGTTCCACCTTCTATGTTGATGACTATTTCCATATTAGCAATACATTTAATTATCGACTCATAAGAAAAAGAAACTTTTAATTTCCCATATTTAGAAGTGCATTGTTGTTTACTTTTTTTTTTGGTATGTACATTGTTGTTTACTTGACCTTTGATATGGAAAGGTTCAGGGCACTTAAAGGCATAGAATACATAAAATGAACATGAACGAATGCAATTCTTATGCAAAATGTGATGTTCGTCAGTCTTTGCCAACCGTTAAGTGGCTTCATCAAAATCCTCTTTATAATACTCCTCTGGGAAGAGTTGAATTTTCAGAATTTTTTTATTTCTATTACTATTTATTATAATTTAAGTTACGGGCACACCAAAACTAAATAAATAACTTTTTTAATTTTAAATTTGGGTATTTAAAGTAACCTCCTTTAAATTTATGTTTCAAAGTAATCCCAAATTAAAAAATATATAATTCAAATAAGACAAAGGGCGTCTATGTCCTCCCCCCCCCCCCAAAAAAAAAAAAAAAAGAGAGAAGATAAAAAAAATTAGTCATCCCAGTTTTCCACAATTCGTTAGTTGACAATAGAATTTAATGGGACATGGTTACTCTGCAAATTAATTCTAATTTGTTTGCATAGCTATTGCATTTCTTTAAATTGTCTTATTTCAGCATTCGTGTTACTATGAGCTTAAATAGTTTTCCCTTTATTCCAGTGTAAAGATTCAGGACATACAACTTTTTTGCAATCATCTCGTTGTATTTGAGCGCGAAAATGGTCTTCCGAAAGTAACTATATATGCCCTTCCCTCTGTTGGAGAACCACTTGAAAGGCTTCAAAGTGGTCGGGTTGTTGACTTTATTGATCCTGTATACTCAGTGGATCCATCAGAATCACAATTTTCTTCCAGCATTTTACGTTTTTCTTATAGTACATTGAGGACACCAAAGTCTTTTTATGATTATGACATGAACTCAGGGATTTCGGTACTGAAGAAGATTGAAACAGTAAGTCAAATGAGAAGTTACCATCAAATTTTTATCAGTTTAAATTGGATGTAATTTGTCTAGCTTGTATGTGGTTTTAGCATCACAATTGAGTGTGATCTCTGGACCTTGTTCATAGATTCGCATTCATTAAATTGTTTATTGGTGGCTGATTGCTAGTTTTCTCAATTTTGTTTGTTATTGTTTCTTATAAGTTTCTATAGGTTGCTATTGATATCTTGAATCTGTGTTGCTATCATACTATTCTTTTATTCCATTTTTAGAAAAGAACGGAGGCTTTTCATTAGGTGAGTATGATGTTTGATTCTTTTTTATTTTATTTATGATTATAATCCAAATTTATACCCTCCCATGGTTGTGTGTGATGTGCAAAAGCGTGAGCAATGCATGTGATCATCTTTATCTTGGTCACAATTTTGGTTCGTACTTTTGTTTCCACAATAATAATGTTAAATTTGTAATTTTGTTATTTTCTGTTAAAGACAAACTCTTTCTGGGGGATTAGTGTAATTCTTCAAATCCCAGGGAGGGGAATGTATAGTTTCAAATCTCAAGGGATGTCCAAGTAATTTACTCTTTCCATTAATAGGGATTATGCATGAGCATGCCTGTCTCCTGAATTTTACATTCTGCTATGAGGGTTAGATTAAGGTGTTTATGACCCTTTTTTTTTTATTTGTCGGTAAATATCACTTTACTGTCGCCATTACTTAAATGCTGTATCAAGCCATGTCTAGAAATTTTGAAGCTTTATGTGTATTAGTTTCGTTACTATTTGACTCAGGTGTTGGGAGGTTTTGATGCCTCAAACTATGCAACTGAAAGGCTATGGGCTACTGCTTCAGATGGTACTCATATTCCTATATCAATTGTTTATCAAAAAAATCTTGTAAAGCTTGACGGATCTGATCCATTACAACTTTATGGTTATGGTTCCTATGAGGTAATATCTGATTTAATGTTAAAAATCAATTATATAAATTCAGACAGGATTTATATAGGGAATGTTTCTTAGAAAGGGGAAATTACCAGCTTGTGTCTGATACAGATATTTTTGGAAAATAAAATTAAAGCTCTGATATTACTTATCGACAACAAAAAGAAAGGCTCTAATATAGATTTTTGGAAATATAAAAGTAAGGCTTCTTCTCCATATGGCTGTGGTTATCTATTTTTGGGCACAATTAGGTGTGAAATTCTGCTCCACCTCATTGACTTATCTAATCACTGCTCCTAAATATTGAAACAATATTTGTTAACTAAATTTCTCCCCACTTTGTGGCTCTTACCTTAATTATTGTCATCAAGGAAAATTGTACAAAATTTTGAGCATACCAATTTTTCATCCTTCTTGCTGGTCGTAATTCAGACTGTCAATCTGGTTTAATTAATTGCTTTTACAATCACAAAAGTAATTGTGGTTGTCCAACAATAATATTTCCTATCATTGTGTGCCACTATAGCATAGATACTTCTAAAAAGATGTGTTGTCTAATTTATCTGATAAAAGAAATGATGTGTTTGCCTACGTCAAACACCAATACTTATGGGATAGATGTGTTGACATTTGTCTAAATGTCTCCCCATTGTTTTTTAACATTTTTAGAACCAAATACTTTTTGGGAATTTGGCATTTGCATATCCATATACTTAAACACACATCAGATACATTACAAGTTTGAAGAAAATATTAAAATCTAATAATAAAATAAAAGCATAGTCGCAAAGGAAGGTAATGTCCATGGAAGGCTGCTATGGTTGCTATCCTTTGGGACATTTGGAAGGAAATGAATTCTAGGGTGTTTGAAGATAAGAGTGGAGATATGATGGGACTGTGGGAGAAGATCAGATTCTCTACATCATTTTGGGTTTACATTCTGCTGGAGTTTGCTTTATGTCCATTTTGTTGTCATCCCTGGGAGTTGTTTTGCAATTCCCAGCCACATTGTAACTTAATTTTCATTAAGGGGACTACTCGTCCTCTTCCTTTGTATTACTTTTGTAATCGTTAATAAAATTTACTGTTCTTATAAATAAATTAATAAATAAAAGCATGGATTCATGTCCAATTTTTTTTTTCCCTATAAATAAAAATTGTATTAAGAAAGGCATCAAGGGATGCTGCCCATGTACAAAAGCACAAAGAATGCCTATAGAGTATCCATGTGATGAATGTAATACAAAAAGCTATGTAGGTTTGGCTCTCTTCCAGCCGTTAACCATCTATACGAAATGGAAAAAAATGTGCTCTTCACTCTCGTCCACAAGGTTTCTTCGTCTTTGAAAGTTCTTCTGTATCTTTCTCCCCAAACAATCCACAAGATGCAAGTAGGTATCATCCTCCACGCCTTTCTCTTACTATTACGGATTCTAGCCTCCCACCAAGGTACGAGACTAGTTTAGTATCTTGCCAAAACACCCAATTCATCCTGAAGCAATTCAGAGATAGATCCCACAGATCAGGTGATCTAAAGTCCCTACCTCTTTTTTGCAAAGGCAATACCTATTGACCATAGAGAAGCCTTTCCTAGCTAAATTGTCGGTAGTGAGAGTCTCCCTATGAAGTAAACACTAAACAAAAAGTCCACCTTCAGAGGGGCCCCTAAGTGCCAAATCTTCTGCCATGGTATGTTTGTCTCACCTCCCCTCCCTAGGATATTTTAAAAAAAGCCAACCTCGAATTTAGCCTTCTTAGAAGCTGCCCACTCCAATCAATCTTCTCCCTCTAAACAATTGAGTCCGTGCAAATTTGCTAGCAGATTGATCATACTAATCCCCTCCCACTCATTGATCAGGTTCATGTCCATTATTCAATTCATATCTAACTTTTAGGAAATCTAAACCAAAAAATTCATTTTTTTATTATTCTATGATAGATATGAGGATTTTATTTATTCACATTTCCTTTTTCTGCTATTTTATATTGATACAATACATATTTTTATTATCATCTTGGCATGGATGTTTCATTTTTTCTAGTTAAGTATTGCTGTTAGGGGAAGGGGGTTTGGATGACATGAACCCCTGACCTTTTTGGTGTGGGTAGTGGGGGTGCTTTCCACTTTAGCTAGCCCCTCCCATTGACCCTACTGTTCCATGTTGTCGCTTGAAGTTTTTTCCCTGAATTTTTTTTTATATTGTATCAAGTCAATGTCCAATTTCTATATTCGTGCTCTTATAAAGGAATTTTTTAAGCAACTATATCATCCATCCATAAATTTTAAATAGCGTAGATATCACAACCCCTCACCTCGCCAGCACTTGCGCAATGGACATACACATTTATCAAGTCCTCATTCTTTTAATTTAAAATTTTCACCTGGAAAAATTAAATCCCTAGAGTGGCAAGGAAGAAATAAAATAGAAAAATAAATAAATAAATAAAATTGTATTCTTCAATATGCGACTATGGGGTTCTGTGCTTGATGTGACTGGAACTATTCTAGAGATGATGAACCAGAAAAAATGGAAGAAGAGGACTAAGAAGAAAGAGACGTGATGCACCCCACAATAGTGGATTGTCTGCTGAGGATGAAGAAGAATATATATTTACATATTTTTTACATAAAATGTCTTGCCTCGGGTTCAATCCCACGAGTTAATGGGACTAAATTAATAATCAATATAAACTAAAGCCGAATAATCCAAGTCCAATCAATGGCACGACTTATGAAGTCAAGTTCCGGACAAAGTGAGATAATAATATAGTAGTAAGGAATAAGAGCTTCTAATTATGTCTTGACAACACCTAGAAATTAGAATATAATTTAATGATATATTAAATAAAGATAAAATAAAAGTTGATGCGGAACAACAATTGAAAGTAAAGAAAGAATAGATTGAAAGTAAGAGAAAGAAGAAAATAGAGAAGAAGAGAAGAAGAGTTAGAAGAAAAGAGGGGAAAGAAAAACACAGCCACCAATATTATTAAATCAATCAATCAATCCTCTTCTGTTAACCCTAATTAGGGTTTAAATAGAAAATATCATGGGCCTAACACAAAAGGCCTAAAATAAAATAAAACGATACTAAAATAGCCCAAAAACAAATGGGTCCAAATAACCTCTAATAATATAAACTCATTATTAATAAAGCCCAAAACAAATGGGCCCAAATAATAAATAAAATAATAATAATAATAAAAGAAATAAAAATCTAGATGATGTCCTCATCAACTCTCCCGGACTGAGAAAAACTCGACTCCGTCGAGTTGAAAACTTGGCACTGTTATCACGTCGCATTTTTCACTTGACAAAACATCTTTGGAGTTGAAGGAAAATGAGATCCTCAACATCGAACACAGATAAGCAACGCTGAAGAGGTGGAGGAACTAGAACCATCATAAAAATATCTCCATAACCTGCAGACAATATTTGAGGCCCAAAGATGCCTCCACAAGATAACAAGTTCTCCACATGCCAAATTACGAAAAAACTCATATCACATGGCAAAGTGAAAAAAATTGCATTGGGACTAGGATCACAAAGGATATAGAATGGCTCAACATTTTCGGCATGTAAATTTTGGCAAGACGATATGAGGTAGTAAGTATGCAATGCATAAGTCATCATTAAGTTACATCCATTAAATTCTTTATTCTCATCAATAACATAAGTAGGAAATTCATAATAATTATTACTCAACCCAATTTTTCAATTAATATCAGCATTATCAAAAAAGGGTGGAATACATGGTTGAGAGAAAATGACGAGGGAGGATGCAAATGAACTTGTCAAATTAGAATCTCTCAAAGAATAATAAGTTGCTGGAAACTCAATGAGATCAATAGAATAGCAGTAAGAGATGCTACGCATAACTTGTAAGAGAAATTGTTCAATGTATACAAGAATGCCTCTGTTATACACTAGAAGTGAGGAGGATTCATGCAACTGAGTAATCTCACGGAAGAACAACTTGGACATAGACTCAAAGAACTTCCAACTGATGAAGTCACTAAGTAAAACTCTTAAGATGCTTAAATAATATCCCCTGAAAAAATAACCATCACCAATGATAAAGTCTATGTAATCTTGACGATCATTATTCATGATGTCCTCAAATAAATCAACAAAATCAAGGTAAGATGACGGTGGAACCAATTCAACTACTTTAGACACATTTTGAGGATTTGGTGACTCAATATGATCAAGTGTCAAAAGCGGAGAATTAATAAGAGAATCAGAAATATCAACAGAAACAATAGAGGCGCCAAGTTTAGGAGATGGACGTTGTAACTCAATAGTTTGTATAGGGCACTTTGACTCTGACATAGACTCATAAGACTCAAACTTATAATATTTTTCAATTTCTAAAGCTTTGGAATAAGCTTCATTTAACGTCTTATGAGTGTATCGCTGAACTACCTCACGAATGCAAGGCCTTAGCCCAAGAACAAATCTACTGATGGCACAAGGCTCATTTTCAAAGTTAGATCACTTCCTAAGAGTTTTAAATTGATCAAAATAGTCATCAACAGAAGAATCTTCCTGTTTAAGACGCATTAACTGAGACCATGCCTTATTTATAAAACTTTTAGAAACAAATCGATCACTCAAAATTTGTTTCATCAAAGCCCATTGAGTAACATATCTATGGTATAACTCAACTGTTTGCCAATACTCTCTAGCATAATTGATCAATTTTGTTTTGGCCAGACGAATACATTGGTCATCAGACAGGTCGTGATAGTTAATGTATTCGATATCATCTATCCAGTCAAGAAACTCAGGAGGATCGATAGTGCCACTAAAATAGGGAGGATCTTTGACGTAAGTTTGATGAATAGAATGAAGTCCTACTTTATTATTCCAATATGATTGGTTTTCGAAATTCATGGCAAAAAGGCAGAAGTAATTTTTTTTTTTTTTAATGCTGATATTAAAGAAAATTGAAAAAGAAAGTAATAAAAATATAAAATCCTAATATGCTTAAAATAGGAATAACAAATCTAATAAATAAAACTCAACAAATAATTTAGGTAAGCAATGGGTGAGTGATTTTTTTTTTTTTTAGGACGGGCAACAATTAACTAAATTCAAAAGGGAAATAGGAAGTAGGATAAATGAAGCAAATAGGCAAGGTTCAAGTTCAAATTTATGCAATTCATGCTATCATATGATATAAGCATTTATCATAATTAACAATGAGAGAATTATATCTAATCCAAACCTTTGCTTCAAACTATATAAAGTGTTCGCTTTTGAAACATCCGAATAAGTAGTCGGCTATCTTGTTGCTTAAAATTTGCCAAAATAGATTGACAGAGTGTTTTGGAATTCATCGAAAGCCGCCAGAGATTCGCCGGAAAAGCTGTCGGAGGTCGCTGGAGGTCACCGGGGGTCACCTGGGAGTTCACCGGAGGCAGGTGGTGTTGCTGGACTTCGCCGGTGGTCGCCGGAAAAGTCGCCGGAGGTTGTTGGGGTCACCAGTGAGTTCGCCGGAGGTAGGTGATTCCGATGGTGTAGGTCGCCGGAGCTGGGTGTAGCCGAAAATGCGCGAAAGTGTATACGAAGGTCTTGAGGGTGACGACGCGTACGCGTATGGCAGCGGCAGCGGCTGCGGCTGCGGCTGCAGCTAGGGTTTTTTTTTTCTTACGGCTGAAAACGGTGATTTGATATTTTTCTTTTGCACCAGGGATTCGCTCTGATACCAAGTTGATGCGGAACAACAATTGAAAGTAAAGAAAAAATAGATTGAAAGCAAGAGAAAGAAGAAAATAGAGAAGAAGAGAAGAAGAGTTAGAAGAAAAGAGGGGAAAGAAAAACACAGCCATCAATATTATTAAATCAATCAATCAATCCTCTTCTGTTAACCCTAATTAGGGTTTAAATAGAAAACATCATGGGTCTAACACAAAAGGCCTAAAATAAAATAAACCGATACTAAAATAGCCCAAAAACAAATGGGTCCAAATAACCTCTAATAATATAAACTCATTATTAATAAAGCCCAAAACAAATGGGCCCAAATAATAAATAAAATAATAATAATAATAAAAGAAATAAATATCTAGATGATGTCCTCATCAAAAGTCCAACATAATTATCTGAGATAAGTTGTATAGTTATGTGGTAAAAGTCAATAGATAATAATACATTTTAAGTCTCAAATCCAAACATCCATACACACGCGCAGTAGATTCCATTGGAATTTTGTCGCTAAGCGTACTTGGACGGTGAAAGTAATACCAAGATCGGTGACCTGTGGGAAGTCTTCACGTTGCACCTAACTGAGCTCCAAGCTGAAAATGTTGTATTGCAGGATGTGGTTGTACATAAAATATATAACAATATATTTTTCCCCATGTCCCCACCCTGTGGTCTTCTGTATTTTTTGAAAATTGTCATGTTTCTTGGTCTTGTCTTATCCATGTCGTATGTTGCATGTTCATGCTCATGCTTATATCATAAATTTGAGTTATCTTTGTTTACTACATAAAATAATAGTGGGGTAGGAGGTTCCTGTTTCCATGATTCTTTGCAGAAGTAAGTAAGTAATGTAATTTTGCTTCTTGTCATGCTTGTATTTCAAAATTTTTAATCTAACTTGGTGCATGCTGCAAATTTGGTGTTTGCAACAGTATTGTATTGATCCCAGCTTCAACGCATCAAGACTGTCTTTGTTGGATCGTGGTTTTATTTTTGCAATTGCTCACATTCGTGGGGGTGGTGAAATGGGGAGGCAGTGGTATGAAAACGGGAAATTGTTAAAGAAGAAAAATACTTTCACAGATTTTATTAGTTGCGCAGAATGTTTGATAGAGAGGAAATACTGTACAAAAGAAAAACTTTGTATTGATGGAAGAAGTGCTGGAGGATTGCTTATTGGTGCTGTTCTTAACATGCGACCTGATTTATTCAAGGTTGCTGTAGCTGGAGTACCTTTTGTGGATGTTTTGACGACAATGCTTGATCCAACAATTCCCCTTACGACGTCAGAATGGGAGGTCATCTCTTTCCATGTTTTAGATATTCAACTCGTAAAATGTTACCATCATTTGAAACAATTAAAACTAGGGTTAGTTACGCCAGAAGCCCTTGAACAATCCCTTTAACTACAAGTGACAGTACATTTTCTGTAATTGGTCTTTAATTTAGGAGATTTTTCCTGGTGATTGATGCTAAAATTGATTATTATATGATAATATATTTTATGTGTCATCTCTCAATGTGTCTATGAGGCTATTTCTCTATTAAACATAGTGAATTTTGCATGCATGCATGTTTGTGTGACTATTGTGTTTGTATTTTATATGTGCACATAGTGAATTGTCTATAACTGATGCTGGATTATCTTTTGTGGATGATCAATATCTGATGCTGGATTACCTTTCGTGATCGCTTCTACTGTTTAAGTTGGTTATCTTTGGTGGACAAGTTCAGGCTGACCCAAACTGCCAAAGTTGCATTTCAACATCATCTTTGAATTGGTGTTATAATATCTTGTGGATGGATATTAGTCCTACTGCTTCCCCCCCCCCCATTTGAAACGAGAATTTCTGACGTTGATGAATCCCAAATGAAACCGGTTCAATCTAACTGATTCCTTTTGTTGCGCAGGAATGGGGCGATCCTCGTAAAGAAGAGTTTTACTTCTACATGAAGTCATATTCCCCAGTTGATAATGTCAGCGCCGAATGACTCCATTGTTGTTTCTATTTATTCATTTTATTTTGTTTTTAGTTGCTCTCAGCTTATAAATTGCCAACTAACCCGCACAGGCTCTAAAAGTGACCAACATGCTCACCAGAATCCATGACTTTTGTTTTTTAGTCGGTTACCGAAAAATTTTAACTTCTTGCAATCTGAACTGTTACCTTATTTTGTACAGGTTATGGCACAAAATTATCCATCCATTCTTGTGACCGCTGGTTTAAATGGTAAGTTAAAATGCTGGAAAACATCCACGGTTTTTTTTATATTCTTTGTTATCACTGCAGCTAGTTCTTTTAAATATAGTGCCCAGGTGGGGCAGTGTTTAAACTGGGGCTCCCGTTGCTCTTTCCATTCTTGTGATGATGCTTAATAAATATAAAAGCCAAACTTGCTTTCCCAATTTGTTGCACTCCTAGGAGAGATAATGAGGGGTTGGTATTATGATTACAAGCTACTAACTCATCTAGTCTAGGCTTTGCATATCACACTACTTCCATCATCTTTTCCTTCCCCATGTACATTACATCACCGAGGACCATGACTTAAGGTGGCACTTGATTGTATCCTCCGATCTTATATAATTGGGCTTCATCACCACTGCAACTTGAAACATAGCTCAATATTTATTCAATCTAGTTAATGTTTTCTCTGTATGATGTTGGGATTTATTGTGTAAAGGCTGCTGACTCCGAATGTGGCCAGCCTTTTTTTTTTTTCTCATATGTGTTGGGGGAATTTCTTCTTTTTATTTTGATCTGAGCTCTGATATGTTGCCACAGATCCACGTGTTATGTATTCAGAACCGGCTAAGTTCGTGGCAAAGTTGAGAGAGATGAAAACTGATGATAATATGCTGTTGTTCAAATGTGAACTCGGTGCCGGGCACTTTGCAAAGTCAGGAAGGTATTAAATATCTTTTAATTGGTTTAATTTTGTTTCTCTTTTAATTTTTATTTCCGCCATTAGGTGTCTGCAGCATTCAATACGAGGCCCCTGCTCCCAAGATAAAAAGTAACTGATACTTCTTCTAGTAAACTATGCTTGTGTTGGGGGATAGTGTGGAATATCCAGTGGGACCCACCAATCCTTGTTTAGTGAAAACAAATAACTCCAGATAACATGATCGGACGGGATATCAACTCTCTCAAAATGGGGGTTATGCAGTCCCATGGGAGGGGTGGTATTGTATTTCCCCATCTCCAGATTGTTTGCCTCCAAAATTGAAGGTCAACAGTTCATCTTCTCCCTAAGTAGGGACGAGTGCAGGCCAGGCAAAGGGAGCCACACCCCTTGGGATTAGGAAAATGCCCATGGTACATATAATTTATTGGGTAGAGAACTTTTTAAGTTATGGAATCCCCCCCCCCCCCCCCCCCAAAAAAAAAAAAAGAAAAATTAACCTCTTGGTTTAAAACATACCACTACATATAAGTTTTGGGCCAATACATAACCCATCCATCACTTACTATTAATGGTACAAAAAACTAAAAATAGAAAAGATATAGGATAAAATTTAATTAGTTCCAGAAATTTAAGCATATATAAATATTCCTATCCTAAATTTGTTTAAAATTTAAGCTTATTATGAACAAACTGTTATAAAATAATACTCAAAAAGTTCAAAAAATATATATATAAAATAAATTAAAGAAGGAAAATCAAAGACGCAAAGTTATTTCCTTCTACAACTATGAAGTTTGCATTTTTTGTTATGATTGTTGTTAAATCAAAGTCTTGAAACAAGATGGAAGATAATTTTCTTAACAATGTATTACTTGTATATGTTGGGAAATATATATATATATATCTCATAGAGAAGTTCACCATAGACTTAAATTTTTAATTAATTTTGTGACAGGCAAAGTCTAATTAATAAATGATAATATGTATAAAATCCTAACCTTTTTTTTTTTAATGTTGATATATAAAACCTACTTTTTAGTGATGCATTGTTGTTGTATATTAATTTTTTTTTGTTTACTAAAAAAAATTATTATGTTACTTGTAAGTTTTCTTTGCCACATTTTTTCTTGACCTAAATTTGGCCCCTGGTGGAAAAAGAAAAGCACCTGACTTCATACCTGTCTCTAATACCATGTCTTATCCCATTCTTTATCCCATCTAAATAAACGTGGTGTAAATAATCCCATGGTAATACAATCCTCTACATTATCTCATAGTATTATTTATCTGCCAAATCTCATCCAGTAAATGAACATAGCTGTTGGGATTGATAGTTTTGACGAAGGCTAGAATCGGAAGCATATTGCACACTGAAGATGCAAGGTAAAATAGTTAGGTAGTTTCTTGAGAAGAAATCAAGTTTAAGAGAGTAAGCAATACGAGCTAATGGATAGGCTTGGCGTGTTGTTATGAACTGTATCATTCCAGGGCTAGGCTTGTCAATCAAGCCCAGCTGAGGGTAGCCTGAGATCAACGCAAAGTTAAATTCTTAAGCTCAGGCCCAAGATAACTATACTTGAAGCTCATATGTGTAAGCCCTAGCTCAACCCGTTTAATTGAATGAGCTTAGGGCTGAACTTGGGCCGGCCTGAATTTTATAATAATTAGAGGAATGAGAATGGGCCAACCTATAATAAAGTTTGTTTCTATGTACTTCAGTTTGAACCGTGTTCAGGCTTAGCTAAGCATGGCTTTTGCTTAGCCTGAAATTAAGTTTGTGCTTAAATCCTTTAACCAATATCTGCTTGGCCCTAACTTAAATTAAGCCTCAACATAAAGTGTGGGCCAAGGGGTAGCAGTGTTAGGTGGGACAATTCCTTTTGTCGTATATCCTCGATTAATGTGGCCTCAAATTCTTTACTTCAATTGTCGATTCTAGTAGACTTGGGTCTCTTTCTTGGGCAGGACGATCGTTCGGACCTTTCAATTCATAAATGTAGATCTTATACCTTAGGAAATAAGGATTGTCACTTTTTTAGGATCATGATAGCCGTTAGTTCATTTTTGAATACATGCCAACCCTCTGAACACTTCTGAATAGGTCGGAAACAGTGGCGCTAGAAGAACTCTCTTTTTTTTTTTTGGGGGGGGGGGGAGGGAGGACGAATCTCACCTTGCCTCTTCCGCACAAGATTTATAACCTAAATAGTGTGTTTTTTTATTACATTTGTTTTAGCAAAATCATATGCTTTGAATATTTAGCATAAGATGTTTTTTTAATATGGAAACCGTGTCATGAAGTAAAGAGGATATATGCATGTATTTTCTCTCTGGATGTGTGTTGAAGGCTATAGTCCCTGCCTGTAAAACCTACAAGCAATGGCCTTTTTAGAACTTGTCACTAAATACCTCTGGTCTTCCATCCCACGGTATCTTCTGCTGTTTACACATTAGTGAAATGATTTCAAGGTTGATGTCCTAACGTGGTCTTAATATGGGCTGATTGTCAATACCCAGTTAGCATCATCACGGGGTCTGTTTTGATTGGTATCTCTTCACCTTGTTGTTGGTGCAGGTTTGAGAGGCTGCAAGAAGATGCCTTCATCATTGCTTTTGTAATGAAGGCTTTAAACATGGTTCCTGCCCTCAGCTGAAATGTTGAATGGTACCTCTTGCTGATCTTACACCCAATTTTTTTTTTCTTTTTTGGGTTGTAGTATTGGGATCGAAACATTAGTTGATAGTGTCACTCATTTTGGCATAAAATTCATCGAATGTCTCGTCATCTTTCGTTTAAGATTTTCAAATTTTGTCTAATCTTTGAAGTTTTGCAATTTAACAGTATTCACTGGTGACTTGTGAGGCATCCCATGCTTCTTTGGTAGTTTCTTACTTAGAAATAAGGTTCTTCAATCATTAAATATGCCGTTGCTAGTCAAACCACAACTGTCAAGTTCGGGCTTGGTCCATCGTGTAGATCTCAATTTCATTGCCTATAGCCATGGCAGGAGTCGTCCAACCAGTAGAGAATTCCATTCGTTTATGGGAGAAATTATTCAAACTCCTGGAACATGTGCGCCCCAACCATAAAAATTAAGTATATTGGGCGGGGTGTAGGTCATAGAGAGTTAAAAAAATCTTTCATTTGAGAACTCCAACACTCATAATTGGAAGAGTCTAATGATAGAGGTCTATCAACTTAATCATTGTTGGTGTTATTAAGAGTACCCTGATACCAATTGCATCGATATTTCGATTTGCCATGATATATTAACTAGAGTGGTCATGCGTTATGGCTGATTTTTAAAGGGGTATTTGAATGTTAAAAAAGTATAACAAGAGTATAAAAAGTTAATGTAAAAATAATATGTGGTAAATTTTGATTGGAAGAAAAGTATAAAAAATTGATAAAAGTTGATAGGTTTTGGTAAATCATACGGCTTCCTAAATGTTATTCAAGAGTCCCCACCGTCGTAGAGGTTTCTTGGGCTTGGAAGACAGATAGCTAGCCAAGAAGATTTAGATCAACGGGCCCAAGAAAATCGGAAGGTGAACCCATTTCATTAACTGGCTTTTTTGGGCCTGTGACACCTGTTTTTGGTTCTGCCGAGGTTATGTTGGTTGAAGAGGGAGGTTATGGTGCAATGGGTGTTGCATGGTATCCAAACTGAAATCCTTAATTCTATTATTTTTTTAAGTTCATCTCACATAGATTTAAATATTTAATTAAACGGATTGATTGGGTGTATTCGACGCTGGGTTACATGGAGTTTGAAGTGTAAAAATGCATTTCAGCAGTTAAAGTGTATTAATTAAGGGTTTTAATTTTTTAAAATAATTTAAGGGTTCTGATTTAGTTTAATTAATATTAATTTTAAAATAAAGTGAAAGTCAACGAGACTTCTTCGTCTATCTCTCCAACTCTGAAAATCCTAGCCCTCACTGTCTTCACAATTGTTCTCAATGAAATCAAGATGGTCAAGATCTAGTCTCGATCGGCTCAAGAGCTCTCTCCGCTCCTTCGCCAACGCTACCTTCCCTGGAAAATGACCACTACTTTGCACCACATCTCCAAATCTAGCTCCTCTGCCACTACTTCGTCTTCCACCCCAAAGTTCTTCACTGCTACTTCCACAGCTGCGGAGTCTCCGGTTTAGATGCCAGTGCAGGTGTTGCCCGTCTGTGGTGAGGATAAAACCTCCGAAAGCGGAGCAGTTGTGAGAAAAATCTTGTCCGCCGGTGCTGCCTTCCCCGAGCAATGATCACCACCTCGCATCACCCATCCAACTCTAGCTTCTATTCCACCTTTTTGCTTTCAGCCCCAGAATCGGCCGCTGCTTCTTTCGTCGCTGCGGAGTCTTCGGTTCAAATGCTCGTGCCGGTGCTACCTTCGTCTATGGAGAGGTCAGAGCCTCCGAAAGTGGAACAGTTGTGAGAATAATTGAGGACAAGGCCTCCGAAAACAGAACAATTGTGAGAACAATCCAAAGAGAGCTATTAAGTTCTAGGGTTAGGGTTTCGAGAGTTAGACGAGAAGGGTGAATAAGTCTTTTTGACTTTCACTTTTATTTTAAAATTAATTTTTATTAGAAGATATTAATATTATTAGTATTATAATTAGTATTATTGAGTTTTCCTTTCTTAGGTTGACAGCCTTAATTAGCTGTCCTTCAGTTTCCTATTCTGAGTTGTATTGTTTCCTATTTTAATTGTAACCTTCGATTATAAATAAGAGTGCTTGGAGAGGGGAAAAGAAATTCACTCTTCAATTCTTTATTCTGGTATTCTAACATGGTATCAGAGCCAAAATAATCAAAGAGAGAAAGATATACAGAGATACAGAGAGAGAACGAGAGAAAGAGAGAGGCAGTCGTAATACTGTTTCTCACCGGCGACATCTCCGGCAACCGGAGCCACCGGCCGACGGTTCCCAGAGGATCGCCCTCCACCGGCGATCAAAACCCTAGAAGGGTGTTGCCAGACGCCGCCGCCGCCGTGGCGGCCTGACTGCTCGCGTCAGCCCCCCACGCGCCAAGGCATCTCCGGCGCGTGTAGGTGCGTGACCCACCGGGCGACCGCCGTCGACCACCGGCTTCTTCGACGGCGGTCGCATGGCCTGAGCGGACGTCCGCCGATGGTTGCCCTTGTCATCGGATGATCGTATGTGTTCAGATGTTCCTGTTCCAGTTTTGTCTGTGCTAGTTTTGTCTGTGCTACTGTTTGTTGCTGCTGCTGTTCGATCTGATGCTGCTTCTGTGTTGCTCGTTCTGCTAATGCTGTGCTGTTGAGTTCGTTTGATTTGGATTGTTGTCTTGCTGGTTTCGTCTAATTGATCTCGTCTGTTACCGTGCCTTTACCAGTTCCGCTGCCATTGGTGGTTGTTGTTGCTGTTCCATCCAATTGGTATTTTTTTTGTTTGTTAAGGCCTTTGTCCTGTTATGGCGAAATCAGAAGATCAACCCTTCAATCCAATTGTCTTTCTCAAAGCTGATGATGTTCCTCGCTCTATTACACCCAAGAAATTGAATGGGGACAATTACTTGGGTTGGGCACATGCAGTTAAAACTTTTCTCCGGGACAAGAACAAACTCAAATATATTACCGATGAAGCACCTCCTTCAACGGACCCTACGTATTCTGTATGGATGAGTGAAGATGCAATTGTTATGGGCCTTCTCTGGCATAGTTTAGAGGACTCTGTTGCCACCACCGTTGAATTTTGTGATTCTTCTAAACGGATATGGGAGTGCCTCGCTGAGTCCTATTCTCAGAAAAGCAATGTTTCTAGAGTGTATGAGTTATACGAGCAGATGTTTTTAGCCAAACAAGGTGACAAATCTCTTTCTGAATATTATAGTCACTTAAAAAGTTTGTGGGAACAATTGTTGCAATATCGTCCCTTTAGTACAGACTTGATACAGCAGAAGAAATATTGAGAAGAATTTATGATAGCCAACTTTCTATCTGGCTTAAATCCTTCCCTCCGAGGATTCAAGGATCAAATTTTAGCAAGCGAGACATTGCCCACTGCAGCTAGTGCTTATTCCCGTATCCAGCGCTCTTCCTTGGGTAATCGATCCTCCACCCCTGATAATACAACCTTACCTGCAGATTCTTTTGCTCTAGTTAGCCAGCATAATCGTGGGGGGCCGTCTCGTGGTTCCCGTGGTGGACGAAACACTCGTGGTGGTTCTAGAGGTGGAGGACGATCTTCTGGAAACAAAGGAGACCGCAAGTGTGATCATTGTGGTGGAACAAATCACACCGAATCCTATTGTTGGAAGAAGTATGGTAAACCAGAACAGGCACATCATGTCAAAGATAATGGTCCTACACAGTCTTCAGCGACTCCAATCAGTACTCCCACATCTGATTCTCAGGAGACATACACTCTGAGTTCATCTCAGCTCCAAGAGCTCATTCAGTCGCTACGGGTTTCTACTCCTTCTACCTCTACTGCTACTTTGGCAAACTCAGGTAACCCTGCTCTTGTAGCTTCTAGCTCTCCCTCCTGGATCATTGATTCAGGAGCCAGTTCACATATGTCTGGTAATTCTTCCTTATTCTCTAATCTTCGTTCTCTTAATCATAATATAATGTTAGCCGATGGGTCATCTCGTCCTGTGTCTGGTAGAGGGACTCTTCGTCCTTCTTCTTCTCTTCATTTAGACTCTCGTCTTTATGTTCCTCAGTTTCCTTTTAATTTACTCTCTGTCAGTCAATTAACTCGATTGTTAAATTGTTCAATAACTTTTTTTGCAAATTCTTGTGTCTTTCAGGATCTCAAGACGAAGAAGACGATTGGTTCGGGGCATGAGAAGGATGGTCTTTACTATCTCGATTGTCCTTCCCTTCCAGCACATTCGCCTTCTATTGCTCTCCGCACTTCTCTCTCTCCTCTTCAGTGGCATCGACGTCTCGGTCACCCGTCCTTGGCAAGATTGAAACTTATTGTGCCAAATTTGAGTCATGTGTCTAGTCTAGATTGTGAGGCTTGTCAGTTTGGCAAGCATCACCGTAGTACCTTTTCTAGTCGTAGTAATAGTCGTGAGTCAGAGTCTTTTCTTGTCATTCATACTGATGTTTGGGGACCTTCCCGAGTTAAAAGTATCAATGGATTCCTTTATTTTGTTCTATTTATTGATGATTCTTCTCGTATGACTTGGATTTTTTTAATGAAACAAAGAACTGATTTACCCTCTATCATTTCTCGTTTTTACAATGAAATTTTCACCCAGTTTGATAAGAGAATCAAAATACTTCGATCTGATAATGCATTAGAATATGTTCAATCTGCTGTTGATCAATTTTGTCTTGAAAAGGGCATTATCCATCAAACAACATGTCCTCGTACTTCTCAGCAGAATGGTGTTGCTGAGCGTAAACACCGTCATGTTTTAGATGTTGCTCGCACCTTATTATTTCAAATGAATGTTCCTAAACATTTTTGGGCCGATGCTGTTCTTACAGCTTGTTATCTTATTAACAGAGTCCCTACACCTGTCTTGTCCAATCAATCTCCCTTTTCTGTTCTCTATCCTGACCGGTCACCTTTTTCTCTTCCTCCTCGTGTTTTTGGATGTGTTGCCTTTGTTCATAACCTTGATCCTGGCCTTGATAAATTATCCCCTCGTTCTCGCAAGTGCATCTTTTTGGGGTACTCCCGTACACAAAAAGGCTATCGATGTTATCATCCTGCTTCTCGTCGTTATTTTGTCAGTGCTGATGTCACTTTTTTTGAATCCACAGCTTTCTTTTCTTCTGATGGCAATGCTCTGTCCTCTGACCTTATTTCCCGTGAGGGGGCGTCGTCTCCTACTCTTCCAGCTCCCATTTCTTCCGTATATATTCCTTTGCCTACACAATCGCCCCTTGATTCCACCATTACACCCATACCCGCTTCTCCTGTGGCCCCTGGTCTTCCCCTTATTCCTCCTCTTCCACAGGTATATCAGCGCGATCGTGATAAGAAGGTGATCTTCTCTTCTCTAACTGATTCTGATTCTTCGTCCGCAGATCCTACTCCCTCATCTGATCTGCCTATTGCATTACGGAAAGGTACACGCACTTGCACCCAACATCCACTTGCTAACCATGTGTCCTATCATCGTATTTCATCGTCTCTTTTCTCGTTTGTTTGTGCCTTGTCTTCTGTGTCTGTTCCATCCTCTTATATGCAGGCCTTATCCATTCCGGGATGGAAACATGCTATGGATGAAGAGATGAATGCTCTCCATCTGAATCAGACGTGGGAACTCACTACTCTGCCTCCTGGCAAGCAGACGGTTGGTTGTCGCTGGGTTTACACTGTTAAGTATCTTCCTGATGGGACTGTTGAACGCCTCAAGGCTCGTTTGGTAGCCAAAGGCTACACCCAAACTTATGGTGTGGACTACACTGAGACCTTTTCTCCTGTTGCTCGCCTGAATTCTGTTCGTATCCTCCTTGCAGTCGCAGTTAGTCGTCATTGGCCTTTGCATCAGCTTGATATTAAAAATGCATTTCTTCATGGTAACCTTCAAGAAGAGGTCTATATGGATCAACCACCTGGTTATTCTACTCCAGGCAATAATCATTTGGTCTGTCGATTGCGGCGTGCTCTTTATGGATTGAAACAATCTCCTCGCGCATGGTTTGATCGTTTCAGCTCTGCTCTTATTGAAGTTGGTTTCTCACGCTCTTCTGCTGATCATTCTGTCTTTTGTCGTCATACTTCTTCTGGCACTATTATTGTCATTGTGTATGTTGACGATATTATTCTCTCGGGTGATGATGCTTCTGGTATTATGGCTTTAAAACAACATCTTGCTCGTCAGTTTCACACGAAGGATCTCGGAGGCCTTCGGTATTTTTTGGGCCTTGAAATTGCTCGTTCTGCTCAGGGACTCTCAATTTGTCAACGTAAGTATGTTCTGGATTTACTCTCTGAGACTGGTCTATTAGGTGCTCGCCCTGCAGACACGCCTATGGATTCCTCTACTAAATTGGATACTTCTTCTGGTACTACTTTTTCGGATGTCAGTCGTTATAGACGTCTGGTGGGCAAATTGATTTACCTAACGGTCACTCGTCCTGATATCGCTTATGCTGTTGGGGTTGTTAGCCAATTTATGCATGCTTCTCGTACTCCTCACTTTGAAGCTGTTTGTCGAATCCTGCGCTATTTGAAACAGTCTCCTGGTCGTGGTCTTCTTTATCGCCCATCTTCCTCACTCACTGTCACTGGCTATAGTGATGCCGATTGGGCTGGGAGCCGTACTGATCGTCGTTCGACTTCTGGGTATTGCACATTTGTTGGGGATAATTTGGTTACTTGGCGCAGTAAGAAGCAGCATGTTGTTGCTCGTTCGAGTGCCGAAGCTGAGTATCGTGCTATGGCTCATACTGCAGCTGAGATGCTTTGGGTTCGCTCTCTATTATGTGACTTTGGGGTTACTGTTCCTTTGCCTATGCCTATGCACTGTGATAATCAGGCTGCCATCTTTATTGCCAACAATCCTGTCTTTCATGAACGCACCAAGCATATTGAGGTTGATTGTCACTTCATTCGTGATTTACTAATGCGACGACAATTAAGTACTCCTTTTGTTCGGTCGTCGTCCCAACAGGCCGATCTTCTCACTAAGCCACTATCTCGCCCTGCCTTCCTCAATTTGTCTTCCAAGCTGGGAATTTTTGATATGTATGCTCCAGCTTGAGGGGGCGTATTAGAAGATATTAATATTATTAGTATTATAATTAGTATTATTGAGTTTTCCTTTCTTAGGTTGACAGCCTTAATTAGCTGTCCTTCCGTTTCCTATTCTGAGTTGTATTGTTTCCTATTTTAATTGTAACCTTCGATTATAAATAAGAGTGCTTGGAGAGGGGAAAAGAAATTCACTCTTCAATTCTTTATTCTGGTATTCTAAATTAAATTAAATCAGAATCATGAGATCATTTTAAAAAAATCAGAACCCTTAACAATGCATTTCAGTATTTTTACACTTTAACCTAACTACGCTCCGAAATAAGAGTCATTCAAATGGTAGGACTTTTCTGATATAAGACTAAATTTAAGTACCAACATAGAAGTCGGAATAAAACCTAGCATTTGATCGGTCGAAATTTGGAATTATGCGTGATGTGGTGGTTAAGAATGGAGCAATCTTGTTAGATTATAGAAAACGCTTCTTTGTTTGTAGTCCTACTACGTATGGCGAAAGCTAGCCAAGTAGTCCTAAAGAGCACTTGGTAAAGAAGTTAGTCTTGCTTGGGCACCAGGCATACTAGAGGCAATAAAGACAAGAAAAATTTTCCTAGAAATAATGTGGCAGAGGAAGCTCTTCTTTATCTGTAGTTCCGAGACACGTGGTGAAAGCCAGTCAAGTAGTCCCAAGAGAAACTTAATAAAAAAAATATTGCATTGCTCATCCCGGAGACAATAAAGACCAACAAAACTATTCGGGAATATTTTTTATTCTCTTTCTCCATGGGCCCTTCCCTCCCTTGTTCATGAAGACCCCCTCTCAGCAGCGACCTGTGTGTAAAAAAATAGTGAAATAAAGCGATCGGAGTTGGTCTCCGACCAAGGACAATCCGATGCTTAAGTCAGTAACTCATATAGATAATAAGCTCTCATAAACAAATAGAGAGAGAGAGAGATATAAAGAGAGAAGAGGATCTGGGAAAAAGGAGGCCAAAAAACCCTTACTTTGTCTTCATTTTCGGTATTTATAGATGGAGTATCTGTCTTACTTTCTGCTGATTTGATTGCTATTTTATTTTGATATGACTTAAAGTGGAGATAGGTGACTATCATTAAATATCAGATGATGTAAATTCTGAGAGCCGTGTGGAAGTGACTTTGTTGTATACACTCTGTAGATCTTTTTTCCTGTATAACTGGCCAACTGGTTAGTCTCAATTTAACTAAAATATACTCTCTGGTCGGGGTGAAATTTATGGTCGGCGAAACAACATTGTGGTTGGGCAACATATTTTTATGCCACACAAAAACTTTCCTGAAAAAGAGAAAACATATTTGCAAAAATTTGAGAAAGGAAACTGGTATGGAAAACAAACCCTAATTTCAAATCCTGAGATACCTACTCTTAAACTATTTGTTTGTTTTTCTGTTCACCCATTATTGTAGCTTCAAAACCCTAGTTGTCCCTTCTTAATTGTAAGTATCTCCGATGAGCTCTACACACACGGATACAGTATAATTATCCTTGGAAAGAAGACATGTAAAAGCTACCAACTTCTCATCCAAAAATGGGTTAGGGCACAAGTTTATTTATTTACTGTGGAAAAGATTAATGGAAAGTGGAATGAATTAGGTGTAGGAATTGACGACTGGAATGAATGAAAGGTGAAGAGAATAAAGGTTAATTTGATTCATTAATTGAAGATCTTAGATCTAAGATCTAGAGCAAAGAAATCTTGATACAAAATTAAATAGACGAAGCCGAATGATTTGAGAGCAAAAGTTTTTTCTTCCAATAATTACCCACTCTTGTTACTTCTGGTACGAGAAAGTCCGCAGCCATTATCGTAAGAGTGCATACTGGGTGAAGCTCGTTCTGTGACCCTAGCCGGCAAAGAATCATAGAGGGTAAACCAACCTAGGCAAGTCCTGGTTGACCGACTTAGCCGAGAAGGCTGGTAGATAGTCCTCCACAATTAGAGGAAGTAATGCTCCCGGAGAAGAGTCGAACCGGGACCTATTGGTCCTAGGCCCTTCAATCCGTCATCCGAACCAACTCAACTACCCTTTTCGAGGCTATCCACTCTTATTACTTATTCTATTCATGGATTGACAAACAATAACACTTATTTAGATTGTTCAAAGTTGGTCGGGTGAATTTGCTTTTTTTCTTTTTTTTTTTTGGGGGGGGGGGGGGGAGGGGGGATTCAGTAATGAAAAAAATAAATAAATAAACAGGGAATGCAAAGTATGGCTACTGAATTGTAATTATCTTTCTTCAAGAAGCATATGCTGGAAAAATGGTACTAGTCATAAAAATGCGCACGCATAACCCAAGAAGAGAGAGAAAGGAGTTTCATGCAGCAGTACAGACCCCACCCTTCATGTAGCGTGTCTTTCGGAGTAATAGCATCAATTATAGGGGCAAACTAGTTAAGTTTCAAAATTATACCAAATTAGGAATCAAGGGTTTTTTTTTTGTAATTTGGATCACAAAAGTGACGTTAAAATATTAAATATTAATTTATTTTCTTTTGATAATTTAGTTATTAAAGTGATAGTGGTATTTGGATAATAAAAAAGTATCAAAAAAGTACAAAAAAATTAATATAAGAGTGAAATGTGATAAAATTTGATTGGAAGAAATTGAAAAAAAAAAATAAAAATTAGTAAGATTTTTAATAAATTTTTTAATAAACCAAACACTCAATTAATTATAAGTAAAAATCAAAATAATATAATTTATGTTTAAAGAGAGTTAGTGTCGAATTGAAGAGGTCAACAACCACGGATTATATTAGTGCTATGGGGGGGCATAATATTCAAACTTTATTGGCCGGCCAGTATTAATTAGCCCTTTGATTTTTATTTTTGAGTGCTTCCCGTAACTGACTGCAATTCAAGATTTTAAGTCTCTCTCTCTCTCTCTCTCTCTCTCTCTGACAGTAAAGTAATGTAACGGAGAAAAAGTCAAAATGTGACTCCAAATTTTTAGTGTTGCGGGTATGGGAAAGGACCAACGCGTTTTTTTTCCC
The DNA here is from genome assembly GCA_019916065.1 of Vitellaria paradoxa. Classification (NCBI taxonomy): domain Eukaryota; kingdom Viridiplantae; phylum Streptophyta; class Magnoliopsida; order Ericales; family Sapotaceae; genus Vitellaria; species Vitellaria paradoxa. Next base: position 738,211 of record CM034237.1, read on the forward strand.
CGCAATTAGCGCGAACCTAATTCAATCAGCTACAGTATTCATTCATATATACACAATATATATGTGTGTTTAATTAAAAAAAAAAAAAAAAAAACTTGATGAGAGGATAATTGCGCTGGATATAGATAAATATATTACCCTAGCTGTATGTATATATACATGTGTGCGTGTGAGACGATTCATTAATGTTGTCTCATAATTAATCTTGTCCAAGAAGTAGGCAAGTATTGGAGAATGAGCTGTCCAATTAAGGACAAGTTCATTACGAGTAGATGATGGTGGTCGATAAGTAACATAATACAAAGCGTGAAAGTTAAAAAAAAAAAAAAAGAGTACATGCTTCAAATTTTCATTTTGTTTTAAATTAATTAATTAAAGCTTTTTAGTCACGGAGGTTTAATCCTTTGAAATCAACTGCCTATCTTTTTTCTTTGTTTTGTTTGTATTTGATGATTCTTGTTCAAATCTTCAATGGTAATTAATCCCTTTTCTTAATTTGTTATAATTAGTATAATGATGTTTCTTGCAATATTTTCAAAAGATATGAAGTTTATCTAGTTTTAATACTTGTTTTTTTTTTCAATTAAGGTTTAATTGTCTCTATTGGTTTTCACACTTGACATTAATCTTTTTTTGTCTCCATAAATCATTTTCATCTTTGTTTCCTTTCATTGGCAAAAAAAAAAATGCATAAAAAGAAAGAATACCATTATTATCAAATCAATCCATCCCTATCTTTCTCCCTCTCTCTCTTTATTTATGTATGCATATTACTATATTAAATACATCACTAATCCTAATTTTTTTTTTTAGTATAAATATATCAATTAAGTGAAAATAAAACAAATAAGCTATCAAATTGGTCTACATATCTTTAATTGGACTATAAATATCATTATAAAAAATTCCAATCTTGTTAATAATATCCCTTTCTTTAAGGTAGTACTAATTAAACTACTAATCAAAAGACAGTAGCTTTTTTTTTTCTTTTTTTTTTTTGTAACTCGGAATCCGTACGGATTTATTATAACTTTCAACAAATCGCGTAGTTAATGAATAAATCAGAGAGATATACGCAGTCTCTCACACACATTTTACTTAATTCAAGAATAAAAATTATATAAATTTTATAGAGAGTATATCCACGTAACATTAGGGTTAACCCCAGGCATAGAGGCAGCAGCTCTGCTGCCAGTTCAATCCTAAAATAAATAATCAAATATTATTTGTCTCTCACTATTTTTTTTTTTTTTAATAAGTGCTGAAGTCCTTCCTAATTTTTACTTGCAGGTATCGAGTACATAATTGTTACAAAAACTCTGACTTCCAAAGGCTTGTAAGAAAATATATTTTATTATTCCTGACATTTTGTCCATCGATCAACTTTCAGTCGTCCAGGCTCTTTGACCTAATTTCTGAATTCATCCTAAAAAAAAAAAAAAAAAAAACACAAACACACACACGCACACACACGCGCAGAGAGAGAGAGAGAGAGAGAGAGAGAGAGAGAGAGAGGTAATAATAATAATAATTAATGAACATGGCTTAACTGGTCGAGATCTTCTTTTGAGCGAAGTGTGAGGTGGTCCTCACATTACAGATTTAACTTAACGGCTACTTTCAGTATCAATCATTTCTTTTATTTTATGAATATTTCTTTCTTTTCACTGTTTTTCTTTTTCTTTTCTTTGTTGACAAACTTGAAAAGCAAGGGATGAGGCAGGCAGCTGTCAATTTATAGTGAAATAGGAAGTAATTGAAAATACTATTTACTAATTCCGAATGGAATGAATATATATATATATATATATATGATATTGAAAATTAAGTGAAACAGCAAGCACCCCATTAAAAATAAATAAATAAATAAAAATTAAAATCAACGTCACAAACAAGTCTCCAGACCAAACAAGAAGACATGATGGTTGTGAGTAACTACAATTAAGTCATGATCTAGGGGAGGAAGAGAAATCAAAATGAAAAAGTGCAGGACAGCACACTCAGTGAGAATTTGAATAGGGTGCGCTCGAACGTTCGAATGGCATTAGAGTCCCCTTGGTAATTTATCGAACGGTCACAAATTTCCATTTCATGTGACCCAATTTAAACTTCCCCGAACAATTTTTTTTTTTTTTCATTTTTATTATTATTCCTATAAATGAGGGAGACCCTGAAACCATATCATCGTTGTTTTCATTAGTGTCTATCTTCCAATTTTTTTGGTATATAAATTTTCGCATCATTATACCTTCTTGACTACGCGAATTAAGAAGGAATAAAGTCCTCTCACTCCTTTCGAAACCACCTTCCTCATTTTTTATCTTATGTCCCAAAGTGAGCGTATTTCTTTTCTTTATAGTTCTCTTTCTCAGATTCCCCAACTAAAATTCAAGTATACATCCTGGTGTGGTGGGGTAGTTAGAGATTTCTTCTCTCAAATCTGATAGAAACCCAGTTGCCAAAATGCAGTTTCTGAGATGGGTTTCGAAGCTTGTGCTCCTCCTTTCATTCTTTGAATTGCTCCCACAAACGCATGCCTCTGAGACAACCCTACCAGTATGCTCAGAGGCAGACAGAGTCTCTCTCTTGGGTTTCAAAGCAAGAATCTTCAAGGACACTACTGATATTCTTTCTTCGTGGACGGGTAAGGACTGCTGCGGAGGAGGTTGGGAGGGTGTGGAGTGTAATCCAGACACGGGGAGGGTTACTAAGTTGCAGCTCCAAGGCCCATCTCCATCTCCCTCTCCCTCTGATAGGGACAGTACCCTTTACATGAAGGGCACACTGTCCCCTTCACTGGGTAGCTTACACTTCTTGGAAGTGCTGGTGATTAGTGGCATGAAACGGATTGCAGGACCAATCCCTCAAACCTTCTCCAATCTAACCCACCTCACTCAACTTGTCTTAGAAGACAATTCACTTCAAGGGGGCATTCCTTCCAGTTTAGGGCATCTGCCCTTGCTCACTATCCTCTCTCTGAGTGGCAACAAGTTGACCGCACAAATCCCTCCTTCCTTGGGGAATTTGAGGAACCTTCTCCAGCTAAATTTAGCTAAAAACTTCCTCGTAGGTCCCATCCCACCTTCCTTCAAAAATTTCCTCAGCTTGCAGTACCTTGATCTCGGCCACAATTTGCTGTCCGGTTTGATTCCAGCTTTTTTCGGGCTGTACCAAAACCTGACACTTTTAGACCTCTCCAACAACCAGTTATCAGGTCAGATACCCAGTTCCTTGTGTAACCTACCCAATCTCATGGACATGTCTTTGAGCAATAATCAGCTCCAAGGAAGAATCCCCGACCAAATTGGGAACCTAAAATCCCTAATGAGTCTTTCCCTGAGTCATAACAACCTCACAGGCCAGCTTCCACAGTCCATTTCCAGACTACCAAAGCTTTGGAACCTCACTTTATCAAGGAACTCCCTCTCAGATCCACTGCCTGCAGCAATAACCCTTTCCAAAGGCATCCCTTCTCTATTGTCAATTGACCTGTCCTACAACAATATGAACCTAGGAACAGTTCCTGAATGGATCAGAGGCAGACAACTTTCAGATGTTCATCTAGCAGGCTGTAATCTCAAAGGAACCCTCCCAAACTTCACAAAACCTAATTCCTTGCGCTCCATAGACCTTTCTGAAAATCATTTCACTGGTGGGATTTCAAGTTTCCTCACAAAGATGTCTACTTTGGAGGAGATCAAGCTTTCAAACAACCAGCTGAAATTTGACCTCTCAGAAATCAAATTGCCGGACGGGCTTTCATCCCTCGTCATTCACTCCAATCTGCTTTCTGGATCATTGTCAGGGATCCTAAACAACAAAACAAACAGGTTTTTGGAGGTCATAGACGTATCCAACAATCAAATTTCAGGCAGCATTCCGGAATTCCATGGAGGCTTGAGGTTGAAATTGCTCAACATAGCAAGCAATAAGGTTGTGGGACGCATCCCAAGTTCAATATCAAACCTGATTGAACTGGAGAGGTTAGATATCTCAAGGAACAAAATAACAGGCACTATTCCTACGAGCTTAGGATCATTGCTGAAAATGCAATGGCTAGACTTGTCTGTGAATGGGCTTACTGGAAGAATCCCAGAGAGCTTGCTGGGGATAAAAAATTTAAGACATGCAAACTTCAGGGCCAACAGATTATGTGGAGAGATCCCTCAAGGGAGGCCATATAATATCTTCCCTCCTGCTGCATATGCTTACAATCTCTGCTTATGTGGCAAACCACTTCCACCGTGTAAGAGCAAGAAACTAGGGAATATGGGGCAGTAAAATCCTGGCTCAATTGATAAAAGGGATCAATGTGCTCGTACCATTTTCAACAATATCAAAATGGATGGAGCAAGAGGAAGATTATGGTTTCTTATGCAACAGCTAAAATACATTTAGCTTTCTTTCCATCTAGTTATCTGCTATCAGCTTATTTGCTCATTATTTATTACCTCAATTAATGAGAAGTTGATTGCATACAGTACTATGGTTACAGTTGAATAACTTCTAAATATCAAAACAAAAAATTTGTTAAATTTACTAGATTTACTATCTGCATTTTATTGTATGCAAAACAAATCCAATCCAATCTTTAAACTGTGCTGTCAGACACCATTGATCACAAAAAAAAAAAAAAAAAAATCATGCTTACAATGTCACCAAGCAAATGTGAATGCTGTTGATATGCATGATACACCTGGCATATTAATATATTAGCAAGTAGAGAATGTGAAATTAGGAGGCAGAATTTTGAAAAGAATAGAAAACAAAACCGTAACTTCCAATTACCAAACAGCATTAGAATCAAGAATGTAGAACAGAAGGGAGAATATGGTTTGGCTGAGCATTCTCAGCAAACTAAACTAAGTTGGAAAATTTACAAGAGTCTAGGATCAGCCAAAAAAAAAAAACAACAAATCATTCACAGCAAAAAGATTGGTAAAAAGCTAGATAAGAAAAGATTCCTATTCATCATCGTCGGGTACTGTCTCCACTTTTGCTTTCTTGTCCAAAGAATCATCTCCATCCTGCCCAAACAACAAACATGATTTTGAGCTCAGACCAATCAATATTAAAGTAGAAAAATAACAGAAAACAAAATTTCAACCTACTAATGTTTTGTAAATAAATAAATAAATAAATAAATAAAAAAGATTTGAATCCGAGAGATTCTCTTTTAATTTGTGTTAAACACATCGGCCCCTCAACATATACAATGATAAATCATAAACTCATGTAACAATAGGAATTCAAACTACACCCAAGAACTAAATACAATTCATCCAACTAATAAGACCCATCCTACCAATCTTACTACACTTTGTACCTAAAGGACTTGTCTTAAGAGTTGCTAGAAAGAGTATTTGAACCTAAGAGCTTAAAATGATAGCCCTTAACTCTCAGACCAAAGTCAACTCACCTAATCTCTTGAGATTTCAATGTTTGGTTTAGGGAGAAGAGAAGAATGAAAAAATAATAAAAGTGCAAAAATGATAATTTCATCCCTTCCATGTTTAGGGGACATTTGGAGACACAACATTTGACAATTTTTGATATTTTTTAACCAAAAATTACTCATTATAATTTTTGATGTATTTGGTGAAGTAAATAATTATTTTCAACAATTTTGAGTAACTTTTAAATATTTAGTAAAATTTTTAACAACTTTTAATAACTTTTATATATTTAATAAAAATTTTGATAAATTTTAAGTAAAACGAATTATTATAACAAAACAAAAAAGTAACAAAAGTTAATATCCTATCAAACACCAACTTTACAACTTTTAGTTAATTTTTGCATAAAATTGTGCTTCTAAATGGGGTCTCAGTTGTCAAATTTGAAGAGGAACAAAAAACATAATAAAAGAAACTTAAAGGATGTTTGGTTAGCAAAATTTTAGTCAAAAACATAATAAAAGTATAAAAATTTAATGTAAAAATGATATATGATAAAATTTAATTAAAAGAAAATACAAAAAATTAATAAATTTTGATTAATTTTGATTAGCTAAACACCCCCTAACATTTTCTCTCAAATTTCCCTCCCTTTTCCCTTTCTCTTATTTTTCTATTTCCCATCTCTAGGTTCCAAACATAGCATTAATAAGCATATGAATTACAAGGAAATGTTTAACCAACAAGGAACTTACTTCTGCATTTTGAGCATCATTAGCAGACTTCGAGACCTTCCCATATTCTGTCTTCAACTCTGCAGCTCTGTCCAAATAAGGTTTTTTCTCCTAGTAACCAGTAAAATTAGAAGGGCCTGAACATTTGGATCAAACAATTTACTGAAAAAATAACATCAGATTGTCACTCACTTCATCTGTCATAGATTTCCATTTCTCACCACCTTCCTTTGCAACCTAAGTTTCACATTACCCCACCCCCCCCCCCCAAAAAAAAAAAAAAGGATAAGAAAGTAAATAAACAAACACAACAAACAGATCCAAAAAACAAAAAAAAAAAAAAAAAAGAAAAGAAAGGTATGATAAAAGGTTTAGAGCTTGAAATATACAACTGAGACACTCTTGCAATCTGGGTTAGCTTCCTTGTAAGACTTCCTGAACTCATCCCTGAAGCATATATTGACATTATCAAATATAAAGAATAACACTTGTCTTATAAATAATATGAGCACTAAATCTGCAGTTAAGAGAGAGAGAGTGTGTGGAATTACATAAAGATGAAGAAAGCAGTTGGAGGGCGTTTGGGCGCATTTGGATCCTTAGCCTTTTTTTCCTTTTTCACTTTCTTTGCTTTTGGTTCGGCAGATTTCACTTTACTTCTACACATTATTTTCAAATAAAAAATAAAATTAAGCAACGAAATCAAGAAACACAAATACCCAAACGATTTAAACACCAATATAGAACTTGAAACAAAACTAAAGAGTAAGGACGAGAGGAATAGAAATGAATTTTACTTTTCTGCATCAGATGGCCTTTCATATTCTGCCATTTGTGCATCTGTAACAGAACAACGAAGATGACCGATTGGATCGTTAATAGAAGATAAATAAAGTCCAATTTCCCAATCTAAAGAATGAAAACGAGTGGGAAAAAAAATCATTATTCATGCATAAGCACCATGCGCGGGGCCAATTATATTAGTATACCAGGTACACAAATGCAGAGACGAAGAGAGATATGTTACCCAAAGACTTATCAATTTTGGCCTCGATGAAGCAATCGTGCCAGCCGATCAATGCAACTGGTACCTGTCTGTTGCACTCGTCGCTGCGCCCAAACCAAACACAACGCGGATTAAACAAAGCCCATTGATATATAATCAATATTAATTCTTGTGCAGTAAAACCAAGCTAAATACAAGACCCAAAAAGGGGGGGTGGGGAATTTATAGGGAAGGGAATAGAGTTTTAGCAGAACAAATTTGAAAACTATTGGGAAACTAAGAATGGAATGGACGAGCCCAACCCTCGTTGGCAAACAAAAACTGTAGATAGTGTATAAGTGTGTATGTACCAACGAGTGAAAGCACTGCCATCGTGGGCTCGCTTGAGAGCAGATGAAGAAGAGGATGAGCTGTCGACTTGCACCCTCTTCCTGGCTTTGGGTGCATTGCCGCTGCTGCTGGACTTGGATGCTCCTCCACCCCCCATTTCTTCCCCGATTGATTCGCACAATCTTACGCACCAAACGAGAGAAATTTCTTCAGACAAATTAATGAACGAGAGACGTCGTATAAGAAGATAGAAATATAACAGTCCAGTCCATAGAGACCAAACTTGTTTCGAATTGGCGCCTAATTCTTTTTGGCCGCGGGAACTATAATGTTTTAAACCCGTTTCGTTCCCCCCACCCCCCCAGGAGGTCCAAATCGTTGCACTTCCCAATTCGATTTATTTCACTTCACGCGGATCGGTGACATGTCCCACTTCTCTACCGTCTGACTATATTTGCCCTTTGCATCTACGGCTTCGATTTGTTTACATCTCTTTCATGGTTCAAAACATTCATATATCAATCTTTTTTTTTTTTTTTTTAAACAGCAAAACCCCCGGGGGGTTTGCAACGTCAAATTTTTTTAAAAAATTTTAGGCGTTTAATAAAGATAAATATAAATTTTTAATAATATTTAACAACTTATAGATATTTGATAAAAATTTCATAATTTTTCAGTTGAGTTAAAGTCGAATAAGTATTATATTCTCATCTAACTTAGTAAAAATTAACATTTTGACATACTACCAAGTTAGCAAAATTAATAAATTTTGATGTTTTATATTTTAATATTTTACTAAATACCTAAAGCATCAAAATTTTTTTCCCCTCCAAACGGGGTCGTACTCAAAATATCACTACTTTTTAACTTATAAATTCTCTATCCAAAAACAATTCTGTACACAATCATATTTTTTTATAATTTTTAATATGCATAAAATCATTTAACAATTGCATTATTACTTATTATGTATTATTTTAAACTACAATTTTAATTTATAAAAAATAATATTATTTCTTAATAAATTTATAAACATATTAATTAATGATAAATTAATAATTAAAAGTAAATATTACATTGAGAAAAAAATATAGTTAATGAATTGTTTTACTATTTTTATGAGTATATATTCAGATTAAATTTTCTAAATATAGAGGCTAATTATATATTAGTAGAAGAATTGAGAATCCAATGCAAATGTTCTTAGAGCATCTCAAGCCATTTTTCTAAACAAATCCACTAAAATATATTAAAAACATTATTTTTATATTTTACAGCTTTCTTATTTAGGGTCATTGGGAGTGACAAAAAGTAAAAATTTTTTATAAAAATTATGAATTCGTAATTCGTGCAATTAGATAAATAGTTAATAATTTTTAAAAATTTTCAGTATTTTTTAACGATTTTCAAAATTCCAAACGATAGTTGATTGTTTAAACCATCCCTTTAAATTGAAATGTTAAGGGCCCGTTTGATAAAACTGTCAGTTTTCAGTTGTTATGTTCAGTTTTTGTGTTCAATTTTTCAGTTTTTGTTTTCATTTATATAGTAGGAAAAAAAACAAAAACTTGAAAACACATTTGGTAACGATAATTGTTAGTTTTAGTAGTTATAGTTGTTAATTAATTAAATTCAATAAATTTAATTATTTTAACTATATTAATCACTAAAATAATTTAATTCTATAAAAATAAAATATATTAAACATAATTTATTATAATTACTTTTAAAAACAATTTAATAGAATATATTTCTTGTTAATTAAAGTAATTAATTTAATTACTTAAATTAACTTGACTTAATTAATTAATTATATTAATTAAATTTAATTATTTTTATTATATTAATTTTTCAAAATAATTTGATTCAATAAAGATAAAATAAAATATATTCAATATAATATAATTATACTATCTATTAAAAATAATTTATATTAAATTTGTTATATTAATTTAATTAATTAAATTTAAATTAATTAAACGTATTTATTTTAATTATATCTTTATTAAAAATAATTCAATTTAATAAAAATAAAATATATTAAATATAATTTATTATATTATTAATTAAATATAATTTAATAAAATAATTTTATATAATTTAACAAATTAAATTCAATTATAATTAATATAATTTGGTTAATTAATATATTTAATATAATTTACGTAATTAATATATTTAATAAATTTATATATTAATTTTATATATAATACCTTAATTTTATATATTAATATATTTTATATATTATTATATATATAATTAATATATATATATATATATTACTATATTTATTTTATATTAATATATATTAATATAATTTAATATATATTAATATATTAAATTTATATTAATATAATTTAATATATATTAATATATTAATTTTATATTTAATATATTTTTACATAATTAAAAATAACATATTAATAATTTTATATATTAATATAATTTAATTTATATATTAATTTTATATTTAATATATTTTTACATAATTAAAAATAACATATTAATAATTTTATATATTAATATAATTTAATTTATATATTAATTTTATATTTAATATATTTTTACATAAATAAAAATAATATATTACTAATTTTATATATTAATATATTTATTATTTAATATAATATATTAATATATTTTATATATTAATAAAATTTAATATATTAATATATTTTATATATTAATTTAATATTTTTATATTAAATAATAATATATTTGGTGATTATCGGAGATGAGTGGAAGGTAGTGGAGGTGGTGGCCGGATATTTGTAACAACTAGTTGACGATAGTAATTGGTTGTTGTAACTAGTAGTTGTATAAAAAATTGAAAACTGAAAATGAAAATTTGAGAAAACACATTTTCTATGTTTTTATAGTTTTAAAAAATTTTGAAAACACTTTTCATTTTTTTGAAAACTACAAACTGAAAACGAACTTATCATACGCGTTTTCATGTTCAATTTTCAAAAAAACTGAAAACAAAAATTGAAAATTGAAAACGAAATGGTTACCAGACGGGGCCTAAGATATTTATTTTTAAATTTTTATTTTCATTATTTACATCTTCAAAAAATTACCTTTTCGATGACTTTATTTTCATCAAAGATAAAATATATATATTAAAATAATGAATAGAGGAGCTATTATAATCATCAACTATAATGATTCATTTTAGTTGGTTCCTGACTTATGAAAGCAAATAAGATTTGAACAAACTTTTAATACTTAAGAATTTGCAAATCAGAGAGTTGAACAAACTGACCATCAAACTTTCAACATTCTATGGATTTTCCTAAGGTAAAAAGGTGATGAAACAATTTTAAGTTGGTAGAAGGCATAACAACACCAAATTCTATTGCAATTGTTTGCTCCTGCAACTTGTGTGGTTTGATAATACTATGGATGCTGAATCTAAACAAGCTTTTAATGCTGGTGGATATATTGTTAGCAAAAGATATCATTTTACACCCGAAACAATAGAGACGCGCATTTGTCTGCGAGTTTTGTTTATTTTTATTTATTTATTTTTTTGTAGTTTGAAACTTTCAATGATTTATTATAACTCTTAACGAATTACGGAATCAATCAGTAAATTGAAAAGATATACATTCTCTCTCGTGCATATATTGATTGAGTCAATAATCGAATTTACATGATTTTTGTGAGAAGTATATTCACAAACCATTCGAACTAATTTCAGAAAATATGAGTTTTGTTTATTGCTAATGAAAAATAACAACAAACCAACAAAATAGAACAATTTCAATATAATTTATAGTCAGTGTATTATAAGATAAAACAATAATGAAGAAAAATTTATGTATGTTATAGACAGAGTAGTACATACAAATACTAATTAGGTTTATAAATATTAACTTAGTTGTGATGTATGAAATTGAAATGATGTATTTAATTATTTACTCTATCATTATACAATTGCAAATTTACAATTATTAATTTTATTTTCAATATAATTTGAATTTAATTGTTTATTTATTGATAAAATTTATTCATGTAATGATTTTAATTTTATTTGTAATTGACCCTATTAAATGTAATTGAAATCACAATATATATATATTTAAAATCAATTGGATAATTATGTTAATTTAATTCATATTTATACATATTTTATTTTAAATAATTTATATTAAGAAAATACATATAATTAATAGGTTAGAGTTGGATTTTCCTCATCCGTTCCAACATAGTCATCGCAGGGCCGATGAGAGACAATGAGGTGGGTTGATCCATTTGACACATCTAATTTTAAGTGGTTGGCCATCTATATTTAAATTTAATTAATATTCATAATATTTTGTTTATATAGTAGTATTGAGATTGATTCAAAAAATAATATTAATACTTGTTAAAAATTATTAGTTAGAGGTGGAGCAGAGGGTTTAAAACTGAATTATTGATTGTTTGATCTTTGAATTGATGTGCTTGAAGGAGGGGGAAGTGAAGTGAACGTTAGTAATAATACGTATAACTAAATTATGCACAATTATTGTTATCTTTTAAACCTCTAAAAACAAGAGGAAAACAAATGTGAAATACGTCAATGGATGGCCATTATATAAAAGAGTTAACAAGGCTTAACTGTTTGCATGTATTTTTAAACTTAACTCTAATCATTCTATAAAAGTTAAAATTAAAAAATACATTTTAATTAGTTAAAAATTTAAAATGTTGAATACGTAGTTTGATTGAATAAAGGATTCATTTGAAATACCAAATTTTGTCAAAAATTTTAAAAACTTCTAAAAAAAGTTTAACTTTTTCATTCACTTCTTGAATTATAAAGCTACAATTTTGATTGATTTTTACTTTTTTTGTTTTTTTTTGGCCACTTCAAACACATTTAAATAAAAACTTACATTTATAAAAATTTAAATTTGTAGTTTATTAAAATATAAAATTTAATCTTCCATGCACAAAAATGTAGTTTGTTTAAACTTATTTTTTAAGTTATATCTATTTCACCAAAATTTATTAATTTTTTTTTCCGTAATTAAAAAAAATTCATTAACTTTAATTAGTTTTTGTACTTTTCTCCAATCAAATTTATCCTCACACCTTTATGTTATATTTTTTTATTTTTATTATGTTTTTTTAATCAAATTTTTTGTCAACTAAACACACCTATTATTTTATTTTTTGAAACTGTACAGCATCATTATTGAAAAAAAAAAAAATCTAAGAAATGTAAAATTATTTTTGTGGGTTATTAATTTTGTTTTGTAGTATTAGGTTTCTCTTCGCCCGGAAAACAAGCTTTACCCTTCCTTTCCCCGTAACGCTACCGTCGAGAAGGTATCTCTCCCCGGCCAGTACCATTCCACCAACTACTGTTGATTTTCTCTCTCTGAGTCACTCAGCAGAATCCTACGAGTCCCCTACAATGGCGATCGGACATCTGGAGAGGGTCACAGGTAGGGGTTTCTTTCTGTTGCTCTATATTTGCATACACTAATTTTGCTATTTTAGTTTTGGCGAATGTCTCTCCATGGCGTACCAGCTCTCTGTCTCACTGAAAGTTGGAGTCTTTTTTGATTTAAACCTTCGATTATTTCATTTTGGCTTCTCGATTGGTTTTGGCGTTGGACATTTAATAGCTTCTTTCTAGTTCTGTATGATTCCCCCCTTTTTTTTAACCTTTTTTTTTTTTCATTTAATTGAGGTAAGTGGTTAAAAAAATCTGATTCACGACATTCCGGACATTCCCAATGGCTTCACATAGGAATAAATTCAATTTTAGGTTCAATAATGGAAGCTTTTGCAAACATTAGGGTTGTTTCTTTTTATTTCAGGAGATTTTTACAGATGAGGTGGTGTTTTGACCGCTATTGGGATATAGCGTTGTTTCACCTGTTTGTTTGCTTTATTTGCATCAGGTGTCATGCTATGCTCTCAATGTTGGTTGTGTGTGTGTGAGTGTGTTATTTTTTATTTTTCTCGTGACCAATATGCAATCCTACTGATTATGTTTACCCAACTGTTCTCTCTTAAAAAAGAAAATTTCCAATAAAAGAAGGCAGAAGTATTTAAACATATGATGCCTTGAAGTAATGCACTTTGCTTACAGAAGGTCAAAATTGTGATGCATAAAAGCTCCAGAAAAAAATGTACCCAAAATAAAAAAAAAAAAGATCCAGAAAAAAGTCCCAAAGCCCTACGAACATTACAGGATCCTTGTTTACTTACAAACTGACATTTATTGGTTCTGGTTTGTAAAATTATGATCATGCATATAAGTTACACTTCTTTCCAATTAACTTAGGAATTTTCAATATAGTTTGAATGGAATATATAGCTTTAACTAGAGGCGCATACCAATTGTATTCGGAGCAAAATGATCTTTACAGCAAAACTTTATTTTAATATTCAAGGCTTGAAAGTGCAATACAGTCCAAGAAATGTATATATGTCTTTGATAAGCACAGTACAGTCCAATATAATTGTTAAAAAATTGTGGTAAATTCCTCTTTTGAGAATCACTACTTTCGTCCACACATGGTGAAATGTGCTTAACTTTGTGCCATTTTTAAGGGTTTTGCTTGTTGATCTGCAAGTGCATAGTAGTGTTGTACCAATTTAAATTTGTAGATGGTGAAGTATCGGTTGTTCTTCCACAGGAAGGGTATCGGTGACACTCAACTTACTCTCCGAAACAAGTAGGTGAGTCCTAAAATGAAATAATCTAATTTGGGTTGGTGGGAATCTCAGTGGTTGTGAAAAATGGTGGGCTAGATATTTTTTCACACACCTTGTGGGCAACTAAAACTAAGCTAAGAAATGTAAATAATAGAGGGGAAACAGACCTTAGGGAAGCAATTACTCAAACAAGTATGAACTCAAGTGGGGATTTAAAAAGGATTGTTGTTTGGACATTTAGGAAAACATTTTACAATCAAGCAAGACATTGAATTGGCCACTCATGAGCACCTATGGTGATAACATTGTCAAATGGATTTATCAAAAATAGAGAATTTAATTTCTAATTAGTGAGCCATTGTACCAAGAAATGCATACAACCTTCATAACGCTACTCTATCAGGTTTGAAAGGACCAAGACAACAATAGTGGATATGGAGAATATTTAGAATATATGGAAAATAGTTTAAGGTCGGGCAAGACATCAAACCACAAGTCATATCGGTGATCCAAGATCTTGACATTGTTAGATTTGATTTCGAGAACACTTAGAAAGAATTTGTTCAAATGGAAAGCTATCGAATATTAAGTTCACTAATTATGAACTTTTAGTCATAACATTACCCAACTAATTTCTAGGACTACTAGCCAAAACCCAATTTCCATTTTACACAAACAGGTTTGATTTTAGGAATTTAAGAACTATGTTGAAAACCCATGGGATTTTAGATCTCTATAATTTTCAAATAAATTCAAGAATAACAAAAACTCAAAATGTAGAGAGATCCAACACACTCACACCACTTCCATTCTCCTTTATCAATCCCAACACAAAAAAAACATAGGCTCAAGCATAGAAAATGAGGGCTTATATGTATCAATTGCCAAATCCTTAAAAAATGAAATAGAAAGAATTAGGAACTTATATTACCTCACAAGAATCTAATACAATGTAAGAATACAAGCCTCTTAGGTTGTTTGCCCGCAAAATTTATCCTACTTTGCGTATATTTTTTTTTTGATAGTTAAGTGGGGAGGGGGCCCCGGGTTTTGAACCCGGGTGGTGAGCAGCCAAATGAGGTCTCGGCCACTGGGCCAAGAGGCTCGCTCCTACTCTGCGTACATTATAATTACAAGAAAATAAAGGGAAAAGAAAACAAGAAAAGGGGGAGAGGAGAGCTTGGAGAGCCTCTCTTTCCCTCACAAAAACGAAGCTGGATGCTCCAAGAAACCCCAGGGGGTTATATACTTATAACTCATGCAAAAAGACAAAAATAATCTCGCAAAATTGTCCTTAGGTCTCAGCTTGCGCATGGAAATCAACTGGTGTGTGCATGCTATGAAAACACTTTGTTGTGGGCACAAAACATTGTGTGTATGAGAAATTGGCCAAAATCCTTCTGACACCCGGGCAGGTATTAGTGAGACTTTGCTTGTGCATGTTTGACAATGTCCGTGCGCTGCTTGCTGGTGTGTCTGACAATGTATGTGCGCAGGGTGAGAATGTCTTGCACACGTGTCTGTGTTGTTTTGGTTGTGTCCCGCGTTGTTTGGCATGTTGCACTTGGCTAGGGGCTTTGGGGATGTGCGCAGCTGTGTGCACCTGGGCATGTTGGGCAGCCTTGGCATCGCTAAGAGTTGCTGCTGTGGCCTTGCTTGGCCAAGGGCTGTTGGGCCTTGAGGTTGTGGAGGTGCGGTATCAGGCGATATGCAAATTTTAGCATTTTTTTAACTTTAAAAAATTCAAAAAAAATAGTTCAGTGTCCCCCCCCCCCCAATCAGCTAATTAATATGATTCATAATAAAGTACTTATAATAATTACTATAATTTAGTAATTTGATTTGTAAAAAATACTATAATTCTATTTAATAATGAATATTACAAACTTATATTTTCATTATTTGTTTCATAAAAAATAATTATAAAATTATTGAATAATAATTTACTATTTTTTAAGCAGCTATTTAATTAATATGATTTGCAATATAGTAGTCTCAATAATTACTATAATTTAATAGTTTGATTCTTAAAAAAAATTTCAATTTTACATAATAATAAATATTACAAACTTATATTTTCATAATTTGTTTTAGATAAAAATTAATTATAAACTTATTGAGTGATAGCGTATTACTTTTTTTGGTCAGCTAATATAATTCAAAATATATTAGTCACAATAGTCACTACAATTAAATAATTTAATTTGTAAAAAAAAATTATACTTTTATTTAATAATTAATATTACAAATTTATATTTTCATAATTTATTTCATAAAAAAATAGTTATAAAATTACTTAAAAAAATGGTTAACATTATTGAAAAAATTACAAATTAATTACTAAATATCTAATTAATCAAATAGTTAAAAAAAAAAAAAAAACTCATTGAATAGTTGAATATAGAAAAGGAAAAAAAATAAAAAGAAGTGATGTACAACATCAGCGAAGGGTTCACAGTCTGAACTTCAATCGGTGGCAAAGCGGCGTTGCGATGATGGCGACGGTTTGACGGTGGCTGCTACTGGAATCTGGCGAGGCTGCTTGCAAAGGCCAGATCTGACAAACACCGTTTAGGTCTTACTCTTTACTTCAGATCTAAAACTTTTGGGTCAAATGCCCTTCTCCCCCTATTCATCTTACCGTTATATCATTTCCATCACCGAAATATCGCTGCGATTTCTCCATGTCTCGGAGTATTGCTGATATCTTGGCTGCGACAATCCGATGTACAGGCTTTTGGCTATAACCTTCGACTTAGATTGAGATCTCAGCGCAGCCCTTCACTATACCAAACCGAGATAGCGGGATATCAGTTGTCTCGGTTGATACTTTGAACCATGTCGGCCGCCCTTGAGTGGTTGAGGCTTTTGGGAAATGGCCTCACGGCTAATTTATGTACCATTCACCATCTGTTCAACAAAATGCTCAAACGACTTCATGGGCTTATTTTTGCACTTTCTTCACTTCTCTTTGCCTCAAGTCTCCTGTTACACCCTTGGTGTCTTTTAGCCCTCAAATGCTGTATTTAATACATGAAAATGCACAGACACCGCAAATACAAGTAAATGAGATATTTAAGCCAAAACTGAGCTGAAAGCAAGGATAAATGGATAATTCACATTCCAAAATGATATAGAAATCCACAACATTGCACCCCAATCAAGTTTCATTGTTTCAATATAATTCTTTATGTCTAAGCTTGCCTCTTACAAAATGAGGAATTTGTGACTCAAACCCAAGCATTAAGCTCGGAAGCATGAGCATTTTATAACCCAGCTATTTACCATGGTTGAGATAAGGAAGTGTCTGCTGACTGCTGCATATTAATTCCCACAGTTGTTCTAGACACGAAGCTGGTTAAATGATGAGATATTTTGAAATAAAACATACATTTAAATATTTGTCAATCGAAGATGCAGCAAGTGCAACTTTTTTTTTTTTTTTTTTGGTTTTTTGATAGGTAATAGTGAAGTTGTATTGGACAGTCATCAAGGGATGCCACCCTTCTACAAAAAGCCAAGAGAGAAGCTTAGAAAGACACTTTGAAGTGCTTGACAACATAAAAAATATTACAAAAATTCAGACCGTTCCCACCATCCAACCATCTATAAAAAATAGACAAAAAAACGCTTTTCATTCTATAGATAGACATTTCAATTATTTGAGAAGATCCTCTATTCCTCCCCCCAAATCAACCATCATAAAAAAAAGCGAAATAATCTTTCACCACAAATAAAAAGGATGCTTAGCAGCCCCCACCTCCCTCTCTTCTTTTTTCCCTCTGGAAACGCCCAAATCATGCCAATCCAACATAAGGTTACCCCACAACTCCTTAGTGCAATCACAATACACAAAATTGGTGATCTTTGACCCATCCTCTATCTTGCAAAGGTAACATCAATTAACAACTATCTGTCTTCTTGCAATAAAGTTATCACCGGTAAGAGTTTTGCCATGAATCAAACAGAGCAAACAAGGACACCATTGAGAGCTCCCTAAAAGATTACAGGGATTTTTAAGGAAATTCCTCCTCCGTTCTACCTGCTAATGCATGGTAGTAAGACTTCACTTGAAAGACCCCTCATTTAGGGGTTGTCCATTTAATGTTGTCTTCACCTACTTTTTATGAATAGAACAATGGGATAAGGTTGGTGTGGCCGTCAACGTCCCAATCTTGAAGATTCCTTTGAAGACACAGGTTCTGTACGACAGTGCCATCTTTTAAAAACAAGTACTCTGCAATATTGCCAGATATTGATCATGATGTTCAATTGCAGGTCGGGATTCAGCTTGGTAGTTCTTCTAAGCTTGTTGCAGAAAGGGATTAACATTTTACTGTTATGGCTGCAAGAGAAACTATAGATATTACTTCATCTGACAGTGAATCTTGGGATCTAGATGAATATAGAGACCTAGATGCATCACCTTTGAGGGAATCACCTACTTCTGCCGACCTGAGGGTCCTTCCACCATGGGCTTCTGTAGCTGACCCAAATTCTAGAGGTAACAGTTGTCAATTTTTTGAACTAGAAATCTCAATATTCAAATAGTATTTGGTTATCAATCGTATGGCTCTTGATTTTGTTTCAGATCATATTGGATCATCGCACAAAGTTCCTTCTCCTAAAAGAACATTTACTTTGAATGGAAGTTCTTCAAATGTTAATAATCATACGGAGGCCAAGCTCCAGATGCATCCTAGTTCTACTGCTAATGTTGGATCCTTAAATTGGCATACAACCCGGGTTGATAATTCTATGAATTCTAAACAGAATGGTAATTTGGTTTGGGCGGAAAAAACTGTGGTCATTGAAAAGTTTCATTGGTTTATTGATTCCAAATTGTTGGTATGTTTGGTACAGGTTATGAGCAACTTTCATCTCATCAAGCTCCAAAGAGGACCCTTCCAACATCCCTTCTACCATCTGGAACTGGTTCCAGATCAAGCAATTTGGTAGAGAATATTAGCAGCAGTCAGATTCGTGATTCTCATGGAAAATTTCAACATTATGCATCACCTAACCTAACCAACAGCAAAAACCATATGAAAGACCATTTTGGCAGAACCGATGATGAAGTTATTGTGTATGAGAACAATGGAAATAGGATACTACCTCCATCCTTGATGCATGGAAAGTCTGTTTTAACTACACAATATATCGGCTCAAGTGATCCTATACCTCGTCCTGGTTTGGGTGAAGAGAGGGTTGTTGGAAGTGATGAGAGACTAATTTATCAAGCAGCATTACAGGTATTTACTGCTGTCTGATTACAAAATCATTGCAATTTCCATTACTTTTACCGTGAGGAGATGAGACCTTGATCTCTTTCCTTCCATCTGATTATGGTCTAAGTTGAATTTGTTGCTGTTTGATATTATAGAAATTGCCGTGTGCGTGATGTGCATGGTTGGTTTGCAGAGATGTAGGAGAGAAAATATACGGGAGTGAAATAGGAAAGTAGAACAAGTCGGGACATGCTTACCATATTGGTCGATTTTAAATTATTTGGAAGTTCCATCTCTCCTCTTTATATTGTATATGTGGAAAAAATTGCTATGGTTATCATGATTTATGAGAGGGGAAAAATATTAGTGTGATAATGATCCCAAATGCCTAGATGATTGTTTGGCTCAGAGTTTCGTGGGACGTAGTTCATTATGTTACATGATACGGGTATGGTTACATGGTTTGGTATTTACCTTGGTACGCAGTATGGAGGGGGTACGCTTAGTTGAAGCTGAGGGTGTGCATGGGTTGGTTTAGTTCGAATTCATATTTAACCCAGAATCGAATCAATTTTTTTCGGTTTCTAAAATTTGGATCCGAAACCGAACCTATTTTAAATTAGAACTGAACCAAAAAATATCGGGTTGGTTTAGTTTGGTTTGAGTTGGATTGGGTCCATTTTCGGTTTAGCTTACTTCGGGTCGGGTCCACTTTTGGGTTGGGTATATTTATTACACATTTATCACTTAAAAAAAAAATAGATGGAGCAAACGAGTTCTATGATAAAAAAAGTATCAATTTGGACCATTTCTAGATTTGTGCGTGTCATCCTTGTGCAGGGGCCATGCTAATCTTCTCTATATCGTTCCAATTTTATTGGATGTCCCTGAAGGGACGATAAAAAAAAAAGTATCAAGATAAATCACTTAAAAAAAAATTAACTAAAATTTAGTACAATTCATAATAAAATATAATTTCATAATATCAATAGTGTTATTTACTTTTATTATATTATATATTATATTTTTTGGGGTGGTTCGGTTTAGGTTATTTTCGGTTCGGTTTGGTTTGGGTTGGGTTGAGAGATACTTAACCAGAGAACTGACCAGATAATGTCGATTTGCTAATTTTTTAACTCAGTACCGAATTGAAAATGATATAAACCCGAATCGACCTGAACTGACTTGGACCAAAGTGATCGGATTGGTTCGGTTTTCAGGTTGTTCGGTTTTTTTGTGCACTCCTAGTTGAAGCTATTTTGGGTTGTGGTTCGTTTATGGGTGGGTCGTTCATACTTACATATATACATATATGTATAGTTTGATACAGTTTTAATAGTAATTAGAAGAAACAAGTAAAATAATACGTAATTCTCATAATTCATAACATAATCTCAATAAATAGTCCAAATTCTAAATTTCATGTATCTAAGTATGAGGTAAAACCAAAGATAAAACCAATGCAATATTCCTTAAATAAACTACTACTCCATTCTCTCTTATCTTTTCTTGTCATTTATCTATACTAGAGTTTATATTAATTTTTTTTATTTTTTTAATTTTTTTACTGCGGTCACCATATTTCACAATCTGGACTGTGGTTCCATAGGGAGGTGAGGGATCCCAATAACCGTGGTTTGGCTTTTGTAATAGTATAGATTGTATGTGCATGCGTAAATGAGCTTTTATATTTGGTTGTTTTATTTTGTACTTTTTATACTTGGTTGTGTAAAATTTCACTGTATCTCAGCCGCTATTGTTGCTTTTGGGTCTGAATCCATCAGAATTTTAGAAGACCTCTCACTAGGTAGAGAGAACTCAGTTATTATAAAGCTTTTTTGGATATCCTTCACCATCTGATGTGGGATAGGTGAAGTGCTCCTTCGTTACTATTGAAGCCTGTCGATAATCATTGGTTTCTTTGAAATGAGACTTCATTGGTCCTTTCGTGTTTGGCTAAAATGCGTGCCTACATCAGTATGAGGGATTATTCTTACACCATTTGTAATACTTTGGGTTGCTTTAACTCATGAGATATTGTTTGCATTTGGGCCTATAATGTTTGCTTTTGGGCCTAAGTAGATCAAGGTTTTACAAGACTTCTTACTATTAAAGATAACTTAGTTGTAAAAAAACTCAGGATTCACAATCTGAAAGTCGGACAAGTGAAGGCCCCTTTGCCACTGCTGAGGCTTGTCGGTGTCTGCCAATTTCTTCGAAATGGGATTTCATATGTGGCTGGATACCACAAACTCATCATACTCCTAGTAAAAGATATGTTGGGTCTTGTGATTGTTAAATAGTTGACTTTTATAGTTGTTAGGAACCTGAGAATATTTTCAAAAATTTGTCTTAAGTTTATTATTTTAATTCTGATATAAAAGCTTTGACATTGTTCTCCAAATTTGTCTCAAGTCAAATAACCATTGAATCAATAATAGTTGATCTTTTGAGAAGTTAACTGTTGATGAATTTTGTTCATGATCTTTTGCAGGATCTTAACCAACCTAAAGTTGAAGCTACTTTACCTGATGGTCTTTTGTCAATTTCTCTTCTAAGACATCAGGTTGTTTCTCTGGCGTTTTCATTTTTCTTTTTATTTTTTAATCTATCTACATTAATTTGTCCTACCATTTTCTTCTGAATTAAACTCAAACTAGATTATTTTATTTTTCAGAAAATTGCTTTGGCTTGGATGCTTCAGAGGGAAACAAAAAGTTTGCATTGCTTGGGCGGAATTCTGGCTGATGATCAGGTTAACAACTAGTAATTAGGTTGATCCTATATTTGGCCACATGCATGATCCATACTTGGATCTTTAATCTTTTATAACCGCTTATTGTGCTGTCATGTTTCAGGGCCTTGGTAAGACCATCTCAGTGATTGCCCTTTTACAGATGCAAAGATCTTTACAATTGAAATCTCAATCAGAAGGTCAATGCAACCATAAAACTGAAGCATTTAATTTGGATGATGATGATGACACTGCCGGTGCCGCTCTAGATAAAGGAAAACAGACCGGAGAGTCTGATGATGTAAAGTTGATTCCAGAAGTGACTACTTCTATCCCTGAGTTTCATAGACGGAGGCCTGCAGCTGGGACATTGGTTGTGTGTCCAGCAAGTGTTCTTCGGCAGTGGGCAAGGGAGCTGGATGACAAAGTTGCGGATGAAGCTAAACTTTCTGTTTTAATCTATCATGGAAGCAATAGGACAAAGGATCCTCTGGAATTAGCAAAGTATGATGTGGTACTCACGACATATGCCATTGTGACTAATGAAGTCCCTAAACAACCCTTAGTTGATGAGGATGATGATGATCAAAAAAACGGGGAGAGATACGGACTATCGTCAGAGTTCGCTACTAATAAAAAACGGAAAAAGACATCTAATATTAGTAAAAGAGGAAAGAAGGGCAGAAAAGGAATTGATAGTTCTGCTTTTGATAGTGATTGTGGTACACTTGCAAGAGTTGGTTGGTTTAGGGTGGTACTCGACGAAGCTCAGACAATAAAGAATCACAGAACACAAGTGGCTAGAGCTTGCTGTGGCCTTAGAGCCAAAAGAAGGTGGTGCTTATCTGGAACACCTATACAAAATGCAATTGATGAATTATACAGCTACTTCAGATTCCTGAGATATGATCCATATGCTGTTTATAAATCATTTTGCCAAACAATAAAGTTTCCAATATCTAGAAACTCAATTCATGGTTACAAGAAGCTTCAAGCAGTCTTAAGAGCTATAATGTTACGTCGAACAAAAGGTGACTTTCTCCTATTCCTTATTGTTTCATCAGTTACATCCCTTCCAAATTTATTTATATAACAAAAAATGTGCTGATGCTCACGTTTCCTGTCTTCTTTGTTCTTTGAGGTATTATGTCTAACAACATGCAGATTCCAATGTCTTCTGTTCTTTCACCTGTGTATTTTCACTTTATTTTAAGAGTTAGGTGTTCTTTACATCATGAAGAATTCTTAAATGTTGTCTAAATGTGATACTAGTGAAAGTTAGTCCTAGATTCCTAATAGCATTCTCCTGTCCGGACTCCAGTTATGGCCCTTCATTGATTACTTTTCATCAGTTCTCTTTTATCTAGCTATTTACCTGTACATGCAAATGGCATTTTGTGATTTTGGAATTTTTGTTTTTAGCTTGGGACTGGGGCTGCTTTATTTTACCCTTTTGTTTTTAATGTCCATACCTGTTATGCATATGCAAAATTTAGTGTGCAGTTAAAATCGCCTTTATTCTTTTCGTGCTGATCATTGTTGGCTGCTTGTTATAGGCACATTAATTGATGGGGAGCCTATAATTAGCTTACCACCCAAAACAATTCATATGAATAAGGTGGATTTCTCTGCAGAAGAGCGGGCTTTCTATTCGAAACTAGAAGCAGATTCACGTTCACAATTCAAGGTGTATTCCTACCCCCCCCCCTTTTTGGTTCCTTATTATATGTTTTCTTGTTTTCTTTCTTTCTTTCTTCCCTTTTTTTTTTTAAATCTTCATAAGGTTTATCTTTTATTTTTTTGTCCCTTTTGTTTTTTGACGGATACAGAAGCTTGTTCTGGATTGTGTTGTGTGTTAAAGATCAAGCTCTACGTGTTGTAGGGCACTGCTATGGATTGGAGATGAAAAACAGTCTCCACTTTCAAACCTAAGTGCTGCCTTTTCTCTTTTCAATGATTTGTTGATCAAATTCCTACCAATATATGGTTTTCAATCATGAAAAATACATGAAGCTTTGTTGTGAAAAACAATGTCTTATCCCTTTGATTCTTTCTTCCTCATTTTATTTATTTATTTATTTTTTTTTTTGGAAGATAAAAATGTCTTGAGCTATGCACTATTTAGTCCTTACTTTTAAACTATGTTCTTTCAACGTTTTGGACTAGCCTTTCTTTATACTGACTTGCACTTCACAACAACTAATGATGCTAATTGCAGTAACCAGTTTGGGAGTGAGAGCGTGAGAGAACAACTTTTGTTGAGCGCTTAACTTCTCATAATATTAATATTATAATAGCATTAAATTCTTGCATTATAGTCTGTTATATTTTAGTGCATTTAGTTTTTCTTGTTACAAGTATCTATAAACTTTTTTGCTAAATTATATGCTTTCATTGTTTTAGCTGTGTATATGAATAATTCAATGGTAAAATAAGTTAAACCAGCAAATAGAACATATGGATAAGGGAACGGTAGCTTCCTTTTTACAATCCATCAATGGTAACAGGTTCAAGTCCCACAGAGTGCAATGTGTTTTATAAATGCTTTAATTCAGCATGTATGTATTGCAGTGGCATATAATGTGGGCCAGATAGATGGTCTTGTGTCACTCAGTTATTGGTTAAGTCAGATCTCACTATAAATATGACTTGAGCTAGGTGGTTAAAATAGAGAAATGTCTTGGATGTTTTATGTAATTGAAGAATATGTGTTAGGATGCAAGGAAAATTTAGGAGGACATATATCAAATCAACTATTATACTTTATGGTGTCATTAAGAAGCAACACTCTCATAAGATCTGTGTAGTAGAAATGAGAATGCTAAGATTGATGTGTGATAATGCAAGAAAAAAAAATATGATAAGAAACGAATATATCCGAGAGAAATTTGAGATGGCACTGATAGAAGAAAGGCTGAGATAAGGTTATTTAGTATAGTTTGTTCATGTTCAATGTAAATCTAGGGATGCATCAATAAAGAAAAGTAAGTCTATTCAAGTAGAGGGTTTAAAGAGGATAAAAGGTAGACTTAAGATTATATGGACTAAAATTGTGGAGAAAGACTTAGTTCCATATAACCTCACGGAAAACATACCCAATGATAAAAATGAATGAAGGAAGAGGATTAATTAGCCGACCCAACTAGTTTGGAGTTAAGACTTCGTAGACTTTAATGCATAAGCAACTGCTTGTGAAACATCTATTGTAAAGAAAAGATTTCATACATATTGATAGATTCCTTGATTCTCTTCTTATACGGGGACTCTCTCATAAATAAGAATCTAGTAAATCTTTGTTAACTAGAATATTATAGACTTGGCAAAAGCAATAGATGAGATATGGAAAATTGCTCCTCCCCCCCCCCCCCAAAAAAAAAAACTTTGTTACTTTTTCTGTAAAAGGCCAAAATGTGTTTATTTACTTAAAAAAGGGCAACCCAGCCCACAACTTTGTCAACTAGAATATTATAGACTTGGCAAAAGCAATAGATGAGAAATGGAAAATTGCCCCCCCCCCCCCCCCCCCAAAAAAAAATATTTACTTTTTCTATAAAAGGCCAAAATGTTATTTACTTGAAAAAAAGGTAACCCAGTGTACAAGGCTTCTTCTATTTTGCAAGGTTAGGGAGGGTTAGATGTAAGTAACCTTACATTTGCAGGCTGCATGTCAAGTAGTGAGGTTATTTTTAGGGTTTGAACCCTTTAAAATATTTTTATTTACTAAGAGAACAAATTGAAATACAAACGGAATTAATAATTATAATGTTTTTATTGATTATTATTATTATATTTTCTTATATAATGTTTTTATTGATTATTATTATATTTTCTTATATCTAGATAGATTTCAATTTATACTTCGAAATATTTTTATTTATTTTTATGTTTGTGTAACTTTTGAAATGTTTTGTAAAATTTTTTTCTTTCCCTGCTAATTGATATTTTGATATTTGCCCATAATTCCATCAACAGGCAATCAATTTTGGACATCGAACAAATTTCAAAATTATCAAAAATGCCCATAGCTCTAAAATGTTGATTAAACACAAATAACATGATACTAGCAAAGCACTCAAAACAGTATGAAAATAAGACTAATGAGTTGTAAATATAATTACATGTTTTGCTTTGTTTGTTCCTCAAGCGAAATTTGAATTCAAAATTTGTCTTTGTTCTTTTCTGAATGCTCAGAACCCAATCTCATTCCATGCAATGTGTCAATTACTATAATACCTAATCTCAAATCACTTCCCAGTTAGTTCCCAGAAGATGAAGAAGAAATATGATCATACACTGGGGAGAGGTTTTAGTTGACGAGAATATCAGCATTTGGTATTACAGTTTGGTCCGGTCTAATTAGGATTTGGTTTCGCAATTCTCACAGAGAGAGAGAGAGAGAGAGAGAGAGAGAGAGAGAGATGCTAGTGATTCAACAGTAGTATTGGTATGGGAAATATTTTTACAATAGGAATTATGTTTTATAGGACAACTTATTTATGACAGCTTATTCTAAAATCAATTAGTTGTATTTAATTACAACCGTTCCCAAATTTTAAGCATAATAAATTATTGAGGGCTTTCAAACTGGCACTAAAATATGATAGAGGCAAATATCATTAAATCCAAATGGGTCTATGGGGTGGGTCACCTTATAACTGATTGCCGCCCTACCTGTGTTGGTGTGGGGCAAGTTTATAGTTTTTTCCCCAGTAAGATTCGCTTCTAACCATCTAATGAAATGTGAATAACCTGTCCTCCTCTCTTTGAAACAAGGGGCGCTGATGCTTCTTAATCATAAAATACTTGTGCAAATAGCTATATTAAATAAGAATTATCTTTATATGATTTCCAACGAGATCATAAGGAGGGGATGGGAAAGTCGCAGCATGACCTGGCTAAGCAGGAAAAGAGGCCTCAATTTGCTGAGAGTGCGAGTGCTAATGCGTTCTTTTACATTGCAAATGCAACTGAATCTGAGATGTTTCCATTTTTTTTTTTTTTTGGGGCTAATTTATATTTAAAAACTCTCTTTTGGAAACTTTTGATTAAGTATTCAGGTTTTGAAGTTTCCATTGAGCTTCATTGTCATATATCTTGAATTTAGAAATCTCTATCTTGTAGGCCTATGCTGCTGCTGGCACCGTGAATCAAAATTATGCAAATATTCTGTTGATGCTTCTGCGTCTTCGCCAGGCTTGTGACCACCCACTACTTGTAAAAGGATACAGTTCTGATCCTGTTGGAAGAGTCCCATTGGATATGGCAAAGAGGCTTCCTAGGGATACACTGATCAGTTTATTGAATCACTTGGAAACTTCATTGGCCATCTGTCGTGTATGCAGTGTGAGTTCTTTTCCACCTTGTACGTTCTTCTGTAATGAAGCATTAACTCTTCCTTTTAATGCATGTAATAGCTTGTGAGTTTTTCTGCTCCAAGGACATGCATGATCTTACTATGACCATGGTTTCTGCTTGTTCTTTGATGGGGTTTGTTTTAGTTATTTCCAAGAGATTTATCAATGATTTGAAATTTTATTGGTAGTTGAAATATTTGAAACTCTGACTGCGCCTTCATTGTGTTATAGCTTTTATCTTGTTGGTTCCATGTTTGGATGAAGGAGTGTTAAGTGGACAGCAGCAAGGACTTTGTTAGGCTCCTTGTAGACATGGATCTTGAGAATATTCAAGTAAATTCCTTGACATTCATTTTAGTTGATATATTGCATTGACCCTCAAGTGCAATAGAAAATAAGCAAGGAATGGCACCAAGTTGCAATGAGAAATGGTTAAGATTCTCTATTGGCAATTGTTGCTAAAGATACTATTCCACAATATTAAGCTTAGGTTGGCAACTAGGGGGAATTGGAACTGTCACATTATTGGGATAGTGCACACCAGAAAGTAATTGGGTGGAAGACGGAACAAAGGAGGGGGATAGTACTTAATAGAAACTTTACAAGTAAATATAAATATAGTGTTACATTTTTTAGCCGCCATCTTACCCTAAAGCTTAAGCTGTTAAGAAGGGGCAATTTTATTATTTATATTGATTTATTTTCTCTTAACATGTCTCCTCACTTATCCAAATTGACTTTTTTGAGGGGGCTAAACACGTGCAAATATTAACTTATTATTATTATTATTATTATTATTATTTTTTTAATATTTTTTTCCCACCGGTGTTTGTGGTGAGGTTTGAACGTATGACATTTGCATGTTCTAATACCATTTTAAACTATCAGCCATCATCGCATCTAAAAATTTTATTATTTATATTGGGTGATTTTCTCTCAATAAATAGAAATGGTATAGGCATAATACTAAGAAAAAAGATTTAATTGAAATTGTAAAATATAATAGTTGTTTAGACACATTATTAAAACTCAAATTTAGGAAAATATGGATAAAGGTGGTGCATGCTAGATGTTAGATTTGACACATCCCTAGGTAAGGGTATGACTTGGATGGATTTTAATTTATTTATTTGATTAGTTTTCTTAGTTTTTTTGGATTTATTTTATTCCTTTTTTAATTAGGAATAAATTTTATTAGTTGTTTTTGAGGCAAAGGCTATATGTAATCCAAATAGAATTTGGATTGGATAGTTCTGGGAGTCTTTCTATCCAATCCAAATTCTATTTAGATTACAAATAGCCTTTGGCTCAAAAACAAATAATAAAATTTAATCCTAATTAAAATAAGAATAAAACAAATCCAAAAGAACTAGGAAAACTAATAAATTAATTAATTAATTAATTAAAATCCGTTAGCGTTAGGGTACACCTGACTAAGTGGTGATAGCACCTCTGCATGGTCGGTCGGTTGGTAGTTGTATGATGTGATGTTGGTTTTGCCAAGTAGTAAGCTTTTCTTTCTTTGGGCTGGTTGAAGATGCTTAGGCATATCCCTAGCTCTAGCCACTAAGCCGGCCGTCTCGGGTGGCCCCGCAGGTGAGTGTGTGATAGTGAGCCTTTAGTTAGGTGATCTTTAGGCCTTGCTCCTGGCCTTTGGGAGTGAGCTAAATCTCCTAGGTGTTCAACATGGGATGTCATTTTTTTTTTGGGGGGGGGGGGTCAGGTCTGAAATGCCCCGACTCCAAATGGCCCCCCGTGGGGGACAAGGGGCTCTAGACTGAAGGTACCTATGGCAAGGGTGTGACTGTGGGTGTGCCGCAGCGAAGGGTGGTGGGGGGTGGCTCCGAACACCAACAAAAGGCTTGCAAATTAATTCCTTCTTGTATATCTTGTCTTGGTTGGGGCAAAAGAAATAGAAGATGTTTCGAGGACCTGAAACTTCTTTGTATAGATTAAAGAGCTTTTTTCTAGAATTTCTGTATAGCTTGGTGTATAGAACTGGGCTTAATTAGCTTCTTACACTTTATACCATGGGGGGATACATGAGTTGATTTGTTTTTGGGGTTGGCTTTAGATAGTTTTTTTTTTTTTTTTTTTTTGGTGGTGGGGTAATGTGGCTAGTATTCCGTTGATGCTTTTTTACCTATAAATTAAACAAAAAAAAATCTCCCCCTAATTGTCATTATTATCTCAATTCTGTTAGCTTGTTTGCAAAAACAAAACTTAGACTTCTTGATACCAAGTGATTCCTCCACCTCTTTTCCGCCAACTACATGTTTTCAAATATGAACTGGAGGAGTCCTTGAAATAAACCCCCACAATCTAGTAGAATTTGAAAATGATATGATCTTACCCAGGTTAACAGCATCTGTTTTCCCCCAAGAAATTGTTCTTGTTGTATGAAACCAAAATCTATCATTCCTAGAACTGCATTGTGAATTAGACCAAGGAAACCTACCTCCACTCAAAGGCCACAAGACCCAATTCCTCTATAAATTGTGAAAATAATTGTACACTGCTTATTGCAGATAATTTCCGCTCCCTCTCATGAGAAAATCTTATGGAGTTAAAAGTCCCTTCCAAACACCATGATTCCTCCCACCTGAAAGCCACATTGGCTAATTCCTCCAGAAAACATCTTCTGTTCCTGTCTTTGTAAAGCCCCAGGAGCACTTGTATGAAATTATCATTGATGCATTTGAATAAATAGGAAATAGAGAAACTTCCCAATTCCTTATCTTCCAAAAGGAAATCCACTATCCCATATAACCAGGATACCCCTGAAGCTACCATTGCAGGAAGATTTACCCATTTCACCCACCAGTAACCCCATTACACCTTTGTGAATCTCTTTGTGAACTTTGAAATGAACTTTTCTCTTGCTTCTTCCTTTACAGAGATATGCTTATTTGGGGATCATATTTGTGATTTGTCGTGTGTTAATTTGATGCTTGGATATTTACTCGGTCTTGTTTTTAATTAAAATCTGTTGGTATCTGAAATTATAATGGAACATCGTGCCAAAATATGCTACCCTTAATAAAATTTATTCTCTATGTTTCTTTCATTCACAGGATCCACCTGAAGATGCAGTAGTTACTATTTGTGGGCATGTTTTTTGCTATCAGTGCGTGTCAGAGTATTTGACTGGTGATGACAATATGTGTCCTGCACCTGAATGCAAGGAACAAATTGGTCCTGACGTTGTATTTTCCAAAGCTACCTTAACGAGTTCTATCTCTGAGGACTTTGATAGCGATTCCTTGTCTTCATCTGAATTTCTGGAGAAATCTGTAGTTCTGAAGAATGATTATAGTTCTTCTAAAATCAGAGCTGTTCTTGAGATTCTTCAATCACATTGTCAATCAAAGGGTCCAAGTTTGGAATCTCATAATTTTGTGCAATGCAGTAGAGATCCTTCACATTCAGGAATGGCATACTCACAGAGTTCCCATTCAGGCTCTGCAAAACACCCAACAGTAATCTTGGAATCGGAAACTGAAAGGCCCATTAAAGCTATTGTTTTCTCTCAGTGGACTAGCATGTTGGACTTGGTTGAAATTTCATTGAACCAGTCTTGCATCCAATACAGAAGGCTTGATGGAACAATGACTCTGGCTTCACGAGACAGGGCTGTGAAAGAATTTAACACTGATTCCGAGGTTTCCCTCCTATCTCATGGAAGTGTTTTCGTAGTGTTTATGATTTATTTGAAGCAGATATGTAACTATTACTGTCCGGTAAGATGCTTGTGGACTCTAGGCTAGAACTGAGACTTGAACTCACTGTAGCATTGGAAATAAAGCTTTCAACTCTGGTATTACGACTCTTTACCCTTGATTTTAAAATAACAAAATATTGATTGTTGGAAGTGGATAAAAACTATCCAAAAAAGCTGCTAGACTTCTACCTCAAATGAATTTCTATAATCCAAAAAAGTTTTTATCCTATGTAGAAATTTGCGTTAGAAAATGGGAATTGGTTGCAAATTCTGTTAGTAAATAGCCCTAGAGCTCCCTAATCTAATGAGAAATCATAATTTAAGACCCAGATGTGTGGTTTTAATTCCAGAGAAATCTTTAAAAATGCTCTTTTGGAAAAAATACATTTAAGAACTTGATAGTATCAATTAGCCCACTGGATCAGGTGGACTATGTTTTCTCTACTGTAAGCTCCACTCTCTCTATGGAGCAATGAAGGCAACTCCAACTGACATTCACATTTTGATATCTTATGGTGCTTACAGCACATTGTGCTTGCCCCATATTTTTGACAAGTATGTTGGGGCATGGGATGCTATTCATTTCCCGCAAGTTCCTCTGATAAAGGTGTATCCATTGTGGTTTAGTTTGGAGCTATGCTATAACCATGGTGGTACACACAATTTAGCTTACATTCTATTTCTTATTGCTAGAATGTGATTAACTGGTAAATATATTGATTTCTTTGCAGGTTACTGTTATGCTGATGTCATTGAAAGCCGGGAACCTTGGTCTAAACATGGTTGCTGCTTGTCATGTTATCCTTCTGGATCTTTGGTGGAATCCAACTACAGAAGATCAGGCTGTAGACCGAGCTCATAGAATTGGACAGACTCGTCCTGTTACTGTATCTCGGATCACTATAAAGGATACAGTTGAAGATCGGATTTTAGCTCTCCAGGTATACTCATTCACTCTTCTAAATTTCTACATTTAATTGTTGGATTTATCAAATACACACATATATTTTGACTTCTGGTGAATTTGTTTCAACCTGTAAAGGAACTAGAGTTTCTTCTGCTTATTATTTATCAAAGAGGGAAAAAACAAATTGAATTTCCTCTGCTTATCCTTCATTATTATTCTTTCATTGGCACATACTTGCCCGCCTAAAAAAAATCTTTATGTTTCCCTTAAATTCTTCATATTTTTCACCTGAACCTATCCTTCTATTCCCTTGCTGTATGAAAGTAATTCTTGTATTAGAATCAGGGAAATTGTTGTCCTAACAGGTTCCTACAGGGTCAAAATTTTCAATGTTTTGGATCTATATTTTGAAGCAAAGAAGATTGAACAAGAAATTGCATCTAATAGACTGCGATAGCTTGGGTGACGTTTTTCTTTGCTGAATGTTGGGATAACAATTACACGAGTAGGTGATAAACTTAGCTTTCATTT
Organism: Vitellaria paradoxa; assembly: GCA_019916065.1. NCBI lineage: Eukaryota > Viridiplantae > Streptophyta > Magnoliopsida > Ericales > Sapotaceae > Vitellaria > Vitellaria paradoxa. The sequence goes on from CM034237.1 coordinate 770,812, forward strand.
GATGGAAGTATTAGTTGCTGGTCAGGCGAGGAAGAGCAAAGTATGAAAATAAAGTTTTTTATGACCAAGTTAGTGGCAGCATCCATTCATGGCAACGTGAGGGAAATTTAGATATGTTTATTTTTCCATGTGCAATAACGGCCAATGCTAGGCTTTTTGGATTGTTGCACAATTGGAGCCCTTTATCATAGTAGAGATGAGAATTGAATGGTATCTTTGACTAATTAATCTTCCTACACTTGTCAATTTTTGCCCTCACTTATTCCATTTCAAAAGGTTAGCCATCATTGTTGTGTATCAATGCTTGAAACTACTTCGGACTTATAGTGGCAATGGGAGAAATATGTATATGTATCATATTTTGCTTCAAAAAATTTGTCAAGCGATCACTTTTGTCCGCCTTTTGTTCATCCCTTGATTGGGTGGTTGTGATTTGGTTGTTTGGAAAAATGTAAAGGAGAGAATATCATGGTTTCTCGACATGTAAACTGTTGCAAATATCATAATTTTGTGGAATCTTTAAGATTTTCACTTGAATCATATGAGATTGGTTTGCTTGTATGAGGTGGAGTCTGAATTCCAGGGACGGTAACTCTTTAACATCATCTTATAGGTGGGCAGGATTTCTCCATTCGTTTACAATTGACATGCTTCAACTTAAGTTCCACTAAAGCATATGAGGTGTATGTTGGCAATTTGTTGACATGGTTGAGTAAAATTGTTGGATGCGCCAGCCTGAATAACTCGATTTATTCTAGCTGAAGTTGTTAAAAGGTTAATAATTACTGAGAAAATTTGCATTGTGCTGGTTAGGATTATTCGATGGCAGACAGGCAGCGTCTAATAAATGGGACGGCTATAGATATAGAGAACATTTTGTGTTGGCAAAACCAGTTAGTTAGAGTCAGCTATTTTAGAGTTGAGATTACTGTAATATAAGTTTAATCATGACATAGATGATGTGAGGCATAATAATTCTACCGTGCACCCTTTATATCAAGAGGCTCACTTGATATTGTATTGATAGATAAACTGGGTCCGTCTGGATTAACCATAACTTAAAACTTTGGAGGCACACTTTAGAGTACTTGGTTTGTTCTACTTCTTCTTCTTCTTCTTCTTCTTCTTCTCAGAGAACAAGTAGGATTATAACTATGAATGAGGGCATAGTAAAAATTAATAATCAAGAAGTGCCAAAAATTGTTTTTTTTTTTGTATCTTGGATGAATTTTCATGCAAGTGGAGGGATTAAAGAGAGAGGACGTTGTCCATAGAATTTGAGCAGGGTGATTAAAATGGGGAAGTGCCTTGGATGTTTTATGTGGCTGTAAAATATCTATCAAATTGAAAGAAAAATTTTATAAGATAGCTATAAGGACTACTTTGCTTTATGGTATAGAGTGTTGGGACATTCAGAAGTAACAGCATAAAAGATGATTGTGGCAGAAATGAGAGTGTTAAGATAGATGCATGGTGTTGCCATTAACATATTTAGGGCTTCCCCAGAGCTCACTTTAAGCTAACATTGTCTGGGGAGAAGTTTTAGAGAGGGCACAGAAGAAACTAGCCAGGTGAAAACGAAGGAATTTATTTAAAAGAGCTAGAGTAACGTTCACTAAAAGTTTGTTGGCTGGTCTAACAGTTTACTTAATGTCCATTTTGAAAGCCCCAAGTTTAGTCATAAAAAGGTTAGAAGCTAGAATGGGACTTCCTGTGAGGGAATGGAAGAGAAGGCTTAAATTCGATTTTGTTGATTGGAAAATGGTTTATCTTCTTATTGAGAAGGTATTGGTATTAAAAATTTGAGACTGTTCAACAAGGTTTTGTTGGGCAAATTTGTGGAGATAATATGTGAGAAAGTATATTATGGAAAGTGACAACGCATAACTATGGGGCAGAATGGGGAGAGTGACGCCCAATTGAGAGGAATATTTGTATTGGTTCTGGTTTTTGGATTAGCAGGGCCATGTCATGCAATTTTTGGGGCCTTAGGTAAGAATTTGGATGAGACATAGGTACTTTTTCTTCTAATCCTTGTAGCTTTTAAGCTGCAATTTGTTTTTTCTTCAAATTAAAGCTGTAGTCAAGATATTCTAACGTGTCACTCTTAATAAACAATATAGGTAATTGTGGATTTAGTTGTTTTTAATGGTTTTTGATTAGTTTAAAATATAAAGTAAAAATAAAATTTATTAAGTGATAAAAACATAGAAGAACTCTAGAAACTGGGGCCCTCTGTACTTGTGGAATGAGAAGACCATAAGTCTCACACGTTTAAAGAAGGAGAAATATTTGGGAATTGGTTGTTTTTAGTAACTTTTGATTAGTTTAAAATGTAAATTTTAAAAATATTTATTTAATAATAAAAACGTAAAATAATTCTAAAAAGTGGGGCCTTCTATGGATTGAGAAGACCAAAAGTCTTAATCCTTAATAAAGGAGAAATATTAGGTATTCAGTTGTATTTAATAATTCTGATTGATTTAAAATATTGATTAAAAATAAAATCTATTGAGTGAAAAATATAGAAGAATTCTAAAAATTGAGACCTTCCTAGGCAACCGCCTTAATTGCTTAGTGCACCACATGGCCCTGTGGATCAGTATTCGCTAAGGGTGGTATAATTTCAAGAGGAATATACAGTGGCAAGGGGGGGGGGATGGCACTAGGATCAAATTCTGGAGACGTGAGTGGATTCTAGAAGGCAAGCTGAAACGCCTCTACAGAAGTTATTTATCCTTTCAATGGCGAAGGAAGATGCCATGGCAGAATGTGGGTCCTTCAATGGGGCATATTTTGGACAGAATCTGGTAATGTGCAGAAATTTACAAGATTGGAAAATAGAAAAAGGTACGCTTATCTGTTGGGGTTAATTCATAGGAGGAAGCCCCGTGATTGGAGTTGATGAGGTCCATTGGAAAGCTTTCAAGACATGACAATTCTCAGTTAAGTCTATATATATAATTCTAAGTGGCAACTGTGACACATATTTTTCATGGAAAAGGTTATGGGGGGGGGGGGGAGGGGGGTGATCCCGAAGGTGGTGTGTTTTGCTTAGTGCATGATGCATTGGATGATATTAATCATGGATAATCTTCATAGAGAGGTCTTGCTATAGCCAACATATGCTCTTTTGGTAAGAATTGGGAGGAGTTGATTGACCTATTCATCCATTGTGGGTGGATACGGAGCTATGGAATCTTTTTCCATCTAGATTTGAGGTTCAACAGCCTTTGCAAAAGATATTTTTTTCGTGGTGGGAGTACTAAGTACGGAAGATGGCCCTCTTTTGCTTATTTTGGGTAGTCTGGACAAGGGGATTGTTGGATTTTTCAAGAAGAGTTGTCTTTATACAAAATTAGAAGTACTTTCTTGGCTCAATTGTACAGTAGGGTATACAGGGGTATGGATTCAAATATAGAATCTTTTGTGAGTCTTGTTGAGGAATCTTTTTGTTGCTAATCCCCTTGTCTGTAAGGGCACCCTCTAGATTCTCCTTTTGTTTTGCTTCTCTTAGTAAAATTCTTTATTTATAAAAAAAAAAAAAAAAAAGAATGTGTGGTAATACATGAAATATAAGGAAAGAAATGAATATATCTAAAAGAAAGTTATGGTGGCATCCAAACCAAACCAAAGCCTTTTCCCACTAGGTGGGGTCGGCTATATGGATTTGTCGACGCCAATTTGATCTGTTTAGGGGCATGTCCTCCGATAAATCTGGGTAGGTTATGGTGGCATCGATAGAAGAAAAATTGAGAGAATGTCGTTTTAAATGTTTTCGTCATACCTAATGCAGAACTAGAGATGCACTAGTAAAAATGAGTGTTTCGATCCAATTAGGTGTAAAAAAGTCGAAAGGTAGACCTAAGTATACTGAAATTGTGAAGAAAGACCTAATTTTTCAAATAATTACACGGATAACATGACGCTTGAAAGAAATAACTGGAGGAAAATGATTCATGTAGCCTACTCTAACTAGTTTATGACTGAGGCTAAGTTGAGTTGCAAAAGAACTTGGCTACTCTTTCCACAGATAATAGCCAGGCAATGCCACCTTTTCTTCAATCCATCATTGATGTCTTGCTGTGCAGTGGGAAATGTTGGCCTCCAATCTAATTAATTTCACGTATTTTGGCCTGATATTGATGCTATGAGATTGTTTCGTAACTTATTTCAAGAATGCTGTGTCTGTTTTGCTTATGGAAGCCCTTTCTTTCTGCGGGCACCCTCAATGGAGCTTCAACACTGTCCTCTGCTGTCCCTTACAGCTGTTTAACCTGTGGTCAGATGGTTTTCACCATTATAACCTGTTACCTGTTGGGCACGTGTATGCTCTGAAAGAGCGTGTGGCTGCGTGCACGTGTTTTATTTTTATTTTTTATTTTTTGTCAAAAGTCTCCTGTTTTGCTTTGAAAGTATATGTTTCCTGTTTGCTTCACAATGTTAATCACTAAAATTCTCCAACTGATGATAATCACAAAAAGTTACTCCATTACTCTGAACATCTCATATGAGCCTCCCCAATAATATGAGTAAGAATGTCAGGGTAGAGGATACATGTTAAGTCTTAGTAACTCTTAGAAACCAACTGAATTTTCCTTTAGGTATGTGTATATGATGAGCTTATAGTTTTCCTGTCAAGTACTCGTTTGAAACTCCTTGAATACAATTTGTTTACTCTCTGTGAAATTTAAAATTTTGATAGGGTTCTTCCGTGAAGTGTTATTTAATCATGCGACTGGCATGGCTTTATGATTTCTAACTTGGTTGCAGGAAGAAAAGAGGAAAATGGTGGCATCAGCTTTTGGTGAAGACCAAAGCGGGGGCTCTGCAACGCGATTGACTGTGGAAGATCTCAAATACCTTTTTATGGTGTAAATTGGAGCCGGCCCTTCTATTATCTTGCATTCGGCTTTGCTAATACATAGCGGATTCTTACTTGGGTCATTTTGTCTTAAGAGGGTATTGGTTACCGAGAGTAGCCAGAAGTGAATCCTGGGAAAAAAGTACAAGCGCCCCCAAGAGTGTTGGGTGCACAATGCCATGTGAAGCAATGGCTGGCTCTAAAAGGACCAGAGGGTACTGGTGCTTTTCTTTTGTGTAACACACACATATATATATTAGAGTTTTGTGGCCCAGGAAAGGCATTTTTGTTCCCATCAAGTATGTGCCATAATCATCGCCTGTAAATATTCTATTTTTAATTATATACCAAATATTTTTGTATGCGTAGTTGAGTCATCTTCTCATCCTGTCCCTAATCATATTTAGTGTTTTATTCCCCCCCCCTTTTTTTTATTAATCTCAAGATGCCATTGACCGTTGGGGATCAGTTTTTTTTTTTTTTTTTTTTTTGGTAATTAAAAAAAAAATTGGTGGATCCTTATGGCATCAGCTTCTTACAAAAAATATATATATATATATATATATATATATATAATTTTTAGATGCCATGAATAAGCTGGCTAAAGACCACAGCACAACTGCAGATGCATCGTTTTCTGTTATGGTGATTGGTGAGACATTATTATTTTGCTGATCTTCTACTCGAATGTTGTAATTTCGTGTTTTTGATCATACAAATGTGCGTTGCTGTCCTAGATTTGGAAGTGAATGGGATAGATATTGCTTGTGGTTCCACGCATGTAAGAACCACTTTTGTGAATTTGAAGAGGTTGAATATTGGTTTAGGCTCAAGAAGTTGGGGAAAAAAAAGAAAGGCAAACACTAAATTGAGTCTTTTATGAGCAAATTTAAATTTGAATTTAACTAAACTCGTTCATTTAGTATATGATTTTGTTCATTAAGTATATGATTTTAAGTTTGAATAAAAAAAACTAATTGATTTAATAAATGAATTAAGTTTAAATATTGTTTAATTTTGCTCATTAATTTAATATGTATAATTAAATAATATACATTTAAAATATATCAATTAAATATTTTATATTTAAATTATGATGTGGGTTTATTTTTTTGCTTCAAAAACTGAATTATAATTTATAAAACTTTTAGTAAACAAGTTGAGGCTGAACGCTTGGCTCATTTGCTGAAACCCACAATTAGGGTGGTGATGTTTGCTCTAATAAATGCAAAAGTTCAGCAACGGGGCTGCCGTGCTCGAATGCTTGGATGCCACCAAGAGCTCTATAGGAGTCCAAGTTTGTTCATTTCTTCTCAAAGCCTTAAATTATCAATTTAAATTACATCCATCATATACAGGGTGTGTGTGTATATATATATATATATATAGTCTTTTTAATTATTGTGAAATCTATTAATTAGAATGTCATTAGGATAATAAGTGCGAATAATAGTTTATTCTGAAAATTCAATTACTCGATTCATCCGATCCGAAAAGAAAAAAAGTATGAGATTTGAAAAATAAAATTTAAAATAATAACATCCAAAATAATATATCATTGAAATTAAATTATTTATTATCAATGTAAATAATAATTATTAAATTGATTTGTCATCCGTTGGTCTTCCGTTGATTATGAGATGTCGAATTGCATGATGTTTAGATTTCTGGTAGTTTTATTGAACATTTTAGAATGGCAAACATTGCCAAACTTGGTTTCAGTTTTACTTTTTGAAAATTAAATACTGAAAATTGATATTAATAACTGAAAAATCAACAATCAAATAAGCTTATTTGTACAAACTAGGATATACCCAAAAGATCCTTTCCTAAGTTTTTTATTTTATTTTATTTATTTATTTATTTATTTTCACAGCAAAGCCTACAAGTACTAACTAATCGTTGCTTTAATTTGGTTCACTTTAATTTTAATTGTGGTATGGCCCTCCCTCTAATCTAAAGTTGTTGAAAGGGACTCTCCAAAGCTATGATCCAGCAAATATATATATATATGTTATATCTATATAAAAAATAGTAATTACTTAAATGGAGATGGAATAGTACTTACCACCTCAACCTTGCTAAGCCGAGATCGATGGTAGATGGAAAAGGAATATTACGCATCTTCAGGTAAATTAAAGAAGATCAAAAGTAATGTAAAAATCCTTTCATAAAAGGAGGCTAAAAGCAAGTGCATGTATGGATATATATGTATATGTCTTTGGGAAAGTCTCTGGGTTACAATTCCAACATAGACTGCAGCAACAATTTATTAAAAGGTCGCCATAGGGGTGCCTTCACATGTCCACCCAGCTGGTGGCTCCCTCCCTTAATCATTTTCACACACACAATTCGTATGTGTATATATATAGAGAGAGAGAGTGTACATCAGTACATGTGTGTGTATATATATATAGAGAGAGAGAGAGCGCATGAATATTACACGGATGGAAAGGGAAGAAAGAAAGAAAGATATATATATATATATATATATTAGCGGGCAATGAGGAACTATGATCATGTCTCTACTGACAGACCACAGCTAGTGAGTGGGGGATGACTTGAAAAAAGGGTTCCTTGGATACTCACATCTCATCTCCATCTCATCTCATGGACCTCATCATCCATTCATGCATGCATAAAAAGGTTGCTGTTGATCTAATAATTTATTAATTAACTAGTATTACTGCCAAAGTAAATGTAAATGGGACCCTTTTTTGCCTGATTCTTTTGACTATTATATTTGCTTGGTGTGAATCTTTTGACTAATTTTTACTTACCTACTAGGCTTCTATCCGCCATCTCACCGAATTGAATTGACTACTGTCTCATCCCGTGCTTTCTTTCTATTATTAGACCAAAGGGGGAGACAGCAAAGGGCTCGGCAGTGCAGGTCCAGAGGCCCATGGAATTACCTTTGTGTTGTGTGTGTGTGTGTGTTTTTTGGGAGGGGGGGATCAACTTAAAACTCTATTCCGGATTCAAGGGGCTGCAGTGAAGATATCTATTACAGCGGTTACAGTAAAAAATAAAGAGTTGAAATTTATTTACATTTAATCTAATGGTTCCTATTTATTAGGTGTATTTGATTGGTTAAAAAAATATAATAAAAATATAAATATTTGATGTAAAAGTAGCAAGTGACGAAATTTAATTGAAAATAAAATAAAAAAATTAATATAAGTTAGTGAATTTTGATTAGTTTGACTTTCATAACTATAAAAATTTAATAATTAATAATTCATTAAATATTAAGAAATTTAATATTAATAGCTCCTCGGCTTCAAAGTAGAGTTAAATTAAAAGATAATTGTCTTTTTATCTCTTACACTTAAAGTGAAAATCACTTATACCCTTAAATTTTAAAAATTTACATTTGTATCCTTTATATTTTGAATTAAAGTAAAAATGTTAAAAAATTCGTCAAACATCACGGTTTTGACTCTAAATAAATTTAAAAATTACATTTATACCTCTTGTGATTTATATATATATTTTTTTTGACAGGTAAGGGGGAGGAGGGGGAAGACACTTCGATGAATCGAACTCAGGTGAATGAGGAGACGAAGGAACTGGCTGCCACTCAACCAAAGGCCATCCTCCCTTGTGATTTATATTACCTACATTTATCTATTTGATTTTAATTGATATTTTTGTCTTTTTACTTGAAAAATTAACGTTATGTATAATTTCACTTTAGTCTAAAGCATAAGAGAAGTAAATATAAATTTTTAAAATTTAGGGATGTAAATAATTTTTTACCTTTAAGTATAGGGAGTAACAAGAGAATTATTCCTTAAATTAATAACAATTGAGATTAGTCAAGTTGCACATAATTAGTCCAAATACTCTGAGTATTAAAATAAAAATATTAACAATGATATTGAAATTATTTAATTATTTTTTAATTAATTAAAATTGATATTAAACCTTATACACTTTATCGTAATCCAATTAAAAAAATAATAATATTGTGAGTTAATCGGTTAAAAAATTACTTCCCTACAAAGTTGGTATCGTGAGCTAATCAAATTATAAATAACTACTTCCTCACACCCCTACACGAATTGAACAAAAAGGTTCAATTATTTTTCGATAACTGATTCAATGAAGAAATCAATACCAATCGGCACTAAAACCTCGTACGCTTTACCAAAACTGAATTGAAAAAATATATATTGTCCGTTAACCTATTAAATACTGGCTCCATCACATTTTCACTTGCTTTTACTTACTATACTATAAAAAAAAAAAAAAAAATTGTCATAATAATGACATAGAAATTTGTGGGGGTATAATTTAAACAAAATTTACTAATTTTTTCTTTATCTATAAATTCTTCTAAGATAATATTATTGTTAGAAAATATATATTAATAAAAATGTGTAGCATAATCCTAGATGGATTTATCAATTTAAAATAAGAAAACTACTAAAATATTTTTAATTAAACAAATTATTATTGCTTTTAATTAAAAAAAAAGGTTTTGATTTATGTTATGTTTGTGTAAAATAATTTTTGAAAAGATTTTTAACGTATGTCTTAAAAAAAAATAAAGAATTTGAGTAAAAATATTTTTTTTTGAAAGATATTTTATACATATTAAAACAAAAAGAGTAGGAAACAAACGAAGTGATTAACAATTAACAAGTAGAGCAATAGCCACATGATAATTTATAAATAATAAGCTCGTCCTCAACACAAGTTATAGTTATAGAATGCATAATTAACTAGCAAAACTGACTCACTTTACATCTTGATTTGATTTGAGACGTTGGATTGGAATAATCATCTGGATCTCATCTCAGCTCCGCTCTCAGCACACATTGGGTCCAAAACCCACAAAACCATTGGCTCCATCAAGAGAAATCTGGATTCCCTCTTGCTGGATGTTCCCTATTATCGACAGTCCCGAGTTCCCGGACGACCCGAACGCCAAACAGAACGTCCCCACTTCATCCACCGGTATTAAGAAGTTGTTCGCCGGAAGTGTTAGGATCGGCCCACCCGTGAAATAAAACGACACCGTCGGTACCCGAACCGACTCGAACCCGTTTAGATTGTAGCACGTGTCAAATATCGACACCGCCGGCGCCCGCGGGAGGCTGGCGGTCTGAGTGATGAAGGCATCTCGGAATGCCACGTAAGCGTCCGTCGGAAACCTGCTCACGGCGGTGCCCGTGTCCATCACCACCCCTCCCTCCCCCGATTCGCTTAGCCGGAAAACGTCCTCGGGTATGGGAAGCTGGACGCCTCCGATCCCGAGTCCCGAAAGCCCGACATAGTAAAAGCTTGGTGCCTGTGGATTGCGAAGCAGCGGAACCCACGCTGCACCCACGGGCAACGATCCGCGCCCAAATGCCAACGACCCGTTTGATCCGATACCCCGACTCAGTAGACAGTAAGTGAAAGCGCCGCCGGTCTGGCCACCGAGTTGGCTGACGAAGGACATGGATCCACCTCCGAGGCCCAGCAGACCAGCTGCCCCAACGAACATTCCCTGGTTCATGTGGCCGCACCCGATGGCTATGCTCCGAACTGTGATGTTCCCGAACGTAAGAGTTTCGAGGGCCAGGGTTCCCTTGGTGTATGACCCGTCCCCATACAACACCTCGTACCTGCAGCGACCGGCATGGCAGCGGGCATTTTGGAGGCGGCCACAGAGGGCGGAGGAACAAGAGACTCCGGCGAAGGAAACGGAGTCAGCGGGGTCGAAGACGGGGTCGGATTGGCGGTAGCACTGGTTACAAGGTTGGCACTGAACCCAAACGACGTCGCTTCCGGAGTCGATAACCATGTATTGGCTCCTGGGTGGACTCCCAACCCCAATCCTCACAAAGTATTCACCGCTCCCTTGGTCAGCCCCCGATGTCACCTCCGATCCAAAATCATCTTCTTCTACCGCTACTACTTGTTGTTGATCTTCTTCATAACTACTGCTATTAGAACTAGGAAGAAGAGGACTCAGCCGACGAATAAGGGCAGCAACCCTTTTAACATCCCTTTTAATGCGGCGGTTAAAGCGACGATTATAAGAATTAGCACCAACTACTGATGATGATGTAATTTTATCTCTGTGAAATAGCTGCATCTTCCAGCTGTACTTCCCGCCCTTCTCCGACGAAGGTAGTCGTTGATCATTCAGATGCAGTTCTTCATCAAAATCATCATTTGGAGTATTTGGCTTCTTCTGCGGCTGAACTACTTTGATTTCGGCAATAGTTTTTTTCACGTTCAACTGTTGAAAGTCGGGGTAATTAGAGGCGGCGGCGGCGGCGGTGGCGCTGCTTAAAAATAGGTTTAGCACCACCAGCTGCCAAAGTAAGGCCGCCACCATTTCTATGGTAATGGCAGCAGGCTGATTAATTTTTCCCGGGGGACGCATGTAGTATAATAAAATAAAATATAAATACCATGTGCTCCGTCCATATATATTTTGGTGTTGGATGTGAAGATGCATGGTAAAAAAAAGGAGGGGGAAGGAGCAGTGTTCCAGTTGGTGGGGTTTCTGTGCGTGCTTCTTCTTTTGTTGTGTTTTGTGCAACTTTTATGAAAAATGAACGTTCGGAGCCCAAAAGAAAATTGTATTTTGTTAAAAGTTATCATCTCAAAATTAAGAAAAATTGTAAAAAAAAATTAAAATAGAGTCAGAATTTTATAAAACTCTATGATTTTTTTGAGACTATTGCAATTATTCAAGTGATATAATTAAGTAGGCTTAAAAATATTTTTGATTATTTTTCTCCGTTATATTTTGTTTTTCTCGTTTATTGCATTAGTGAGTTTATATTAATTATCTTTGTACTAAATGCTCTAAGATAAAATTTATTTAATTTTAAAAATATACTTCTATGTCATTTGTACTAAAATCAATAGGAAGTTACTATAGTGTTAAATTTTTTGAGTAAAAAATAAAAATATTTATTTAAAATTTAAAAATAAGAATGTAAATTCATTTTTAAAAATTATTAAGTGTTAAAATTATTATTTTTGATAAATTTTAATATTTTTACTGTAATTTAAAGTATAAGAATTATAAAAATAAATTTTTAAAATTCAAAAATATTAATAATTTTTTACAATATGAAAGTGTAAAGATGTTAGAATTGTGCCTAATTTTAACTCATGAGATTAAGGGGTTTTGGGGTTTAACTTGTGGTATAAATTGTTTTATTTTGACAAATTTTGAATTTGGTTTCGATTAGATTTTTTATTTCATGACATATTGTACATCAAAATTAAGTTTAAGTTAGAGTTTTCAATGGTTAAGATCAAGGGTCCGTTTGGTTGGAAAAACTATCAAACGTTATAAAAAATTACAAATATTTACTTATTTTTTCAAACTTTTATCATTTTCATTTTTTGCACATTTACTTTAAAAATTTAAATTTTACAAAAGAAAGTTATAAAAAGTCATCCACTTTTTTTTTCCACTTTTTTCAACATTCGTCAACTTTTAAACACGATTTTTGATCAAAATTTTTGGAACAGCTTAGTTTTTACCATTCCAACGGAACGGATTCTTTTTCTAACTTTTTATACTTTTCGTTCATCCAAATAACCTCTAATAGAAAAGTTAAGAAAAGTGATAGGATTATTTAAAAATTATATAACGACCTCTCGTATCTCTTATAATTTATTACTTTGGAGGTGTTTGGTTGACAAAATAATATAAAAACAAAAGAGAAAAAAATTAATATAAAAATTATATGTAATAAAATTAGAGCTACTTCTAATTGGAAATTAAATTTACCAGAGTCGTGGGTAAATTAAATTAACATATAAATCTCATATATATTGAGATGTGTAGTTGGTAAAAATTTAATAAAAAAGTATAATAAAAATATAAAAATTTAATATAAAAATAATATATAATAATATTTAATTAAAAAATTAATTAATTTTAATTAATTTTAATCAATCAAACGCCCCGTATTTTGTTTCATTCATTTGATGGTGTTGTCAGGAGGTAATTCAGTATTTCCGCCGCGACAAAAGATAATAAATCCACTGTATATATCTGTTTGAGTCTGAAAGGTGAAAGAGAGGGGGTCCCAACTTTCGACCTTTAGCTGTCTTGTCTTTTACTGCTTGTTTGTTTCAACTCGTGCTTTTCTTTGTTTTTCATGCCTTTCGAGGAGGGGCAGGCCAGGCCACCAATGATCGATCCGGCCACCGTTCATAATAATTTCTACCATACAGCTGTGTCACATTTGAGAAATAATTAAAAAATTAAAAATTAAAACATAAATTATAAAAATGTACCAATTTTTAATTTTTTATACTTTAAATAATATTATTCATTGTGAAAAAAAAATAAAGTGTTAAAAGATAAAAGTAAAGTATATTTAGCCCTGCTTGAAATGATAAAAAATTTTAAAAATTATTTACTTTTTATCCTATTACATATATTATGAACTATAATTATCTTAATTTATTTTATTTTTTATCACAATAAACCAACCCTTAATATTTTTTTTTCATTGAATTATCAACGTCAGATGAGTAAGGCTTGACATCAAATTGGTGATCCGAAGAATTAAACAATTTATTAACCTGGAACCTTGCCCCTGTTGAGTGGATAGATCGGATAGAGACATTTGAGGCATATTTTGATGTTTAAGAGGGGAAGTTGAAAATTATATATGAGAAAAAAGTTTAAAATTTTAAAGAAATTTGGGTGGTTGGATTAGTCATTACAAATTAGAAATATTCAAAAATTTTGTTAAAATAACATTAAACTTTTAAGAATTGTTTAAAATTAATTAAACGACTAGAGTTACAAATAAATTAAGTATTCAGCAAATTACTTGTCAATAAAAGAGACAATTTATAATAAATTAAATGAATAAGTTCTAATTTACTTTTTCAAACGAGATAAATAAACGAGTTTTATCTAAATAAAAATAACGTCGATCAGTTCGATGAGATTCGTGAAAAAATTCTCGCAGTCTTGATGGTGTTATATATATTCCACCATGTTAAGAGTAAGAATTTGTCGAGAGAATTTTTTTATTTTTATTTTGTCAAGAGTAGGGCTTGTTTTTTAACATTCCATGCACCATAATTTTAGATTTTAGAGAGATAATGGATGCTTTCCTCTCCTACTAATCTAGTGTTTCAATTTCATTGTAATTTGTTCTATTTTTTATTTTTAATGTAGTTTCATCATATTAGCTTATGATTCGAGGCAAAAGAGCTTGGACGAGCTTGAAAACATATTTGCATGCATCTAATTGAGTTATTTAAGCTTCATTTTCTTTTCATATCTTTTGTTGTTTGAAAACATTTTAAATTTAATTACTTGGTTAAGATTAAGCATAAAGAATAACAAGAATTAATAATTTTGTTTTCTTTTTTTTTTCTCGGTAAAGTAATGAGTTGGCAATTAAATAAATCCCTCCATTTGTGCTTACTTGTCTGCACTAGTCGGGTACTTTGTGCTTACTCCTCTGTAAATGTTGTTTACTTCTTGTTCATCAGTGGAGGTTAATGTATGTATATATATATATATATATATTCTACGTAGAATCTTGCATAAACAACGGAGAAATATGTACTATATTGCACCTCACTTTATATATGCTAACATTAGCTAGCCTTTCCAAGAAAAATTAGGCAAGCTTTTATTAGTTCAATTATATCTTACTATATATTAATCAGCAGCGAGTATGCTACGTACCCATATCAGATGATGGCTAAAGCAAAGCAAATCATCTTTCCTTTGTTTTTTTGCCTCAAGGAATATATTAATAAATTCCTCTGTAGCCTTTGCCAAGTGCAATACCTCATTCAAACAGAACCAATGTGTTGAATGAAACATTCATGTGTATTAACTAATGTGTGACAGGATTTAAAATTTTTGGTTTTAGAATGTACAACTTATTAAAATATTTTTTTTATAAAAATATCACTATATCTATCTTCTATAATAAATTATTATACAAGAACATTCATCTCTTTAACTATTAACATGCATATATATTATATATTATATAAATGGGAAAAAAATGTTTAAAAATTTAGCAACTAATTAGGTAAATTGAAGTGTTTTACCAATGTCCATTAGGGTACCCATATATTTGAAGTAAGGTATACAAAAATTAATTAAGTATGAATAAAATTGTCATTCATGTGCATATCAATTTTCATAATAGATATATAAATAACGCAAAGAAAAATATATTTTTTTAATAATGAAACTAGTCCTTCAAATGCCGTCATTAAACTAGACTATGGATGCTAAGAATACCCTTGACGTAATCTAATGACCATAATAGCCTTCAATTAAAAACTAAAGGGTAAATTATAAAGTTTGTATTCTTATGCTTTAGATGAAAAAAAAAAATTATTTAGAACATTTAATAACTTGTTAAAAATACTTATAGGCATTAAGTTATTTAATAACAGTTGTATAATGTTAGATTAGTACTTAGTAATATTAACTCCAATATAATAAAGGAGAAACGGAGAAGATCATGGCAAAGTAAAGTATGGGTATTGCCCCTATTTATTTATTTATTTTTTTTGAAAAATAGTTATACATGTTTTTTAATATTACCTTTTTTAAAATTCAATTTGTCCTTACTTATTTATAAGTTATGGACTAAAAAGTATACCGTTTATAAATCTAGATCTAGGTATATATATATTTGAATATTTTGATTGGTTAGTGCTAAAAAAATATTACTTTTAAATTATTTGTCTTATCTTGATGCAGTTTTATTTATTATTATTATTCTTTTCAGTTGCATAACGAAATAATCGAGTAATTTTTTTTTTAAATTTACCCCATTCACTACATTTTCTATGTTTGCCATTAGATATTGGAAAACTATGATTGCTACTGAATTGGCGAATCTAGGAGGGAAGGGTGATTATGGCATCCTAAAATTTATAAATTTTTTTATTGAGTATTTATATTGATATTGTTTGGCAGCAAAATTTACTATCGAAACTGCTGACCATGCCAACTGAAAATACGCCTCTCGACCTGCCGAGCATAAATGAAAGAAAGGTTATGGTTAGAGTGGAGGTCTCCGAGCGAAAAACCCTTTGATACTTAAGTCAGCAGGTGGCTCTTGTAAAGCTTTAAAGAAGAAACAGAAAGTGCAATAAGTTGGCGACAATCAACTCTCTTTGATTATGGAGTTAAGTGTTGTATTTATATCATGGTAAAGATAAATAAAATAATACTTGGAATTCAGTTGTAATCATGTTTTCTGGCATTTCTTTTTCTCTATTTTCTCTTAAATGTCTTTCACTTCCCATTTGATGCCCATACCTTTCATTAAATGCATGCGGCGGTTGAGTGCGACTATATAGTCGCAATTTTGCTGTCAAATTGTCCACCTATCATATCTGTCAGTCGCTTGTAACGAGATGAACTAACTTAGTTTTCTCTGTAGCAGTAAGTATAATTCATTTATTACTATGGAGTATTTATAACTACAAGCTCATGTTAATACTGTGGGGCTTAGTCGCCAGGCTAAGTGCTGAACAAATAAATTTTAGGTATGCTCGATGCATGCCACATGGCAGCATGTGATTCCCAGGACTATAATGTCTCCTGAACTCTTAACTGCGCCCGGTGTGAGCCATGTGTCACCATTCAGGGTGTTCGGAGATAAATATTCGACGATAAGTCACATGTCAAAAACCAAAGT
Organism: Vitellaria paradoxa; assembly: GCA_019916065.1. NCBI lineage: Eukaryota > Viridiplantae > Streptophyta > Magnoliopsida > Ericales > Sapotaceae > Vitellaria > Vitellaria paradoxa. The sequence continues at coordinate 787,342 of CM034237.1, forward strand.
GTTCGGTATTGGAGCCACATGTCACTACCTAAAATGTTCGGCCTAGGGTCACGTGTTACTAGTCAAATTTTCGGCAAGCGCCACGTGTCCCAATTTTATTTCACCCAATAGATATATAATGTGTGAATTGGCTCTCCAAAATTTAAAAAAATATATCTTATTTTATTAAAATATAATTTCAAATACACAATTTATTATTACATTGGATATGTTATTATTTTTAGTGATGAGTTCTCAAAACTTATTATACTTTTTTTTTTTCAAATTTAAACTTCTAAATCTAGAAATTGTTATCCACCCTAACCCGCACCTAACCCTGAGATTTGTTATTTTCCACACCCAAATCCGTCAAAGTGAAGTAACTGAAATTGTTTCGTACTCTCCGTACAATGATATATACTAAAATTATTTTATACCGGTACATGCATGTTTTAAATAATTTGAAAAGAGAATAATGGGGTAATTTGAAATGAATTTAATAAATTCCTAAAAATATAAATAATCTTCATAAAAATAAAAATAAATATGAATTTAAAAAATTAAAAATAAAAATGATTATAGTCTTTGCATACTATATTTTCTGTACTATTTGTGAATTATCATAATATATATAATGCAGTATGTGATATTTTTTATATATCTAATTGTAAAATTTGAGTTGAGTTCATGGAACGGTAATTTAAATATAATTCCAAAAACACAATTTATCATTATATTGGATAATTTAAATATAACCCTTTTTTTCCCCTTATTATTGTTTTTCAAATTTAAATTTCTGGATCTAAAAATTGTTATCCATCTTAACCCTCTGCGCACCTAACTCCTGAATTTGTTATTTTCCCCTCCCAAATCCGTCAACATGAAGTAACTGAAGTTGTTCTATACGTAACATATACAGACGCTCCACGGTACATGCTTGTTTTAAGTAATTTAAAAAGAAAATAATGAGTGGTTTGAAATAAATTTAATAAATTCTTAAAAATACAAATTATTTTTATAAAAAATAAATATATAAATATAAAATTTAAAATTAAAAAAATAAAAATACATATGGTCTTTGTGTTCTTTATTTTCTTGCCAGCACTATTTGTGAATTATCATAATATGGCTGCGTTTGGCGTGCAGTGTTTTGCTGAAAATCTCTGAAAATCTCTATTAACTTTATATCACATCAACTTTTTTCTCTCACTGCACGCATTACGAACTCTCCCCAAACTACAATTTATCTCAATTTATCTCATTTTTTTTTTACTTCAAACAAACCCTATATATAATATCGCACAAAGACATTTTAGGAATATTTGATTAATCGTAAAATTTGACGTGAATTCAAGTTAGAGTCATTCAAATTAGGGTAAACTATACGTATTTTTTATAAACATTAATTTAATTACAAATACATGTCTTTAACATTTAAAATTTTTATATACCTCTCTTATCTTAAAAATTACTAATTCTGACTCCCTTTCAATAGATTCCTAGTAGGTTTTTGCTAGGGTTTTAAAAAATTAATGGCAACATTTAAAAATTTTGACTTAGTATCTTATTTTTACCCTACTATTTGATCCATTAAAATAGTAGATAATTTTAAATATTATTTAATTAAATAATCTATAATTAAGTGACATTTTAAAAAGATAAAAAAAAGTAAAGGTAACGGGTGGTTAAAAATGACATTTTGTGAAATTAAATTTATTTAATTAAGTGATAATTATTAATTTTTTTATTTCTATAAAAGGTATTAGTAATTATGGAAAATTGAAGAGTATTAATGGAAGAAAGTATAAAATTTACCAAAATTGAGATTCCATTAATTTTTAGATTTGACCAAATACTATTAGTGTTCCCACGTAATAGTATAAATTTAGTTAAAAAAATCGTGAAAGAAAAAAAAAAAAAGAATGGCCAAGCGTGTTTTAAACCAAGCAGATCATCAAGAGTGTTGTTATGCAAGTGTCTACTATTTCCTGTCAGATTATTTTTTTTGTTGTGCTGTAGAAAAAAAAAATTAGGAAAATACGCTCCAAAAAAAGTAAATTAGAATTGTGCTGTCAATGGAAATCTATCCTACAAACCTATTGTGAAAGTGAAAATGCACTATGAAATTGCATTTTCCACTGTACAGTCTGAATCAAATCAGGTGGCATACAAATTTTGAAATAATTAATCAAAAAATCAGGTACTTGGATTCTAAAAACCAAATCATATATATATATATATATATACACTCCACGTAGCAGTTAACCAACAAATTGCAGTTAACCAAGTAATCACCAAAATATAGGGATGTAGATTGTGAAATATGCAAATTTTGAAATAATTAATCAAAAAATGATTCTAGTCATATATACTCCACATATCAGTTAACAAAATAATCGCCTAAATATGGGGATATAGATTTTCAAAACCAAATCAAAAAACAAAAAGATGGCTTAAGGGATAAATTCAGGGAACTAAAAAAAAAAAATCAAGAATATAGATTCTGATAACTAAATTAGGAACATAAATATAGATTCTGAAAAACAAAAAATTAATTTTTATCTATTCTCACTGTAGAAAAAAAAAGGGGGGGGGGGGGGAATTTCTTCCTGGAGGGGTGCTCACCGGTTGCAAGTAGTTGTCAATCAACTAGTGATCGATCATCCATTTGACTCCATTACTTTTTCTCTTTATTTCTGGTTGCTGAGCTGTTCATGACTGTGTTTCAAATTGTATAAATTTATAAAAATTAATAATTTATATAATAAATAAAAAATTTATATAATATTTGGTTTATTTTTTTATTTTTGTTTTATATGTTAAAAATCTCGAAACGAGAAAATATAAAATGTTCTGTTTTTCTTATTTTGATATTTTTTCTCATTTTTTGTTAAAAACTCTCAAAATAACTTTTTGTTATTTTTTATTTCATGTGTAAAGTTATTTTTATTTTCGAAAATAAATTTTAAAAATACAAATAATTAAATGTATTTTGACCGATTTTTTATTTTTAAAAACACAAAATAAAAAATAATTCAAAATAAAAAATAAAAAATAAAAAAATAAAATAAATGAACTTTTAAACTTTACAGCCTCGTAATCCGTATTCATCAAAATTTATAAAATTTTATATTTTTTTAACAACAAACAGTGCTCATATTTCTTCCAAGATAACCCATAGCACGTCACCCGAAATTTCTTCGACTGCCCCTCCAATCTCTCTCTCTCTCTCTCTCTCTATCTAGCCCTTTTTTTTTTTCTTTCTGGCTCACACCCTCAAATTGAAATTGTTCATATTATTAGGGGTTAGTAAAGGAAATTGAGCTTCACTGCTGGTTATATATATCTATATATATTTCCAATCAAAGGGAAGAATTGATAGAGGATTTTTCCAGAACGAGGTGTGGTTTCTAGTTGCCTGTCTACTTGTACAATCTGCGAGTACCATATACTCTGAGAGAAAAAAGTTTATTATTGAAGTTTCGTAGATGAGTGAGTTGCTGTAGTCGCCGTCAGGGGGTTAAAACTATTGGGAAATGAATCTGGTGGCTGTATTTTTCACAATAAAGGTCAAAAAAACGCCACAACTGCTTAGTGGGTCCTGCGGTTGTTTTTCACTATTTTGGCTGACAAAGCAGAAATTGATCTTCCTTTGCACCAATTCAATTCATTCTTGTACGGGTTGGGGGAAGATTGATGGAGTTTTGTCTTTTTCCCCTAATTTTGGTTTTGAATTACAAATTTTTTGAACCCATTTTCTGGAAATTGATTTATTGACTTTGAAGAAATTAAAAAAAAAAATAAATAAATAAAAATGATGATGCTCAGTGTTACTGTCTGGCAGCTAAAGGGGTGGGCAATCGAGATGGTGGTGTGTTTCGTCGCCCTGTTAATTAGCAAAAGAGAACAACCAAAAAAAAAAAAAAAATGGGGACACGCCTCTGCATAGACATAGACTTTAAAAAATTGAGGTTTTACAGAGTAAGGGGTTGGTGGAGAAGAGAAAGAATTTATTAGGTGTGGGCCTGTGCTGTGAGAATTGTTGTAATCTATCAATTATAATTATATGTGAAAATTGTTGTTATGTATCAGTTAGGGCTTTTGGTTTTAGTTGGAATCGGAAATGGAAATTTGAGTACTCCTTTTTACCCATTTCACACCCCCTGGCTATTTCTTCGTTTGGCTTTATTATGGGTTTATTTCGCATATCATATCACTGTCAAAACCTTTGTTACTATTGAATTGAATTCACCGTCTCCATTGATTCTTTTTTTTTTTTTTATAAATTTCACACCATTATTTATTGCGTCTTGTGAGATTTTTTTTTTATTATTTTTTTATAATGGTTTTCAGATATTTCTCATGCTCTAACTGTACGTATTGCTTTTCTTCATCATTAGGTCAGCATTTGGCAAGTGTCCAATTTCCGAATTGGAGAGCAATTAACCATTGAAATCGTCGTCTTCTTCTCTTCCTCCTCCTCTTCCTCCTCCTCAGGTTATCCGTGATATTTTTTTGGTGCTGGTCTCCGGTGCAGCTCACTTGGCTGTATTTGGGGGGTTTGTTTGTTTGTTTCCTTCTTGCCCTACTTTTTGGTCTGACACATCTTCACATAATTCTAGACTGCCAATTAGGTTGTCGTCACTGATTCGGTTATATCCCCCGTATGGAAATAATGCAAATCCAATTCCCATGAGCAGTGAGCCATTCTAGACAAGTCCATGGTTGTGGCCACGGATATTTTAGCTTAGATTTTGGGGAGTTTTCGCTTGATTATTTGCTTCTTCCTCCCGTGGGTGGAACACTTTGATTCAGAATCAAAGAGCCCTAGATGCCAGCTGATTTAAGGGCTGATAGCTCCTCATGGAGTAGAGAGCAAGACAAGGCATTTGAAAATGCCCTGGCAACTTGTCCCGAGGATGCTTTAGATTGGTGGGAGAAAATTGCTGCTGCTGTTCCAGGGAAATCCTTAGAAGAGGTTAAACATCATTATGAGCTCTTAGTTGATGACATTAACCAGATCGAGTCCGGCTGTGTGCCTCTGCCTTGCTATCCTTCCTCTTCAGATGGTTCTACAAGCCACGCAGGAGATGAAGGAACTGGTAAAAAGGGTGGCCATTTTAACAGTGATTCGAATCATGGAGGTAAGGCTTCAAGATCAGAACAGGAGCGACGCAAGGGAATTGCTTGGACAGAGGATGAGCACAGGTAAATTTTTCCCTCAATCAGGAAACTAAAGAGTTATGTTAATTCTTCGTTACTGCTTCTCTACCTAAGTGATTTGTGGATTAGATGCTTTTAAATCTTCAGCTTCGGAATGATGTAACATGCTTTTGAGTTTAGCTTCGTATTCCAGTCTGAATTATTGTCAGTAAAGCTGTTTCAGACTTATGACTTAACACGTGTGGGTGTGCATCTGCATGCTTCTGTGCGTGAGTGATTAGTGGGTTACTCTGTAACTTGAGAATAATTTAACATCCTTTAGAGTTTAATTATATAATCCTGGAAGAATGTTTTTATTTCTTATTTTTGAAGGAAAATATATCATGGGTGGGTTACACTTCGCACTCTTACACTTCACACTGAATCTCATTTTGTTTTCTCTACTATTAATTGTAATACTCAACCTTTATACTTATGGTCAACCTTTATACTCATGGGTGGGTTATGCTTCGCACTCTTACACTTCACACTGAATCTCATTTTGTTTTGTCTACCATTAATTGTAATAGTCAACCTTCATACTTATGGTCAAGCTTTAATTTGGCCATTCCTTCAGCAATTGTTACGTAAATGGATAGAAAATGCCACTTGTCCATCATGTGGCATTTTTCGTCAATGAATTTGATAGGTCCGGGGAAACCTTTTTCTGAATTTTTTTGTATTTTTTTCTGAATAAGGAAATAACAATTCTCTACATAGTGGTGGGAGTAACCGAACATAATCAAGTCTCTACCTTCTAAATGTAACCTGAAACAACTATTTATAATAGGACTCCACTACTAACATTTCCTAAAAAGACTCCACTACCTAGAGAAAATTAAGCAAGTAATAACAGTAAACAAACATGCTTATTGACCGAGTGTTATGCTATTGCATGCCGTGAGCACAAGACCCATTTCACCCAATTAACTTCCTTTGTTGCACGTCTCCCTTTCACATGTAACGTGGGTTCCTTCTACATGTCCTACATGATCTATCATTGGCCTCTGCTTCTAGTGGAACCTTGTCCTCGAGGTCTAGATTCGGAAACTAGCCCCGTAGTTGATCTATCGACTCCCACGTTGTGTTCTCGCCAGGCAGATTCTTTCATTGTACAAGTGCTTCGGCCATGATCTTTGACCTTTTTCTAATCCAGCAATAGTCCAGCACCTTTAATGGCTTGATACAAATGTCTCCCTTCTCAGTTAGCTGTGGTAATGAAGGAGAAGAAGCCACCTTATCCCCCAACTGTTTCTTGAGTTTAGACACATGGGATACGGGGTGAAGTTGACTCTCCTCTGGCAACAAAAGCTTATATGCGACAGGCCCATTCCGTTCAATAATTTGGTAAGGACCAAAACACCGTCCTGCCAACTTCTGGTGTGCTTGTTGAAACAGAGATATTTGGCAGTATGGCTGCAATTTAATGAAAACCCATTCACCAATGTCGAACTCAACTTCTCGACGGTGTCCATCGGCATATTGCTTCATTCTATTGTTGGCAGCTGCAAGATGAATCTCAAGCTGCTGCAAAACCTCATCTCGAGAAACGCCACATTCCATCTTTTTTCTTTACTAACAGTACAGGAGATGAGAAAGGACTGGTACTGTTACGAATAATACATTCCTTTAACATTGCAGTAACTTGGTGTTCAATCTTGTGCATATTTGTATGGTCTCACGTTGACAGGTCCGGCTCCATTGTTGAGGGAAATTTTGCGATCATATTCCCGCTTTGATGGCAAGCCCCGTGGTTCTTCAAAGAGAGCTGCAAATTCCTTAAAAGTTTTGTTGAATATCTAATGGTGTATTTGTTGGTGATGCATCAGGAGAACTCACTATTTGTTGGATGTCACGTGAGATCAACTTTGCTGACACCTCTTCTACTGAATCCGTATTGGCACCAACTATTCTTCTTAGGTGGCCCATCCAATGGAAAGTCATCAACAGCCTATGCCAGTCATAAACAAATGGGCCTAGTGGAGCAAACCATTGTACCCCAAGCACGATGTCAAGACCTGTGAGAGGGAGAGCATGCAATGTGATATGAAAAGGATCGCCTTGTATGGTCAATGGTACCTTTGCATACTTCTCTTGGCAACCCAACACTTCCCCATTAGCCACCTTGACTGAGAATTTACACACTGGGATAACCGGTAATCTTAGCCGCTCCGCAAGTTGTTTGTTGATGAAATTATGGGTGGAACCACTATCAATGAACCATAGTTGTTTGGTGCCCGATATCCGCCACGACGTGCATAGCGTGACAACCCACCCATTCCATCAGAGCCTGCGAGGATATCTCTGTAGGTTCCTCATCCTTAGCCAAGCCTTGCTGAACATCATCTAGTCGTTCTTTCACCTTAATGTCATCTAGTGGAGAACTCTCAATCACGAACGCATGCGGTGTCCGACACTTGTGCTTTAGAGTAAATTGGTCATTGCAATTGAAGTAGAGATCCTTCTCCCTCCGATGCTATAGTTCTTCCCATGACAACTTTTTAATTATTGTCGTAGGTGCCTTCTCTGATGTTGCGGGCAATGTCCGCATGGAAGTCACCCCTCAAATAGTCTGGCCCGTTCTTTTGTGGCAATTAAGTTGCTCATCCTTCATTGGAGCCAACCCAATTCTTCCCTTAGTGTTTTGGTTTAAACATACGGATATTATTTGCAATTTCAACCTTGAGACCGCCAAGAAAGGTGCCAATCAAGGCTTTTTGTTTCCACCTTTGCACCCGATTCATTAGTCTTTCAAATTCTTTTTGATAGGCCTTCAGTGAACCTTCTTGTTTGCATGACAGTGCCTCATCGAAGTCCTCATAATCCGTTTGGCCAAATTGAGCCCAAAGTTTAGTTTCAAAAGTTTCCCAGGTGATGTTTGATCCTTCTTCACAATGAATCTTCTGTAGTCCTTGTAGCCACTGGTTGGCTTCACCTTCAAGATGGAAGGAAGCGAATACCACCTTTTGGTCATCTTTAGTGCCATAGAAAGAAAAGAATTGTTTTACCTAACTAAATCATTCAGTTGGATCGCCGCCAGAGTACCTTGGAAAGTCCATTTTCAATGGTTGTGGTGTTGTAATCGAACGCCTACTTTCATGAGTGTCTCCGTGATGCTAAGAAGAACTTCCTTTCTCAAATGATGGTGAGTACCCTCTGTGCCCTGAATCCTTTGATGTTTGCAAGAACTCGATGATTCCCTTGAGAGCTTCCTCCATACGCTGCATTCTATCTGTGACTACATTATCACTAACTTCCAAACGTCGAATGCCATCTGTGACAACATTTAGCTCTGTTTCAAGCTGTTCCAATCGTTCCTTTTTAGTTGCCATGCTCTGGTACCAATGATAGGTCCAGGGAAACCTTTTTCTAAATTTTGTTGTATTTTTTTCTGAATACGGAAATAACAATTCTCCACTTAGTGGTGGGAGTAACTGAACATAATCAAATCTCTACCTTCTAAATATAACTTGAAACAACGATTTATAATAGGACTCCACTAGTAACACTTCCTAAAAAGACTCCACTCCCTCGAGAAAATTAAGCATGTAATGCCAATAAACAAACATGCTTATTGACTGAGTCTTATGCTACTGTATGCCGTAAGGACGAGGCCCATTTCACCCAACTTCTTTTGCTGCACGGCTCCCTTTATAAAAAATAAAAAAGGCACCATTCTCTATACATCACAATTAAGTTCCCATATGCTTTACAAAATGCAAAACATGTAAATATGAATCTTGACCTTGGACAACCAACCATACAAAGTAGACAAAAGAACGCATTTTAATCTATACAGTGAGTTTCTGTCTCGTAAAGATTTTTGTTCCTGTCCCTCAAAACCAAAACCAAAACCCTAAACAAAAAGTAGGGTGACAATTCATTGATTTAACGCGTTCGTGTTCAAAATTGCTGCACTTCTAGTAAATCATCCATTAGCCAGTTTTTGTTGAATTTCAGAAATAATTGGTTAAACCGAGGTGAACTAATACCTATCTACAAATTGAGAGGAATTGCGGATATCGTATAAAAAGTCCAAATAACTTTCAAGACGGAGGTTATCCTATAGATGCTATATTCATGCCCATTCCAGGATCGAACTCTCCATGAATTCATAGTTGCATTACTTATAGCTTCCTTGTTCCAGGAGTTACTCCACGTATTGCTTGACGTAAAACAGATAATGAATTTGTTTCTGTCTTTTGTTGAATCTTTTTCATGGCTCGTGCCTATCTATCAATAACAGGAGCATTAAGTTGCAAAAGTTCAGGTTGTTAAAATCATGTTTTAAAGATATATTGAATATAATTACCCAAAAAAAAAATGTTTTAAAGATACATTGAATAACTTATGAACATTTTTAGTAAGGAATACTACATACACAACAGACATGTTTGACTTATTTTTGATTTGGTGCCTCAAATTATGATGATGTAGGTCTTGGTTTATTTGAAGTGATTTGCCTATTGAGAGAACATTATGAGTGATTTAATAGTATGATAGTCGACTTGTGGTGGCGGCTCTCAACACTTTGACATTGTTTTGAGGTGTTGACCGCAAATGGAAGAACAAAGTGGAAACTAATAACTACTCAAAAATAAGGAATCCAACCATCCCCTCCCATCCGAAAAGAAATTAAAATAAAAATAAAAGAACAAATGAAAAGTGAAGTAAAGATCAACAAATTAATTTATTCAGTCGGAAATCAATCTACTCTACCTATTTTCAATGAAGTGTTCAAACTTCCACACATGTTTAAACAATTATGGCCCCATTAGGAGCACAAAATAAGTCTAAATTTCTTTTTAAAAAAAAACTCTAATGAACTCCCCAAAACTGTAACTTTTAACCTTCATCAATTTCAAAAAAAAAAAAAGGTAAGTATATCTACCATTAAAAAACTATAACAAAACTTGCAACTATGTTGTCCCGAAAAAAAAAAAAAATCAAATAATAATGCACTTCCCAAAGTTCAAAATAACATGCATTGTGATCTGGCAAAGTCCGTCCAACGGACCATTTACATCTGTTTGGACGGATTTCAAATTCTTTTTGGCATTGTGGTTTGGCAAAATCCATTTGAATGGACCATTTACCTTTAGCAATTATGACTAGGAAGGAGATGGCTGATGAATTGTTAGCTACACATTCATCAAAGCTCTCAAGGGTTTCATTTTGATATTATTTAATCAACCTCTGAAGAAAGAAAAAGGGAATGTTAAACTATAGCAATGTAGAATATCATGAAAGCAATGGATCATTGAAAAAAGGGAATGTTGAGTTACAGCAAAATATACCATAAAATGCAAGGGTCCACTGTAAACGCCTTTGCTTATGGATATCAATTGACCATCAAGTGCTATGTTAGTCCCCAAGCGAACATCCAAGGTGGTTTATGGGTGAAATTCTTCCTTGAAATTAAAAAAATTTCTTATATTTATGGGAAAAGTGCCATTTTAGATCTGAGTTGAAGTTGCCAAATGATGCGAGAAGGCCAGAAAGAATGTTGGTTGAGGGCCTTGAGGCTATAAGACTGGACATGGGTTGATGTTGATTTAGTTGTTAATGGCAGCTCACTTTTAGTTTTGGAATAATGCTGGAGTTGAGTTCAACGTTTGTACTAGGAATGAATGGAATGAATGCAATCTATTTTAAGGACGCCTTCAAAATACCCCTGATCAAACAAGAACTGCCACTAAAATTTATGGGCCAGATTTGATTAAGCTATCACTAGTTTGTCTTTGATATTATCAACCTCATTCAATTTAATCATTTTGACGTTGTTATTAATATTGTCGTGATGGTATTGAAGGTGCCTTGGCATCAGTTTGGATTTAATTGTGGATACGGCTTTCCATATTGCTGATAGGCAGAGAAGGTTAATAGTTGGCATTAAGGCTGGAGTCAAGTTCTCTTGTTGCTAGTGTGTTGTAATCAGTGCAATCTATTGTGTGGTTGGCCTTGAAATTTGTATTTCATGTGTAATAATAAGAAATCGTCATAGGTTTTAATGATGAGATGATGTCTTAAAATAAAAATGGTTAACTATAAATCAAGTTCTCGTACAAAAATATATATATATATATATATATTAGGTAGGCTTGATTAAAGTTTCTCCAACATAATTCCTCTATCCAGCAACTAAGACATCACCTACTAAACTTGTCCTGTTATTTTTTAATATATGGAGATATATATTTAATAGAACAGGTGCCACTTCAGGCATTTGGAGGACATGTGTCAATCACTTATGCATACTTGAAATGAATTGTAATTTTAATTTGTTTAATAAGATAAGAAAACATGAATTTATGTATATTAATTCCATCTCCTTTAAAATCATTTAATTTTAGAAGTTTTAAAGCCCAGAGCTTCTAATATATTTATGAAATATTTATAACTATTTTAAAAAATTATATAAAAATGAACAAATAGTTGAGTGTGTGTGTGGGCGTGCCTAGATATTGTTAGAATATGTTAGGAATATTTAAGGCATAATTGATGGATTATGATTTAGTTATTTTTGGTTATTGCCATATATTGGTTGATTTCAATTTCTATCTTTTGTGACCTAAACTTGATTATAAATAGAGTATGAGGGAGAAGAAGAATGATCATCTCTCTTTCTTTTCTCTCTAATTTTTCTGTTCTGATTTTCAACTTGGTATCAGAGCGATTCCTTTTCCCTTCTTTATTTTTATTTTCTTTTCCAGAAAAAAAAAAAAAAAAACCCTAGCCGCGCTACTGTTCATCACTGCCGCCACTGTTCATCACTGCCGGACCATTCTCCGGCAATCGTTGTTGACCAGTGCCACCACCAACAGACTTGGCGTCGATCGGCGACTACCAACGACGAAGACCATCGTCGGAGATGACCTGACGCGCCTTCACGCGCGGCTTGGTTCCTGGCGCGTGAGCCTCACGCTCCTCTCCTTTCCAGCACGTGTCGGCGCGTGCACCGACGGCTGATCTCCGGCGACACACCATGGCAGTCGCCTCTTCCTGTTCTTCTCCTCTTATGCTTGATTTGTGTCGTGGATGATTCTTGAAACTTGGCTTATTTCCTTCTCGATCGGATCTTGGATCTCTCACGTTTTAGACAATCAGATCTGATGTTCGGTGTGTTATATACTGTCGATTGATGATACTCGTACTCTCTACTATTTTTTTTTATTTGTCTGCTCAATCGTAGTTGATCGTTGTTGATCGTTCGATTGTGAGTTGGTTCGTGCTCCTTATTGTGCTTTGAAACCTTATACGCCGCTGTGTGGTCTTTCTACTCTGATTTGGGTTGTGATTTATATTTGGCTAATGGCTATTAATCCGTCTACTGTCAAGACTACTTCAGATGAAAGTTCTTCACCTGTTCCTGCGCATGCTATTTCAATTGAAAATTTTCCAAAATCCATTGTTTGTGAGAAATTGAATGGAGCTGCCAACTATTTAACTTGGTCTCATGCTGTTCGTATATTCCTTATTGGTCGACAATTGAAAAATTACATTACGGATTCTCCTCCAAACTCAACATCTCCCACGTATTCGCAATGGCGAGCTATTGATGCTAATGTTATGAGTTGGTTATGGCATAGTCTCGAACCTTCAGTTTTTCGAACTGTATCCTTGTGTAACACCTCTAAGGCAATCTGGGATTCTTTAGCTGATTCGTTCTCTCAGCGTAGTAATATTTCAGAAGTTTTTGCGGCGTACGAGCAACTCTTTTCTCTCCGACAGGGAGATAGATCACTATCTGATTATTACAGCACACTTAAAGCCCTTGGTGATCGTCTCTTGCAACTTCGTCCCTTTCCTGAGACTAAAGCGGAGATGATGGGACAATGGAATGAGCTTATGACTGTTCTTCTGCTGGTAGGACTAAATGATGATTTTCGTAGTTACAGAGATCAATTTTTGGCTGGGGAGACTATTCCTTCTTTAGCCAGTGCTTATTCTCGGTTGCAACGATCTTCCCTGGGTCATCATTCCCGTTCAACATCATCTGCTTCCAGTGAGACAGACTTTGCTGCTTTGATTAATAGTTTTAGAGGTCATGGAGGATCTCGTGGTGGCTCACGTGGTATGGGCCGTAATTCTCGGAGTGGTGGTCGCAGTTCGGGACGCGGCACCAAAAAGTGTAATTATTGTGGTGGTACAAATCACACAGAGCCTTATTGCTGGAAGAAATATGGTCGTCCTGATCAAGCTCACCATGTTACTAATGATTCTACTAGCTCTGAAGTAGCCTCTGGTTCTACTTCTGGTACAAGTGATCCTGTTAACTCAGGGGTAGTTTCTCAGGCTCCCTTCTCTCCTGCTGAGTTGGATGCTATTATGCAAGCTCTTCAGATCTCTCGCTCTTCCAGTTTCACTGCCACTTTGGCCCATTCAGGTAATAGTGCTTGTTTCTCCACCTCATCTGCTCCACAATGGATTCTTGACTCTGGTGCTAGTGCTCATGTATCAGGTAATTGTTCTTTGTTTTCTGATTTGATTACCACCACTCATCGTCCTACGTTAGCTGACGGGTCCTCCCGACCTGTAGCTGGCAAAGGACACCTCAAACCCTCAGTATCATTATCGTTACCTTCGAGTCTTTATGTGCCTAACTTTCCTTTTAACTTATTATCTGTTAGTCAGTTAACTAGACTTTTAAATTGCTCCATAACCTTTTCTCCATCTTCCTGTGTTTTTCAGGATCTCAGGACGTAGAAGATGATTGGTTTGGGATGTGAGCGGGATGGTCTTTATTATCTTGACCCAACCAGTTTCTCCTTGTCTTCTTCAGCCTTTCATGTTTTAGATTCACCTCTCCAGTGGCATTGTCGATTGGGTCATCCAACTTTATCTCGTCTCAAGCTTGTTGTTCCTGGTCTTGGTTCTGTCTCCAGTCTAGAGTGTGAAGCTTGTCAACTAGGGAAGCATTACCGTAGTTCTTTTCCTAATAGTAGTCATGGTCGTGAGTCTGAACCTTTTTCTGTAGTCCATACGGACATTTGGGGTCCTTCTAGAGTCTCCACTATTAATGGTTATTGCCATTTTGTCATTTTTGTGGATGATTTCTCGCGTATGACATGGTTATTTTTAATGAAAACTTGTTCTGAATTGCCCAATATTGTTTTACGTTTTTATAATGAAATTTTTACTCAGTTTGACAAAAGAATTAAAATTTTACGGTCTGACAATGCTTTAGAGTATACCAAGTCTGTTATGGAAAATTTTGTGTTGACAGGGGCATTATTCATCAAACCTCATGTGTTCATACCTCTCAACAGAATGGTGTTGCTGAACGGAAGCATCGCCATTTGTTGGATGTCGCCCGCACTTTGCAAATACACATGAATGTTCCAAAATCATATTGGGGGGATGCTATCTTAACTGCTTGTTACCTTATCAATCGAGTTCCGTCCGTTACTCTTGGTAATAAGTCTTCTTTTTCTCTTCTTTATCCTTCTTCTAATCCTTTTTCACTTCCTCCTCGTACATTTGGTTGCACTGCCTTTGTTCATAATCTTGATCCTAATCTGGATAAATTATCACCTCGAGCTAGTCGATATATTTTCTTGGGATACTCTCGTACTCAAAAGGGCTACCGGTGTTATCATCCTCCATCTCGTCGATTCTTTGTTAGTGCTGATGTTACTTTTTTTGAGTCTACACCCTATTTTCAGGTTCAGGGGGAGTTGTCATCTCGTGAGGGGGAGCTTTCTCCTTCCTATCAAGAGGGGGAGCCACCTACATCTATTTCCTCTCCTAATTCGGTTTTTCCTATTCCTGAGGTTCCTTTACAAGTTTATCACCGTCGCGCTCGCTCTGATCCAATCACCACTACACCTGTGGATCCTGTAACACTTGAGACACCTACTTCTGACCCAGATGCTTCTGTTACTAGTCCGGATGAGCCTGAGCCTCCTTCTATTGATGACCTTAATCTCCCTATTGCCTAAAGACGAGGTAAACGTACATGTACTCAGCATCCTATTGCTAAATTTGTTTCTTACCATCGTATCTCACCTCGATTCCAGTCCATTGTGTGTGCTTTGTCCTCTGTTTCTATTCCTAAATCTTATAATCAGGCACTATTATCACCGGGCTAGAAGAAAGCGATGGATGAGGAGATGCAAGCACTACATCTCAATCAGACGTGGGAGCTCACTTCTCTCCCCCCGGGAAAGAAGCCAGTTGGTTGTCGTTGGGTTTACACAATAAAGTACTATCCTGATGGATCTGTTGAGCGTCGTAAAGCCCGATTGGTTGCTAAGGGCTATACCCAAACTTATGGTGTGGACTATCTTGAGACATTCTCACCAGTGGCTCGTCTTAATTCAATCCACATCCTTCTTGCAGTAGCAGTGTGCAAATCTTGGCCCTTGTTCCAGTTGGATATTAAAAATGCCTTTCTACATGGTGAACTTCAGGAAGAGGTATATATGGACCAACCACCGGGATATACTGTTACAGGAAATGAGCATCTTGTTTGTCGCTTACGCAAAGCCTTATATGGACTTAAACAATCTCCACGAGCATGGTTTGATCGGTTTAGTTCTGCTCTTATGGAATATAGTTTCAAACGATCCACTTCTGATCACTCAGTGTTTGTTCATCAGTCACCATCTGGTACTATTATCTTAATTGTCTATGTGGATGATATTATCATTTCTGGTGATGATGTTAAGGGCATTTTTGAATTAAAGGATGATTTGGGAAAACAGTTTCACACAAAAGATCTTGGTGCCTTACGTTATTTTCTTGGAATTGAAGTTGCCCGTTCTTCCCAGGGTATATCTTTATCTCAAAGGAAATATGTTCTGGATTTACTCTCGGAGACTGGACTTTTAGGTTCTCGCCCTGTTGACACTCCTATGGACTCTTCTGTTCGCTTGGATAGTGAAAGTGGTGATCTATTTCCTGATGTTGGTCGTCATCGACGTCTTGTGGGTAAATTGATCTATCTTACTGTGACTCGTCCTGATATTTCATATGCAGTTGGCGTGGTCAGTCAGTTTATGCATGCTCCACGCAAACCTCATTTTGAAGCTGTATGTCGTATTCTGAGGTATTTGAAAAATTCTCCTGGTAAAGGTTTACATTATCGAGCCTCTACCATGATCGATGTAATTGGATACAGCGATGCAGATTGGGCTGGTAGTCGTTCGGATCGGAGGTCTACTTTTGGATACTATACTTTCGTCGGTGGTAATCTTGTTACATGGCGTAGTAAGAAGCAGACTGTAGTGGCTCGATCTAGTGCTGAGGCCGAGTATCGCGCCATGGCTCATACTGCGTCTGAGATGCTTTGGGTTCGTTCTCTTATTCGAGATTTTGGTATTGATGTTTCAAATCCGATGTCTATGTTCTGGGATAATCAGGTTGCAATCTTCATTGCTAACAATCCCGTTTTTCATGAACGTACCAAGCATATAGAAGTTGATTGTCGCTTTATTCGTGATCTTCTGGTCAGACATGATATCATTACTCCATTTGTACGATCGAACTCTCAGTTGGGTGATATGTTTACCAAGCCCTTGGCTGTTTCTCCATTTCAGAAAATGTCTACCAAGCTGGGCATGATTGATCTTTATACTCCAGCTTGAGGGGGAGTGTTAGAATATGTTAGGAATATTTAAGGCATAATTGATGGATTGTGATTTAGTTATTTTTGGTTATTGCCATATATTGGCTGATTTCAATTTCTATCTTTTATAACCTAAACTTGATTATAAATAGAGTATGAGGGAGAAGAAGAATGATCATCTCTCTTTCTTTTCTCTCTAATTTTTCTGTTCTGATTTTCAACTGATATGTACTTACATATGAAGTTCGTATCCACAGTCATACCATGTTGTCCTGATATTTTTTAAAATTGTTGTAAGCATATATGTGTCGTATTGTATTTGTGTCCCACGATAGTTTTTAAGATTGTTGTGCTAGCATATTTGTGTCATATTGTTTTCATGTCCCATGTCTTTACATGGGCCTCTTAGAATATCACTAAATCCAAGCTTTGATATGTAAATCTGCATGTCCAATGAAGTGACTAGACCATGTGTGTAGGATGCATGGTTATTTATTTATTTATTCATTTATTTTTAGGTTTTTACTGAATTGCATGCACTATATGTGAAATTAATCAAACTTGTCTGATGTAAGAAATGGAGGTTTTTACTTGCCCACAGGGGGATGTTTTTGTCCTAGATTCTGAGGAGCTATGTATTCTTGGTCATTAATCATTTGTGTTTATTCTTGTGAAGTGAAGTACAATGAATAGAATTTGTAGGATATTATCCATTTCAATATTTTCCTGCTGTCCTGCATATGACCATTTTTTTTTTCCCCTTAGTGCTAACTTTTCCTGAACTCTTATATACAGTTTTTATATTTAAATTTACATTTGCCAAGAACTCTATTTTTTTTTTCTTTGGGTTTTGTCTTGTGCAAATGCAGGTTATTTCTTCTTGGTTTGGATAAATATGGCAAAGGTGATTGGCGAAGCATATCGCGAAATTTTGTGGTGACAAGAACACCGACACAAGTGGCAAGCCATGCACAGAAGTACTTTATTCGCTTGAATTCTATGAACAAAGACAGGAGGCGATCAAGCATTCATGATATCACTAGTGTCAATAATGGAGACGTATCAGTGGGACAGGGACCCATCACTGGTCAAACAAATGGTCCTGGTGCTGGTGCAGGAGGAGGAGGATCATCAAACAGAGCAGCCACTCAAGCCCCAGCTGCTGCTCCCTCAGCAACTCAAGCACCAGCTATAGGGCAACCAATAGGGCCCCTAGTTTCAGCGGTTGGCACACCCGTGAATGTTCCTTCAGCAGCAGCAGCAGCCCATATGGCATATGTTGTCAGAGCTCCACTTCCTGGAACGGTGGTGGTTCCCGGCACCCCAATGCACATTGGTCCCATGACATATCCCATGTCCCACAGTTCTGCTCATAGGTAATGTGCTTTCTACTTGCATAACGCACAAAGGACAGGTCACAAAAAAGACTTATGTAGCTCGCGCTCATGATTTGGGTTTTATTGGGCTATTCTTGAGCTGGAATAATAGTTGCTTATTTGCAGTCTTTGATTTTCATTTCTATCATGAGACTCAAATAAAGCCATAGGAGAGTGCGCATCCGTACAGGAAGCTGTGGCAGGAATGCATTTAGAGATAAAAAAAGCATTCTTCTATTTTCACCTGTGATCTATAGACATTTTCATCTCAATTGTTAGAAGTAGATTTTTATGAGGAAAAAATAAATGAATTAATGTAAAGAACGTTGATCTTTTTTCTTTCCTTTTTTTTTTTTTTTAAAGATGAATATAAAGAACCTTAATCTTTTCTGTCGAGATAGACGGATAGATGATGACTCTTGGACGAAAGATGTTGGAAGTATATGTGGCTTATCAATCCATTCTATATTAATAATGAGGAAAAGAAACCGGGAGGGTTTGGTGCCTCCTGCTAGCCTCAAGACGGGAAGTTATGGTAGGAACAAGCAACTCTTTCTTTACTTCTCATGTAGTAGTTGTAGACAAAGAATTTAAGTGAAGTTTCCTTTTTACCCTAATTGCTTAATAACTGACATAAATAATAACTGTCCATCAGCAATTTCATCGCATTTTGTGCCTTCAATTTTCTAAGAGAAAAATAGATGATGAATGTTTTGGCTCTCTGCCTTGGCGATAGAAAACCATTTGTTCTCGAAAGACTTCTGCACCAGCAGTTTCTCGTGCAGAGCTCTGTGTGATGTGTCATTTCGAAATTTGTTAGTCTTTAACAAATTTACGTCCGTGAAATATAAGTGGTTAGGGAGTACCCGGGCTTAAAATTTAGTATTGTGCCTGATTTTGGGCCTACATCAGAGTCCGTGGGCTTGTTATTGGGCCTTCTATTTCAAGTGGGCCTAATTAATGACTTGCTGGGCTTAAAATTGACTTTGGGACGGATTTTGGGCCCATTCAGAGTCCACGGGCTTATGAGTGGGCCTTTTATTTGAAATGGGCCTAATTAATGAGTTGCTGGGCTTAAATAGATCATTGGGCCTACATCAGTCCGTGGGCTTATGAGTGGGGCTTCTTTTTCAATGGGCCTACATCAGTCCGTGGGCTTATGAGTGGGGCTTCTATTTCAATGGGCCTACTTAATGAGTTGCTGGGCATAAATTGACTATTGGGCCTGCTTTGGGACTATCAGTCCGTGTGCCTATGGTTGGGCTTTCATTTCAAATGGACCTAATTAATGAGTTGCTGGATTTAAAATTGACTATTGAGCCTTATTTTGGGCCCATGTCAGAGTCCGTGAGCTTATGAGTGGGGCTTCTATTTCAAATGGGCCTACTTAATGAGTTGCTGGGCATAAATGGACTATTGGGCCTTAGGCTTATATCAGTTGTTAATTTATTTTTATTTTTATTTCTTGAAATACGGAGAAATTCCACCCAACTTGTGTTAGAACTGTTGATGTATGGCGTACGGGTAAATGGTTGTGATGTAATTCTACATGATATGCATATGTGTTGTTTGACAAAATGCTTAAATTGGAAAATCACTATGATGTTATTTGGAATGTATAACCGTTTGACAAAAATGCCTAACATAGTCAATGAATTCCCGCCTGGGTAATAGTTATAGAAAAAAAACTAAATTCAGTAAAAATCATATCCAATTGACCAACTATATATATATATATATATATATCTTTATTTTTTACAAAAGTGAGATCTTTTACAGACTGCGCACCAGCATTACCAGGCAGGAGAGCCACAATAAATGCATATTATACCACCTGAGCTCACAAAACATAGAAAGGGAAGAAAATGAAAATAAAAATAAAAATGATACACATATTTCAAACAATGGGCTTCTGTAATGCACTGATGGAACTACTGTGGTATGCAATGATTCTTTAAACTCGTTCAGATAGCAAGCTAATAAAAGGCATTTCAATGAGACAACAAACAATCTCAATTAAGGATATTATTTGATTTAATTTATCCTGGAGCTATTCCTTCTTCCCCACCACTTCTTTCTCACCTTCTCACCTGACCCACGCGCGTTTCCAAGCTTATGAAGAATTACCTTTGTTTCCTGCAGTCTCGCCCCGTAATCCTTCTTCCATGCTTCAAACATTTGTTTCAACATCCGAAGCTCATGATCTGGATTCAAGTTTGCCTCAACCTGACCTGACTTTACCTCCACCAAGAACTTGGCATCATCACCAAATATTTGACTCCTCTGTTCAAATTCGTCTGCCAGTCGACTTATAACACTCAGTCCTGCACTCATCGGTCTCACCCCATTACTCTCTGCACCCCTGATATTGCTTCTAGAGTCCCAGTTGTCGTCATTTAGGTTAACTGATGCATCAGAACTCTCAGAATCATCAATGGCCAGGCTCCTCTTTGCAATGGAAAGGCTGGATTGAAGTGATCTCATTTGTTTCTGCCAGACTTCTTCCATGGACTTCATCTTCAACTCATATTCAGACCATCGGTTCTCATACTGTTGAAGCCTCTGGTGAAGGATATCATTCTCCTCTTCTTTCTTTCTTAGAGCAGTCTCAGCTTTAAGAACTCGGCGTTGTAGATCGGCAAGGAACGATGACTTCACCAGCACCTCATCCGACTCATTACCCTGAATGACTCATCACTGTTATCTTATGGATGAAAAAGAAGCGGGCAAATGCAAGGAGAACAACAAACATGATCGAAAACTATGTGCCATTCATGACTAACTAATAACATCTGGTCAATAATAAACCTTAACAAGGCAGACTATTATTGACACTACATATCTTACAATTATGGTAAATTTACTAAATCACATCATCCTTTATCAAGTTTCCGAATTAATACATTGCCCTATGGTTTTGGAAATTACACGAACCCCACTTATAAGAACTTGTGCAACAGTTTCCTCTCCCCCGTTAACAAATCATTAATTAACAGAAGTTGATTTAATTAAATAAAAAATCTCTATTTTTCCCATGAGAAAAATAATTGTGTTTGACCAGTCCTCACCTTTCTCTGTTCACCTTCACCACCATTACCTAACACGTCTACAACCACGTCAAATCAATGTATCAAACACCTCAGCTGCTTACATATTCATACATGCTTACCAATCCATGAGTACTGATTAGGTATTTATAATGCACAACATATATATGTATGTATAAGGCACACATACAACTGGCTGGTTGGTCATGATTTGTACAAGTGCATCTATACATGCGTATTGATTAGGTACTAATTGTCTATCCATGTATGTACATGTTGACATTTATTACATACATACATCTTACGGATGGATCTTGATTGAGATAATCTTAAGTTTCATTAGCGGTTCTCTACAAGGACAAATTGGATTTAGATAAGCTTGGGTGAAACAACTGATGAGCGATGACCATGTTTGAATTGAAAAGCTAGTATTTGAAAGATGTTCACTATTTGGTTGACGGGTGTAATAACCATGCTAGTGATTAGCTGGAACGGTGTAAACAAAACGAATCAAGTCTGGTAAGGTGTTTGAGTTAAACTTGTTAAATTTAACGAGCTTAATAAACTGGTTTGAGCTCGGTTGATCTTTTGAAATTAAACTTTTTGTCGTTCTTGGATAATAGGGCTAGTCCCTTTCTGTACCTTGGTGGCATCCCGTTGAAGCTTATTAATGCAATATTTACTTTGTTTATCAAAAAAACAAAAAAACAAAAGAAGTATTATCTGTGACCTCTCTAAATGTATTTTACTGTAATAACTAGAGTGCCATACTGTGCCCAATAAATGGTAAAAATAACACAAGTAAACAACAAAAGTCTATTCTAATATTCCTCATAAAACAAAATATTTCCATATACTTTTAGTGTCACTCAAAAACAAGCATAGAAAATGAAAGAACTAAATCATTCCCTGGGGAAGAAATGGCAAAACAAATTCAACAAGTACCTTTCTGCCTCCAAACTGTAGTAATCCTACGTCTCCTGAGCATCTTCTGACTAACCATCCACGGATAACTGCAAAATAGTTATTCAGGAATATTCAATATGCAAACTTTGTGGATAAACTAAAGACCTTAAGCAGTCAATATCAGACTGGCGTTGACTCTGCCAACGGTAACGGTTTCCAGTAAGAGTCACAAAATTGATTGCTCCAAATCCAACCCAATTATTCAATATACATACAAAGGATCAAGAAGATTTCTACAGAATAATCACTATCATTACTTGCAACCTCATCTTTATTATTTATTTATTTGACTCCTCCTAAAAGCAGGTTGGTGGTTTGTACCAGGGTCAACATATCGCCAGCTTTAGCAGTACAAGTCTCTTTAAAGACATTGATTCTACACAAAAGTACAGGCAAATTACCTGATTGCATTAAAATTGATGCATTGCTAACATCTACAAATGTTTTCCTGTCAATCCTGCATTTTATTTGCTTTTGTATGACCACAGCAGCTCTATGCCTCTGTAGTAGGACTGCATATTCCTTCCTAGTTTTCTCACCCCTGACAACTGTAAGAATAGATATAGAAAAATTATTCTTGCAAGTCTAATGTGATAAATTAGGCTTTTCCCATAGGAGCACTTAGCGAAATTCAAATTCTAAGCTGATGGTGACATACATGATTGAAGGGTGGCAATTCCCCTCCTTTGTTTGTTTAGGTAACAACGAACTTGGTGACCTCTAAAACAACTTTGAACACGTAAGATGCCATGGAGCGTATGGTTCCTTGTGTCCTCAAGCACACCAATCTGTATAGATGATCATTGCCATACCAAGATTGATCATGAATAGAATGTCTCAAGCATGGCTTGTTCAAAATGGAAGAAGTACAATATTTATGAATCAAAAAAAAAAAAAAAAAAACTGATGACAAAATAAAAAGAGCTATTAGCGTGAGGGCTGCTTTTCCCAGATCTAAGTGGTAAGAGATTAAACTGTTAGCCGAAAGACTTGCAAGGGGCTATCTTTCAACTGCACACATAAAGTCCAATGAGCATACTAACAAAGGGTTATCAGCATGTAATGTTAAAGCAAAACAAAAATAATGACAGTTCTTGTACAAAAATAAAGTATATTGGAACACAACAAAATCAGCAACCATGTGAACAAATAAGTATCTGGAACAACAGAGCTCGATGGTAACCAAAAAAGAAAATTCATTACATTTTTATATCACCTGGGGAAAGGAAAAGCTAAAATATGTGCCCTCCCCCAAGATGGCATTTATAATTTTTCCCCACAGCACAAGCTTGGTGTCCAGAGCCAGCCAACCTTCAAGGATAGGACAAGTGCCTCATTTTTTTCGTCTCATGCCACCCTAAACCATCTTGTACTTACTGTACAAGGTCTTTTGTGCATGTCCTGTGTTGGGCATATGTATGGTTTCCCCTCAATACAATGTATTCTACCTGAGTTTAGTAGGTTAAAGCCCTATCAACGAGAGGCACGTAATTTTTCGAAGGGCTAGAAAATTAGTTTAAGATCCCACATATATATATGTATATCGCTTGAGGTGATTCTTTGTAGTTACTTTTGTAGACCGATTATGACTCTTGAAACACAAAGTATGTTTTCTCCTATCTATCATGTGTAAATGTTCAAGATGCATATAAAGGGGTGGGTAAGCAAGGTGAGTCCCAAGTACCTAGTTCTTACTTATTACTCTCCCCACTTAATTGCAGTTTGGAACTTTTGTGCCATCAATAAAATCACCTTGTTATCAATCCTGCTTGCAATTTACTTGCAGTTGCCCTTTAAATTGTGATTGCTCATGCCATTTCCCAGTGCTAACTTGCGAGCCTGGAGTGCGTCTGTTGTGATCTTTGTGAAGTAATTGTCTGTTGACTTGCTTGGAAGTGTCCAAGACAAGTGCGACACAACCCTACACAAGTGCTAAAAGTGTTGATGTGTGAAATTTGGTATCAAGGCCCTGTTCGTGATCCCAATGAAAGTGACAAGCCATGCCTCCAAATAATCGAGGCCCCACAAATGGACACCTCAACAAGTTAGAGTTTCTAGTATTTTTTTCCTATGTTCCTCCTACATGATACCATGGTCTTCCCAAAGAAAATCATCATTTTGCAACATATCCATCTGCATATTGTAGGGAGTTCCTATATATTTATTTTATCAAAACATTATTATTGCTTTAACTATGCAAAGTGGCAGCTCTCATATCCAAACCAGCAATTTTTTTTAGAACATCAAATCGCATTCCATGCTTGACGATCCAATCTTCTGCTTTTATTCACTGCTGGCCAACCCATACACATTCCCAGAAAATGTTTTCGACTTTTAAACTCAGAGAAAGTAAGCCCTTAATCTGTTTACCAATAATAATTGTGCTTCCACAGCATAACTAAATCACAGAACCAATAGAAATTATTCATCTCACCTGGCCAGCGCGGAAAAACAATTTTGTGTAGCCAACTAGATACATCTCAGGAAGAATATTGAATTGATGAAGAATTGCAACCGATACAGTAAGGGGATCTTGCGATGTGACATTATCAAGTAGAAGAAAGCCATACCTAAGGCACGATCACATCAAAAAGGGGCATAAAATTTAAAAGAAAAATCAGATGCTTGAGAAGTTAATGACCAATTTCTTATATATTAATACAACTAACAAGAGTAAATAATAATAATAACACGACAACATCACAAAATCTTTACCTTCTGGCAAACTTCTGATGAGACATCCTGGTAGGAAAACCAGATCTTGATATCCGAACAACTTCTAGGACCCCACAGCATCTTAGCTGCTGCAGAACAAGTCCTTGCTCATACATTCCAGGAGATTGAAAGTTGTTGGGCTTGATACAACGTATAAAATGTGGCGTTGTACTCTCTAAACGTTGCAGTAATTGGAACAATTGGCCCTAATATCAGCAAGCAAAATGCATCAAAATAAAGAAGCTGACACGCATCATGAGGGAAAAATTCTCTTACGTCATTCAAATCACTAACTGATCAAAAATCTACTATAATATCTTTTCATAACACCCCATTATCCATATTGGAGACAAACCTGTGTGTGTAATGAAAAAACACAAACTCAACCCACATGCAAGAGTAATTTGACAAACAAATTTGATGATTGTTTATTTGAAGGTACAGCATATGCAACCTCCAACTCTTATGCAAATTAAAAAAAAAAAAAAAAAAAGGAACAATATTTCACATTCTAAAAGAATGTATTCCCGCATTTTGAAATCATAGTCTAGATCATAACAAAAGACCATAAGAAACATGGACCTATGTATTCAACTTGGGCGCAATCGATCTTACTAAACAGAAGACCCCCCATTAATGGCTTGCCACAATTTTGAATATCCCTTTTTTATCAATGACTTTCAATATCTCTTTTTAAAGTGATTGAAGTCTAAATCTATTTCTTCCAATGCTTAAATACATGCTCAAAAAGTCCTTTCATGGTTTAATGACGCCTATGAATTAACACTTGTTCTAAAGCACTCTTAACATAACTTGATGCTGAAAACCTTAGCATATTGATACTGCCCTCAAAAGCTCAGGATAAACATTTTTTTCCCCATCTACCTACCATAGAAATGGACACAGGAAAAACACAACATGATAAAGATATCCCCACACAGCAATTCCTAAAACTAGGACATCGACACAGCAAGGACACAGAAACATTTTGATATACTCATATACCTTCTTTTGCATATCATATTAGAAAAATAGGCACAAGTAAATTATTATAAAAATAATTCCACTTCATATTAAAAAAAAAAAAAAAAAAACAACAAAAAAACTCCCAAATATCATATATATACATATAGTCATTATGCTCAATCCTACTAATTTTGTTCATAATTACATTTTTCTTTATTATTATGCTATTTTCTGACATTGGGAGTTGTCCATCAGAGGATGTACGTAATCAAAGTGTTTAAAATCATGAAGCACACTGAAGAAGTGTCAATCTGTTTTATGGAGTGCCCGAGAAGTAACAGTAGATGTATGTCCAACACAAACACAGCTCCTCCCAATAAGTATCCATGCAACTTCCCCTCTCATTTACTTATAGATTCTTTTCGTCAAATAAGTCACACTGCACCTATTTATACTACCTCCAACAAAAAAGGTAAATTTGCAGAATGGTCTTTCCACGAACACTGGTATCCATGTAACAGCCCAAAGAGCATAAAAACCCAACCTTTTTTATCTTATTTCTTTCTTTTTTCCTTTCTATAGTTGGAATTTCAATTTCCAATTCAAAAGAAGTAATAAAACTTGAGAAACCTAGATGTCCCTGAATGCCACTATCTAATTAGCATAACTGTTGGATGTGGAACAGTGAGATATTAATGCCATTCTCTATAGATGTGTGTATAAAATAAGAGTAAATATTCTAATTAGCCTTTTGGAACCTAAATTTTGCCTTTTGAAACCCATTCTAATTAGCCTGAACGTTGGAACACATGAAATTCCACGATCGTTTTTTGGAACCTACTAAACTCCAAAAACTGAAGGTACCTTAAATTTTGTTGCAAGACTTAGCTTTTGCGAATCTGCCCCCCCTGATTTATAAAGTGCACCAACAAAAGGCCTCTCAGATTGAGAAAGCAAATTAGATGCAAATATCTGGGGAAGGCGGCATGTGCAAGAAGACAAAAGTTGAATGGAATCCAAGTGCAATAAATCCCGATTCTTCTCCAAAAACCCAGTTGTGTCATACATAACCTGCAAGGAGCAAGTGGAAGTGGCAAACTGTCAGGCAGCAAGGACATAAAGATGAAGTGATTAGGCCTACTATATTCATAAGGTGACTGAAATTTTTAACATTTGACTAATGGAAACTAATGTAGCATTAGGGAAGCAAAAAAGCTAGCTTTTTTATGTTTGGAAAGGTAAAAAAGTTAGCTTTTTAGTAGCTAGATTTTAAGCATTTTGTTAATTTGACACTTTTGCTTTTCATGGTTTAAAAGAAGTTTAAAATATCAAAGGGTAATTTTGGTCATTTTAGAAAAAGCCAAAAAACTGAATAGCTAAAAGCTAGCCTTTCCCAAACGCAACCTAAGATTATCCCAAAAAGCACAAAAGCCCAATTGGCATTGAATTAGATTATTGTGCCCTCTGATAGAAAATTTCAGTTCTTACCATCCATTTGTAAGCACTTGGGATGGAAAAATAAGAGAAATAACAATGCAAATTTTGCCATGGTAGATAAATACCTCCCCCGCATAATGGCAAACAGTAAAAGCTTTGCCCTGTTCTCCTCTAAAACAAGAATTAGACTTCAAATGCTGTTTAAGCTTGTTGGCAAATGTCAAATCTGTACCATTTGGGAAGGTGGACTCTTCATCTAACAGAGACAGCAATCCCAATGGTTTCTGTGTCCAAGAAAAATGTTAAAGGAGTGCATTAATTAGACTGTATGTCAAAAGTAGCAGAAAATTTAAGGATCTCAACAGAATAATTGAAACTTAATTTTCATTGCCACACATTCCCCACTGCAAGTTCATGTAGATAATACATCTTAAAGGGTTGGAGGAGGGGAAAAAAAAAAGAAAAGAAATAAACAAATACACATGCCTTAAAAAACTAGCAACAAAAAATTTCTGATGCTTAGCACATGGAATATTTGAATTAATATCCATTTGTGCAACACGAATAAAAGTCATATATGGTGTCCTTATGGTTCGTTTGGGTTCTGACCAGATACAGATGATAACATTAACATGAATCACGGTAGCAAGATCATTTCTACATCTCTAAATAACAATGTTAAAATTAAGTAGTACATACCCATTTACGGCATGCAGAAAAAAAATGCACAAATGATCTCTGTACCTTTTCAAAGAGATTCAGACAATCTTGGTTGTCTTCAAAATCAACTTTTGCCCAATCAATGCCATCTTGTATGTATTCCTGAAACAGAAATTTCAGTTGTCAATGAATGTGCAGATGAATTAAGTTATAACCATACAATAGAATTAACCATCACTCAATTGATTCTGCCCATGATAAACAGGAAGTTGTCAGTACCCCTTCTCTTCTGGGAAATAACATTTTCAGTGTTCCCATACTACTCAAAGCAGTTGATGTTCATGAAATTTTGAGCATCCACCCATCTTACCTTCAGTTTGACATTATAGACAACAGCTATAATTCCCTTAACGCCAGATGAATTAATATTTGGTGTCATGTATCTTCCAAGTTGGATTTAAATATTTTGTTATTTTATGGATGACTTTTCCAAATTTACCTAGATTTATTTAATTAACAAACATTCAGAGCTCCCCCCCCCCCCCAAAAAAAAAAAAAAAAATTTTAACCATCTCGTGTGAAGAAGCTTGTTCTTTTCTCTTTAACATGAATGTTCCAAAAGTCTTACAAGAGTGATGTTATATTGGCTGCCTGTCATATTATCATCTGGATGATCTTTAGTTCTTAAGGGTTTGTCTCCCAATTCTATCTTATTTTCTCGCTAATTCCTTTTTTCCTCTTAATCCTCAGATTTTGAATGTGCCAACCTTATTCAGCACTTTGCTTATGGTATTGAAAAACAAATCTTGAATCTTTGAATTTGTCTCCCTTATTCATCACTTTGCTAATGGTACTGATAAACAGGATCTTGATGCTCATAAATGTATTTTCTTATGATATTCTCATTTATACAAGTGACACAAGTGTTTTAGTATAGGCAGGAGCTGGGCCGTGCTTTTTTTATACTAGTGTTTTTGTTCATTTGTAAATAGGTTCTTTGCTAATCCGTCTGTCACTGTATTTGACCTACTTCGTATTTCTCTCAATAAAAATTTCAGGCTACTCTTGATGAAAGGATCCCCTAACCTATTATTTTGATTGATCCTTTTTTGCCATATTAGATTTACTTCCTACTCTCTCATCCTGATGTCCAAGTATACACCACACATCTGATAGCACTTCATGTGCTCCACTACAATCCCATGAATCTGGTTAATTAATTAGACCACCCAATTACCATAACTAAAGGTAAACAAACTCATACTTCTTATCCTATTTTTAACTTTTTATTCTATGATGCATTATCACTGTTAAAGATCCAACCTAAAACCAATTGTTTATGAGTAGAAGGGCTCGCTAGGATCTTATATCGGTTTAGGAGGCTTGATTTCATCAATGTAGGATATATTCTAACATGCACCCTCATCTGCAACCTCCACTCGCAGACGAAGAAATAGATAGGTGATCCACCCTAAAACCAATTGTTTATGAGTAGAAGGGCTCGCTAGGATTTTATATCAGTTTAGGAGGCCTGATTTCATCAATGTAGGATATATTCTAACATGCACCCTCATATGCAACCTCCACTCACAGATGAAGAAATAAACAGGTGCGCCAAGTACAAGAAGTGCACGACTGAGAAAATAAACATAACAGTTGGGAAGGGGGAGGGAACCCTCCCAAACCACAAGCAATGGTACCATGTTAAAGCATCCAACCCAAAAAAAATTGGCCGCGAGTGAAAAGGTCCCCTAGGATCTTATACTAGTTCTAAAAGCTTGATTTTATCGACGTGGAATATATATCTAACAATCACCATGCCATATTTCATCCATCACTTTCTTTTTTGTTTCTGAAGCTCTTCCTAAACCAAGGTGACACTTCCATGGAATATAAGATGCTAGTACTTTTGGCCAATGATACAAAAACTTGTTGCTCTTTCTCCCCATAAGTCCGTGGTCGGTTGTTACTGGATGTATGAAGTTAAAATTCGCATAGGTTGAGGGCTTATTTGGTAGCAAAGGGATGCATAAAGGTTTATAGTTTTGGGCTTCTCTGAGACCTCATCCCCTATTCTAAAGATTACTTCTTTTCTCCTTCTGATTTCCATGGTAGTAGTCTATCATTGAGCTCTCACTAGCTTGATGTGAAAAATGCACTCCTAAGGATTTTTTCAATGCAAAATAAAAAAAAAGGAATAACAAACCTACTTATTGTAGGTTTGTGATTTTCATTCCTACAATATTAAAAATCTAATACAAAATAAGAATAGGAATAACAAGCCTACAATAAGTACGAACGAAAATCGAATCCTATATTGTTATTATGACTCATTCTTGTTACACTTATGATCTAGTAAAATGGTCTCATGCAGTACAGTACAGCAATAGGAGCTCACTGCGCTGGCTGGAAAAAACTAAGAGGAGTACATGCAGTTTGGAACCTTTCCGGATGGCTCGCAAATAGTCTCTCTAAGGAATTACAGATAGCATAGTGTCGCGGTACGATGCTTATTGAGAAAAGGTCCTGGATTCAATGGGAAATCTAGGGACAGTATTACACAACAGAGAAGCTCATCCCAGCGAGCAACACAATTCTAGATTTTTTTGGGCTATGTTTGAGTCTATTTCGGACTAGCTTTTTTGTTTGTATATATATTGGACGTATTGTACTCGTATGCAAATTCAGATTTAAGTTTTCCAAGCTTTGGGTTGAGAGAAAAACTAAAAGTAAGGTTAGAAAGGTTGCTCTAAGGATATCTTTAACGTTCTTTCTTCTACTATTGCAATCCTTACTCTATTGTTGAAAGTTTAGAATGAAAACCCAATATATTGTACCCATGAACGTAGGCACGTTGCCGAATAATGTAAATCTTATGTTCCTTTGTGGTTGTTTTCTTGTTTCTTTATTTGTCTATATCAACATTGTTGCTAAGGTGATCCGGATTCCACACAACATATACTAAATAAGAAATAAATCAAGTCATACTTAAAATAGGAAAAGAAATAAGAATAAACCTTAAATATCTACACTAATAATATTATTACTTGTAACACCCCCTCTCAAGCCTGAACATATATATTGTATGTTCTAATCTAGTTACAAATATGTTTAACCCATACACGAAATTACTAAAATCTCCTTTGATGGCAATCTGGAACAGTTTATTATAACCATATTTGTGTTAGGTCTTGATGGGCACAATAAATTTTACCAAATCAATGTGTTTGTTATCATGAATCATGTAAAAAATAATTACACATGGATGGTTTTTTTTATATTTTTTATTTATTACAATTATTATATTATTCAAATTCTTCACTAATGATATTAAAATAAAAACAAGGGTAAATTACACATAGACCCCCTAAATATTTGCGTAATTACACATGGACCCCCTTAACATTTTAAATTGACAGGCACCTCCCTTATTTTGAAATTTTTTTTTTTTTTTTTTGGGTAATTATTTCAAAATGTTTGTAACTTAGACCCCTTTCCGTCTACCTACCGCTAGATAGCGTTAACGTGAGTGGCTTAAAGTCAAATATTCCCCTCATAAAATATACCCCTCATTAATTTGAACTCACTCCACACAAATTCAAACAAAACAAAACCTCGGTCTACTCTCCACTGGAATCTTCACGAGTGGCGTCTTTGCCTTCTCCTCGGGGATGTGCCAGCGAAAATCCATGCTTTGTAGGTCTCAGAGGTGTTCGATAGCATATTGATTTGGGAATTTTGCCGCCTTCCTCATCGTCCATTGATGATTTTCGTCGGGTCACCGTACCGCTAATAGTATCACGTTCGCGTAACGCAATCCTTACCCCTAACCATCCACCGTCAATGGCCCCACTACTCGGAAAACCCTGTTGTTCGTACCAAAACTCGAATCTTTTGGCGAGAAAAGAATCGATTTTTAGCCAAGAAACCTCACAAAACTCAGCTTTGACGTGGTTGGAATCAGCCTTGATCGTGAATTCGATGGCTGAGATTTGATCATTTGTTAAATTTTCGCAACATAATGTTTGTTATCCTCACAACCCTTGCCTCAGAGTCCACAAAAATTTGCAGTATATATATATAGGCAATTTTGCTTAAATAGAACTTTGCAACAAAAGGGACAGAAGTGGCTTTGTGCATTGGGTGAATGGCAGGTGATTGTCATGAATCAAACGAGTCTCAAAACCCATGCCACTTTTCAGAGAAAGGGGGGAAGAGAGAGATCAGCTGTCGTCGTCGGCCGCCCAGCCCCCCGCCACTGCCACCCACCAAGCCGCTGGTCTTCTTATATATATATATATGTGTGTGTATTAACTTATATTTATTTTATTTGTAATTAATGAAGGTTAGTTTAGACATTTTACATATCTTAAAAGGGCAAAGTTGGCATATTGAATTGCTTTTTTGGCTGACATCATCATTTAACCATAAAACTTAGCAGCAGTCAAACGAAATGTCGTAGGTTACAAGCATTTCAAAATAAGGGAGGTGCCTATCAATTTGAAATGTTAAGAGGGGTCTATATATAACTACGTAAACGTTTACGAGGTCTATGTGTAATTTACCCTAAAAAAAATTAGTATTATGTTTTTGCATTTTATGTTGTTTTAATTATTCTTGATTTATAATATCCTTAAAAAAAATTTCTTGCTTACTATTGCCCAAGACGACTAAACACGTTGAATTTAACTGCTAATTTAATAGGGAGAAAATTTTAGTGTGCAATCAAGACCGGTCATGTAAAATCTAACAGCGTGCTAACTTCTTCGCCAAAGCCTGAGAAAGATCTCAAGTGAAATTTATTCATATGAAGCTTGGAACATGTAATATGCATGCTTTAACTCAAAGGCAGCATTAATGTATATCCATATACATATATAGTCAACAAAGGGCTATTTTAGTATGTCTAGTTTTATTCTAATTAATATAAATATAATAGTAGATAACAAAAAATTTAGAAAGTCAACTACTTATTATTTCTTTAAAAAATATATATATAAACTAGGCAATGGGCTGGAACTGAAATTAAGCTAAAACTATAGATAAAGTTCTGTTTCACTTAATAAGTTTGCCTTTGCTTTCTATGCCAAATTACATTAATTTACCAAAATTTCTATAACTCGAGAGAAAATCATCACTCAGAAATCCTTTCATTTGTTTTTTAATTTATTTTTGTCATGTCTAGGACATTCAACAATCGAATTATCTAAATACTTAGAACACAAAGATAAGAAGTGATTACATTTGAAAAGTGTAATCCTTAGATTGATTTCTTATTGTTCTTAACTAGAATTACGTGTTATTTCATGCATTTTAATAGAATTTCACACCTCTTACATGATTTTGTTATTTGATGTAGCAAATGAGCTTAAAAGCCAAGAAAACACCAAAACTAATCATCAAGGACTTGGAGGAGCTGAATGAGGGTTCAAAGGAAGCAGAAAAAGAGCAAGGCCCTTTGGCATCCCAATGGCGTCAGGATGGGACGGGCCAGTGAATCCAAGAATCTCAAAACTTCGAAGTTTGCAAGCCCACTGCACGATGGCCTTGACCGTTCAGATTTTTAAAGTTTTTCTAGTTGTCTATAAATACAGAACTTGTATTAGACCTAAGGGAGACATTCATACGTTTTAAGGTTACTTTTCTGAGTGTTTTCTTTGAGCTTTAGAGAGCTTTCATTACGTTTTAATTTGAAGATTTGGAATCAAGTACTCAATACATAGCAGAGTTTTTAATACAAGTACAGAATTTCTTTTCAATGAAGTTTGTTTCTTCTTTCTCTTTCATTTTCTATGTTGTTTGTTTCTTTAACATGCTAGCGTAGATTCATTCTTGATTCAACCCATCAATAATGGGTGAATCCTCATTCGAGTGTTGGATGTGATCGGATCCAAACATGCAATGTAAAACTTGCATGTTAAGGTTCTTATTTTTCTAAATCTACTTTCTAATATTTTCAAAACTTTCAAAAACTCGTGTAGTTGATTATATTTCATTGAAATCACCGATAATTGCACAAGATAATAACTTTCCCAATACTTTAAAAATAGAAGAGGCAGATATAGATTTATTTTCTAATTTTTTTCTGATTTTGGTTTTCAGAACATTCGAAAACTTGTAACTTTAATCATATTTCGTTTAAATCCCTAATGATGTTACTTGATTAAAACTTTCTTTATATTTTGAAATCAAAGGAAAGAAATCTGGACCAAAGAAAGTTTTCAAGATGAAAATCTTTCTGGTTATATTTATCCTAAACATGATTTTACAACTATGCTTTGGAATCAATGTTTTCAAGATGAAACCCTTCTGATTTACTTTTCCTAAACGTCAACTGTAAACTAAAATAATAATCACCTCCAGACATAAGAATAAGGTATTCACCCGAATTTATCAATTGAATCAAGTTCTTTACTTATATTGTTCAAAAGCCTAGTTTTACTCTTTACATTGTTTTAGCTTAATTTAATTTGAATCTCTTAATTGGTTTTAATTAGTCTGGAATTGTTTTAATCGCTTCATTCCTAGCTTAGTTTAATTACTTGTAGTTTCATTTATTGTTAAGTTGTTCATAGTTCAAAAATCAAACCTCTCAAAACCAAAATCTGATTTTTATTTTTATCTCTTTTAAAAAGAAAATAATAGTTTAGAAGAACTTAGAAACCCTAGGCTTCACTTGTAGTTCCTTGTGGATACGATCCTGGTCTCACCAAGTAAAAGTATACCGCACACCCTTACACTTGGGGGTTAATTTTAACTGTACATTTGCAAGATGGTCAAGAAGCAAAGTATAAATAATTACCTCCTGCTCTAACTTAAATAAGTGACGATTGAAGTGTTGCTGAAGTCTCTCATTTGCATAATTTATGCAAAATTGCTCAAAACCATTCCTCTGAAAAGACCAAAAAAGGGTTATGTAGCATTGTTGCTTAAAAACAAGAGAAATATAAACATAGTCAAGAACAGAAACATACATCAAATGATTCAAAGCCATATATATCAAGAATGCTGATCGATCTTCCAGTGCGGCGTTTGCCTACCACA
Organism: Vitellaria paradoxa; assembly: GCA_019916065.1. Lineage (NCBI taxonomy): Eukaryota > Viridiplantae > Streptophyta > Magnoliopsida > Ericales > Sapotaceae > Vitellaria > Vitellaria paradoxa. Next base: position 822,303 of record CM034237.1, read on the forward strand.
AGCGATTTGTTAATTTGTTCAACTAGCCAATCAAACAAACAAGAATATATTGATTTTGCCAAAGCATCCCTTGTATCAATGGCCTGCAATATGAAAGGCAAGTGGGTCATCATTACCTTAAATAGATGAGAATTCATCAAGTAGGACATAGGTCATCTTACCCTAAATAGATGAGAAATTATACAAACTTCTGGAAGTTGAGATGAATATTCCTGAACGGTCTAGTCTATTACAAATCATACATGGAGAACTCAACTTAATTGAACAAAGCCTTAGTCCCAAACTAGTTGGATTTGGCTAAATAAATCCTCTTCCTCCATTCGTTTCTATCATTGGTTATGTTTTTCGTGAGATCATATGAAATTATGTTTCGTTCACAATTTCAATTCATGTAATTTTATGCCTATCTTTTATCTTCTTACCCATTTTATTTGGATCCACTCACTCTTCTTTACCGCTGCATCTCTAGGTCCATGATATTCTCTCAATTTCTCTTCTATTGATACCACCTCAACTTTCTAAAAAATTGAAGGCTTCCGCTCCCCTTCTAGGATTAGCCATGGTTAATCAAAAGCAACATACTACAACTTAAATAGTTTTCAGAAGTGAAACTAATTAGGCACAAGAGTTGAAAGTTGAGAAGTTTTAAACAACATTGGCACATACAATGTCATTTAAAAAAAAAAAATTATCTAAAATAATGACCCAAAAAGAATAAAGAACTTCATAGGAGTAACAATTATATGCAGAAACATTTATAAATTCAAAAAGAATGTTTTTTTTTCGAAAGATAAATTCAAAAAGAATGTGTGTGAACAAAATGAAATTTAGAAAACTTACTTCAATACGATCGTAAATATTCAATTTCCATCTAGGTCATTAGCCAAATCAAGATCAAAATATCACACTTCATGCACAAAATGCTCCAATCTATATCTAGGTGTTTTGGTCCATAGGCAGCTAAGGAGGGCAGAAAACAGTGTTGACACTCCAATCAAAGTGCAACATGAATGTATCATACATACAAACTAATGAAGCCTCATAAGGAGCTTGCCAAAATATGAATGTGTAAACCTCTTCACAAAATAAACACATCTACTGAGTGCAAAGCCAATATCTAGCATGTTGTGACATTTCATATCTATACTAATGTATTTGATGTGCCAAACCAACTACTTTACGAGTGGGTATGTGATGTGGCACTTAAGCATATTTTTCTTTTCGTTCTTTTTCCTTTTTTTTTTTTTGTTTTTGACATATAAACCAAACAAAAACAAAGCAAGACAAAAGAAAAGAAAAAAAAGACAAACAAATGAAAGAACAAAGACAAAAGAAAAAGATAATATTCAAGCATTAAATATTGCAATTTATATTCTACCCTAGGAGAAAATGCTCAATACAACAGGAGTACCATGTCATCTTGCTTACATGGTACAACAATCAATACAACACACACACACACACACACACACACATATATATATCTTGTCACTAGGTGGTGTCCCATTTTAGGAGTGAAATTCAAAATTTTAAACTTTGAAATTCAACAATCTTGATGATAGATTGCTGATTAGGATTGAATATATTTGTGTTTAATTGGTTTGTTGTGCTGTGTCAGCATAACAACATAGTAAAACCGTCGTACTGAATATTTAATCCTATTATAGACCACGATTTAGTAGTAAGTGGATCTGAAGCTTTAAAGAATTCTGAACCCGATAGTTAGCACTAACTCAACATGAAGGCTAAAGCCTCACAAACCCTTATGAAATAGTGGTACCAACTCAACAAATTATGAGACATGCAGACAGTAGATCCACTTTGAATTAGCAAAAATGAGGTAGTTGGACCATATATCTGTTATTTAATTAGTAAGAAAGGAACATGACGTATGACCCTGGAACCAAAGAAAATAATCATTTTACAGTGATTTTTAGAATAATTCGGTAGTTCAAAAAACCTTACAATATTGGTTGGCACAGTAGAAAGCAAAGGGATAGGTACAAAAGTGGGTAATTGATTTCAAAGGTGGCCCCATGGCATAAATAAAATGAAGAATTAAGCCTCCAATTACAGCTGGAAAAAAATTGCCTCTGAGGGCTTAATGATTTGAAGAACTCACAAGAAGCATATAGTTAACTGATACTATAGCGCTATTCATAGATTGGTTTAGAATATACAATATGTTATTTTGCCTGTAAAATAATTCTCACCTGAGATAGAGTCAGCTTTTGAACAATGTGATCATTTCCAACTCTCATTTTGCGAGTTGATAGAGCTAGATTTAGTTCCGTAACGGTACACCCAATCAATTCAGCAACATTGGTTAAACCTGAAAATTGCAAGTTCAAGAATAACAAAAATAAACATAAGACAAATTTTGTACTCTTAATGACTGTAGTCCATTTATTTATTAAGAATTTGTTCACAAGATTTTCAATGATGCTTTACCAAACGAGCAAACATAGTAGAATAAGCAACAGATATAGGAAGACTGGAAGAGGTTCCAATTTACAATTTTGTTTTTTCCAAATGGATACTCAAATGTTGGAAAGCACTATGCCTTAGCACACCAAGAAATCTACTCATTTGCAGTGTCAACACAATATATAGACTTTACTATAGATATACACTAGGGGGATAACGGGAAAAACAATCATACATCCAATCATTTCACTCATGCTAATAACCTGCGAAGAATAAGAATGTGAGAAGAAATTAACTGAGATTTATTTATCATGACAATTATCTCATCAATTTGAAATTACCTTCCTTGTGCAATAGGCTTATCACCAGTAACATTTATCCATCAACAACCATGCCAAAAGTGGGCAATGGATATTTAAAATTCAAGACTAACATATGGGGTATTTAAAATTCAAGACTAACATATGCCACAAGATACAACAATGCAGACATCAGATCATTATATTTTGTGGCGTAGCAGTTTTATTCTGCTAATTGATTCAGATGACAAAACTAGAGAACTATAAATGTGCAAGACATACAATTAGTTCCAATCCCAATCTTTTCAAATTTCAATATATTTAGTGGACTAATAAAACTTGTGTGGCATACAAAAGGATTTCCTGAACAAAACACTCTAGTTCAATGCATAGTATTCCAGCACCCAAAAAACACAAAAAAAAAAAAAAAATGCATAATGTATTTAGGTTAACCTAAAACCTCACTGTATGAGTACTACCAATTATCAGATTCTTTCTTCCATGACCTCCATGAATTTATATCCCAAAATAACCATACTTCCAAATATGTCACAGCACTCTAAAAAGTGTTCTATTCTTCTCAAAAACTTTGCTTACTACTGTTGAAACTTGAATACTCATAAAAAAACGTATCACATGTTCTCGAATGATACATGGTTTGATTCAGTTAAAACAAAAAATTAGATACCTTTTTTTGTTTTTTTGGTGACTCTCTGCTAACAGTTGATTTATATCCTAAAATCATACCAAATAGACAAGTTTTTGAATGGCCAAATGAATTGTTCTTTTTTGTTTTTTCTCTTTGCAAAAGCAAGTGAACTTCAACCCCCGTGGTAAAGGTTGAGAGAACAATGGCCTATCATAGAGGTTTTTAACTTGAATAGTAATGCCATTCATGATATTTGTCCAATTTATCCAATGGTGCTGAGATTCATCTTGAATATGAAAACTGGGGCCCCTAAAAATAGGTGTGGCTCTAGTCGTTGATTGATCCATTAGTTAGATTTGTCCACAATCAAGATGGTGCCTTGTCACTTCTCAACCAATTTGGACAGAATCATTTGGAAGGCAAACTGAATCATAATTACACAACAAAACCTCTTGTAATTTTACCTAAGAATAAAACACAACGACAGTCTACAGTGCTACTTGAGAACATCAAAATTTCATGGCAGTTGTTTACAGATATTATTTTACGAGTGTACAATTTAAAAGTCAATTAACTTGTATCATCAAGACTTAAAACATATATAACTAGTCATTCAAATGAAGTCCCTCCCAAGGAGAGCAAAATGTCCACATAAAATATGGACATTTTAAAAGGACGTGTACTACTAGTTCAACACGTACCCATCAAAGCTTTAACTCTATCCGTGTAACATATATAACCAGTTGCTCAAATGGGCATTTTTCCTAAGAATACAACACAATAAGAATGTATAGTGCTACTTGAGGACATCCAAACTTCATGACAGTTGTTAAGGGAAATTATTTTAGAGTATGCAATTTGAACATCAACTATTACGGTATCATCACTAGATTCACTACTTGAAACATATATAACTAAGCACTCAAATAGAGTCCCTTCCAAGGAGGAAAAATTTCCAGATAGACTATGGACATTTTAAATGGACACAAGTTCTACTAGTTCCACATGTATCCCTCAAAGTTTTAATTCTTTCTATGATAACTAGTCGCTCAAATGGCCCAAGGAGGCCAAAATGTTGATAAAAAAATACGGACATTTTAAATGGACAAGGGTTCTACTACTTCAACACATACCCCTTATAGCTTTAATTCTTTCTATGTCCTAATTAGCAACATGAATTAAATAATAATCTTTCCTAATTTAAAGCACATGGATCACTCCCAAATTTAGCATAAATCTCTTACAAAAATCAAATAAATTGACAAAATCTAACCTTTCTAAAACTAACAGATGAATAATCGTCACTCACCCATTTTGGATATCTTTTAATATATATTTGTGAATTTTGAATATTTCGTTATACAAGTATCTAGATTAATATGAGTTTATGGGATAACCACTTCAATATCTTTCATTTTTTATTTAAAAAAAAAATCTCTTCAAAGTAAATTTGTCTAAGTCCTTCTAATTATAAAGTATCCATCTTCTCTGCGTGGTTAAAAATTGTACGACATATCACCCCCTTCTGCCCCCTTCCCGAGGGGGTTAAAAAAATTCATTATTCAACCCTGTTAATCACTAAGAAATCATCATACTCAATCAATCTAATGTATTAATCATTCCTTCAAAACAAATAGTTCCATCAAATCAATCTATTAACTAGTTTACTTCAAAACAAATTCATATACTAACGGAAAATTATTAAAAGGGAAAAAAACATCAAGGTGATGTCATCCCATTACAGAAATGAACAAAACTGAGATCCACTTATCACGCATCCATATTTGCAATAAAAGACAAACAAAATCTGGATCTTTTCCAACTGACATCCAATTAAATAAATAGACATCAAAGAACTCTTCAACTTGCGCACTGATGACTCATGATTCAGACAATCAATGATGTTAATGTCTGATTCAAAAAAAAAAAAAGAAATAAAACACACACACACACACAAGGATAAAATTTGGATTTGATTACAACATCTGACGGAATTTGTGAAGCATCATCAGCCATGCAGTAACTTCTAAAAAGGGTTCCAAACCTATTCAATGCAACAAGGATTTTCATTGATTTTTAGCCCACCAGTTAATGAATGTAGATACCCAGAGCCAGTTGAAATAGGCAATAGGAAAATAAATAATTGAATGAATAAAATGGAGATCAAATCATGCCATGGTTGAAGTTGATCATTTCAGTCAACTTTTACCTTCATCTTGCACAGGTTGAACATGGTTTTCATTATCAATAACAGTAAAAGAGATATTCCCCAACCACAACACTGCAGCAAGCATTACAAATATACTTTCTTGGTCCTCTTTGCCAACATGAACAATATCCAGAGCTTCCTGAAGAATGAAAATAGACACAATAACATTCTTATGCAAATCAATCTTTATTTCTCAAACCTTCAGATATTAAGGTAAGGCTCCAAAAGCATTAACACTAATAAGTTAGCTCATACGAAGAACAAAATACCAGGACAATGCGAAACTGTTCAGCATCATCAATTCCAGAAATTGAATAACATTCGCTTTGCCTCAAATATTTATATTCATTTGCACTTTTCAAACTCAACTTCTCTGTAATAGAAAGCAACAAATTGTAAAAGAACAAAGATTGAATAAGAAAGTTGGAAAATGTGATTATAATATAAAACTTGAAAATAAAATATATATATATATATATATTAATAGGGTCATTTGTCTGAAAATGTGCACATACATGATACAAACAGTGCCAGTTTTTCAATTCCCGTGACCTTTTAAGGAAGTTTGGAACATAAAGAGCCAAACATGCATCTGGAATTTTCTTTTAAGTCCTTTTAAGAAAATAATGCAGAGTTTACAGGAGCAGTATCTGTATTACTGCTTTGACTCCTAAGAGCAGAAAGCACAGATTATAGTGGCGGTTATTTGCAGTATTAATTTTTTCTGTAATAAGAGGAAAAAAAGGCAAAATGTTGTGTCAACCCTGGATTTCGAAATATAGATGGACAAGTACATTATTTGTCTGCTTTGCAGTTATGCTTGAAGATGATGAAGTATGGCTTTAGGGTTGAACAATTAGTTCCAAAGATTCAATAAAGATAGACTAGCTCTTCAACATTTTCTTCCACCACAAAGGCGACAGCTACCATTAACAAAGATTCATATTAATTTGCAACTTATTGCTGCTCACCCCCACATGCTTCAAAGAGGTTTTTCAATACCAAACAAGAAAAAAAAAATGCAATTCAAATAAAGGCAAAGGTGGAGAAATTGATCGGACATGGTCAAGAAAATGGATAGGACTCTTGGCATGAAGAGCAACGGTGCATAAACTCTACCCAAAAAAGCTTTAACATCAGTTGCCAATTCATCTTAATAAGATGTATCCTTGGTTGGGGTGGACTCCAATGTTGATAAACCATTGGACTTGTCTAACATTGAACCACTAGAAAGATTATGCAACAATTTATCTACTATTCTAATTATTAATGTTTTAACTCTTTTTTTTTTTTTTTTTAAACCATGCCACATTTTCTCAGTTTAGAAGGTTTTTGGGTTTTAGCCTCCTAGCCGTAGAAATTGGGCTGTCTTAATGTTCTATGTTGGTAGAATAGATTTTTTTTTTTTCCTTATAGCCTAGGGAATCACCACTCAGTAGAGCCTTGGCCTATATGCGTCGTTGGTATTAAAAGGCATCCTTGTGTTCTTCCACAAAGCTACAAATAGGCCTCTTGGTGGGAAAACCAGATACATTCTTGAAGATGAATTAACAGTGGATACGTGAAGAGCTCCAACCCCGTTCTCACTTTCTCCCTTTGTCCCTTCCATCTACAAAGATAGGCTTGGAACAAGCCCCACTGTCCCATTGTTTCCACTCCTCTTTTCTTCCTGATCATAAAAAGAGACTTAGAAGACTCATAATGCTTTGCAATCTTATCTTCTTACTTCCCCCTTTTCTTGTTTTCCGTTTTTTCCCTTCTTCCTATTGACAGAGAAATTTAAAAATAAAAATAAAAAAATAAAAATAAAAGACTATCTAGGGAGGAGGTGTGGTAATTTTTGTTGGTCGGGTTTGGTGTCATATGGGTGTTCCCAGAAAAGAATGGTAGATCCAATTCACAGTCAAAGCAGATGCCAGAAAAGACAAAGGTTTGTTTTGCAGCCCCCTTTTCTAATAAGTTATATGAATTTGTATTAGAAACATCAAGGGGATAGAATTCATTTACAAAAAAAACTCATAAGAAAGGTAACCAAAGAACAGCTGTGGAACTGCTGCACTTGTGACTACTGATGACTCCTCAATACAGTGTTCTTAGATTTCCTTTAGCAAAAATAAGCCCCAGCCAATCGAAAGAAGGCAGCTACAAAGTTTCTTTTGCTCCACCCTCCAACCACACCAACTATAGAAAGCCACAACAGCCTTTACCAAGAAAAAACCACATCATCCTAAAAAAAGCCAAAATGAGAGGCCAGTCCATTCGCCACAATGCTTGCTTTGATAACCAGTAAACTACCATGCATAAGTTGTCTTTTCCATGATCTAATAAGCTATGTTCTTGTGTTCCAATATTAAGAATGAAAATAAATGGTATTCTATGGACAGATATTTTCCTATGGATCATGCAATAATATTATCCATGCATGTTATTTACAAAATTCCAAATTTTAATTTTTTCCATTGTTATCTCGAAAATTATCACAAATGGCAACATGTTAAACTTTTTCCGCCAATCCTCTTCAAGATATTCCATAACTTTAAACCTCATTGTCATCACTAACATCAACGTAATTAATAGAAAAGCCTAGAAAACCAACATTTAATATTGCAAGGAATTCATGTACAGTCCAATGGTACAATTATCAGTTAAACCCAATAATGCAATCGCTAACTACTTGTTTGATTGTGCCTTTGTTGGACTGGGACATGCATAATTAATGAGTCTAAATTTTAGAGATATATATGAGTACATACCTTCCAGCTGCTGAAGCGGTAATTATATGTTCAATATACTAGTAAGATGGGAACATCGCACAATAAAATTTTTTCAAAAATAGTTAATTGGAAATTCAAGATACTGTTAGGATAGAAATGCAGCACAATAACATTTAATTAAAAAGGAAAAGAAAATAGAGAGAGAAGGGGGGGGAGAGATTGAACTTTTTTTATGATAAATTATATAAACATTGAACGTATTGGATAGTTGCCTATAACATGAAACAGACATATCATGAAATGAAGCACGAATAAAAATTAGTACCTCTAAGTGAAGATGGAGCTCCTGCACAAAGTTGATAAAATATATGAAATGACCTTTCACCCTCTGCACATTGGACTACTCTAGACTGTTCATTAAACAAGCAGGATCAATGGACTGTAAGCTTAAAATCAATAGGCAACATTCAAAGACTAAAGGAATACAAAAATACCTTCTCAAGTAAAACTGTACAGAATTAAGAACCACGACGCCAGGAAGGAGCACATTATAAAAAATTATAAAAGTCAGTCTCAATTTCAGAATAATTACTACAATTTTGCTGCAAGAGCAAAATGACAAGCTTTCTTACAAGTTTGAATCTTGGCACCCGATATTTTTCCAGTTTCACTGAAGTGAATTTCGATCAGCTTTCCCTGTGACAAGTTCATTGAGATTATTAGTGCTTGCAAGGGGAAACAGCCAAAAATTTAAATTTCAATTTCAGAGGGTAGAGATTACCAATTTATCAATGTAAATATGTTAACACAAGAAAGAACTCAGGAACCCATGCAAATAGAAAGAAACTTACAAAGCGACTTGAGTTGTCATTTCTTGATGTTTTTGCATTGCCAAAGGCCTCTAAGATTGGATTAGTTTTCAATATTTCATATTCTATCCCAGTACCGCCTCCGAGTGAAGCCAAATATTGCATTGCTATCTTTGCTGTCTCAGTCTTTCCTGCACCACTTTCACCACTGGAAGCATAATGGAGAATGAATGAGGCAGAAGGAAAATTTGATTCACAACCAAGCACTTAGTACATGAAGTCCCACAAACTACCTCTGAAAATTTTCATGACAAGGAAACACTTGTTTATAAACAACAGAAAAGCAGCATCCTATGTGTCTTGACCACCGAGTAATAGCTAGAAGAATGGACTTATTTATACAAACATAAATATTAGGAGAAAAACACTTAGAAGGGGTCATGTCCATATTGGACACTGAAACTCATCAAATGCTCTCCCGACAAATATCAAACACTCGTGCATACTGTAATAGCTAAGAATAATAAACTTTTAGGAAGATGGTTTGTCAATGTCCGACACTGAAACTCAATGTACACTCCCAAAATTTGTCAGACACTTGTCCAAATGCATCCTACTATATGTAAAATTTTTCAAAACTGGACACTGGATACTTTGGGACACGTTTGTTCATTGCCTGGGCACATAGAACAAACTGTAATTTTGAAGAAAAACTTGGAATTAAATAATAAGATAAAAATGATATGTTATATTTATTATTGACTAAATGTTATAAATACTTTTTTTTAATAAATGGTAAATGTACTTATAAATTAGTTTTAATATAAAAGAGAATAAATACTTTTTTTTTAAATAGATGGTAAATGTACGTATAAATTAGTTTTAATATAAAAGAGCATAAATCATTTTCCCACATACATAAATATATTTATTTATTGACATGTCTTGGCTTCTTGTATTTTGATACAAGCAAGTATCAGTTATGAATTTAATACAAGTAAGTAAATTCCTTTGAAGTTCAGTTCATGCTTCATTTCTTACCAAACCAATTCAAGACTACTACTATCAACACACAAAGCCTAGACATGGACTAAGCATGCTAGTAACTCAAAGCACAACCCAAAATCAATTGGTAAAACTCCCTAACTCGATCACAGGAGGAGGAGTTGGGGAAAAGGATTAAGCACCAGCTTTGCACATGAACACCACACAAGCACCTTCTATCTCCACAACTAGCTCCAAACACTATCACGGCAACACAAACAACTCACACGAGCTCACCACCACTCACCCATGTATGAAACCAAACTCAGGCAACTCAAACTCAACCTCACTCTCTCTCAGTCAGCTCTCTCGCTTCTCTCTCTTTGGTTCTTCGAATACACACACACATCACACTCACTCTCCCTCCAAGACTAAGCAGTTGATGGGAGGATGGTAGGTGAGCTGAAGCATCTCGAGAAAGCCAACATGCCCACATGGAAAACTGGGATAGGTCTCAGCCATATACATAAACACATATATACATAAAGAAGAAAGTGATAGGTGAGAAGTGACAAGAAAATTGACAGAGTCTCCAACTGTCTGCACGAGAGAAAAACTAGGACAGTCGTGTGCAAAAGAAGGGAGGTTTTGTGTGAAGGTCATCCACTTAATCCCGTCATGCATACCCCAAAGGACACCACGTGCATGTGAGACTCAATACCCTAGTTGTGCACATGAGACAACCCAGGCCATGCGCATGCTGTGCCTCAACACTAGGAAAAAAAAATTTAATTGTTGGTTCAAACTCAACTAGGGTTAAAATCTAACCCAACTTCCAACAACAGTAGAGTAAACAATAACTAGTGCAGCCCACTAATTGGTACAGTACACCACAATGTATAAACAAAGGTATATACAGAGAACTGGATCATTAAAAGTGCACTTGTGCAATTAAATTATTTCCAGAGAACAATCCAATGCCTTGTGGCCATTATAAAAAATCTGATTCTTTCAGTATACAACTGTAGATTGCGAGAAAATAACTAATATGCCAAACCATAAAACACGCATAAAGTGGAGCAAACATTATAATGCAAGTTTCTTCCTTTAAAAACAGCGAACATAATGCAATAGCGAAAACAATAGAAGGTTGAATTATTTTAAGAAATATAATAAATAGAATGTGAATATATAAGGTCAAGATCGCACTGTTGAACTGACCTTATGATGATAGATTGATTTACTTCATCTGAAAGGAATAAAAAAATGGTGTAAGACTTCAACTAAGAGTGACTGATTGGCAGACAAAGCTTAGGTACCATTTGGTGTGTTTTTTTTTTTTTTTTTTCATTTTCTGTTTTTGCTTTCTATTTTTTGTTTTATGTGTTTTGTGTTTTAAAAATCCCAAAACAAGGAAATCAGAAAACACATTTGATTTGACATTTTTTGTTTTCCTTATTTTGAGTTGAAAACGCTTAAAATGACTTTTTGTCATCTTACATTTCATGTGTAAACCCATTTTCTGTTTTCTAAAACAAATTTTAAAAACATAAGTAACCAAATGCGTTTGAGCTATTTTCCTTGTTTTCAAAATTGCAAAATGGAAAATGGGCTCAAAACAGATATACCAAATGGCACCAAAGGTTTTAAGAAATCAAACGCACGAACTTATTTAGGAAAGCCAAAAACAAAATTAAAGCACCTCGCGTCATTTCCCGGATGGCTGTATCTGCGATTGCATACACATGTGGACTCCCAATCAATTTACGCTTATATGCTTCAATGTAATTATCTCCATACAAAGGGACTTTCTTGAAGGGATTAACAGCGACTAACACTGGCCCGGCTTTTGTCTAGAAAAGACAGAATTAAGAAACATAATATTACACAAACTAGACATTTCAGGGGAGTATTTAAAATATTAAAATGGGAAATAGAAACTTACATAGATAACATCTTGATTATATCTATACTGAAGATTGTACAATACTGAGGGTTCGTTTAAATAGCTTAGTTGCATTAAATCATCCACACCATCCAGAATATCAGGATTAGCAGGTAAAAGCCTCTCAGAATTCACCTTTAAAACCTAAAATTTAAAAGCAAGAGAATGATCAATTGGATTGCCTAATAACAGTCAGCGATTGAGGATTTGAAATCATTAGCTTACTTTTCCCTCAGAAAGTGAGATGACAGATTCGTTCCCAGAAGTCGACAGTACCTTGCCCAGCCCCCAGTTCCCATTAGGAAGTTGAAACCAAGATTGAAGCTTCTGAAAAATTCAACTTTAACAAGTAGGTAATAAAATCAATAGGTAGTAGATTAAATGTGTTAACTTCAACCATCAAAAGTTTGGATACTGCCTCCATATTATGGTGCAACATGCCAATGCTATCGCAATATTTTTCAGGTCCCATGCAAACTAAGTGCAACATTCACCACTAAACAACTATGAGAATAAATGGGAAAAGGGAACCAATATATGAATTTAATTGGTAAGATATAAAATTCCCGCTTAAGATAATTGTCCAAATTAGACCTACAAAGTTAAATCAAACTGAACTATCTTAGACAATTCCAGATAAGAAACATGAGGCCTATTTTGCACTTGTTTTTTCATCTAATGACACCCATACATGTGAACTTGACCACACACCAACACTTCATAAAATTCAAATCAAACTGAAGAACCTCTATCTTGTACAATTCCAAATAAGAAACATGAAGCCTATTTTATACAGTTTCATCAAATGATGGAGCACATGTAAGCATGACCACAGACCAGCTCTTCATTATAGATTAGTTTCTCAAGCAAAAACCCCAAGGAACCTTTTAGTTCGTAGATATTAGAGGCCCTGGAGTTAGAAGTAATACAAGACATGCTTCCAAATAAAGAAAAATGAACAGAAAACTGTCACTGTCCCCAACTACTCACAATGAGACTATAACAAGTTCAAGTATTATGGAATATTGGGATCTAAAAACTAGAAAAATATAGGAAACCACAGCTGATGGAGTCTCAAAGCCATTAGGTCTCTTAAGATCTATAAAGATTTCTATTGTTTACTTGGCTAACAAGTCTCCAACAAACAATACATCCATCCACCTAATATTCAGGTCCTCTCTCTCTCTCTCTCTCTCTCTCTCTCTCTCTCTCTCTCTCTCTCTATATATATATATATATATATATCTAGCTATAAAAAAAATATAATCTTTTGATAAAAGATATACTAAATCACCAACTGGAAACACTTGGAGAGATTTAATGGAATATGCATTTAAGATACAAATAACTACATGCACGCATCCAGTGTGTCCACAAATAACAAGCAGCCAATTATACCTCTGACCTTTTATTTTTGTACCAAAACTCAGGTACCAAACCATAAACCAATCATAATGATTGCCTTCTCAATAGCCCTGGACAAGGTCAACTCAAGCTATACCTATATAAATCTGCTTTAATTCTTCACTTGTTTGTGGAAAATATGGTTGGAAAGAAATGAAAAGAATTTTGAAAAACAGGTAGATCATTGTGAGAACCTTTGGGAAAAGTTAAGTTGCAGGCTTCTTCATAGCTGCAATCTCCAAAGAATTCAGAGGAACTCCCTTGGCTTTCATTAGAAACTACCAGACCCAAATCTGGAATTATTAGCATATGTTTGAAATGGTTCTCTGAATGATGTTAACTTTTGTTGTTTTTTATTCTCTCTCTTCTTTTCCTTCTTGGTGGACTTATGGTCCCCTGGCCTTTCTGTATCCCTTTGATTAGTTTTAATAAAACTTATTCTCCTAATATTGCTAATAAATAAACTCTGCTTTAATTCAACAAATCCCTTCCAACCATATTCCTAACATGACATATCAAGCTTGTCCTTCTCATATTTTAGCCTCACCAGTAAATAGCCCAAAATAAAATAAAATAAAAATTCATACCCTGCCTAACAAAGCATGCCAGGTGAACTAGGAGGATGGCATAGGTTCCTTGGCCAAAACTTATGAGATTAAGCTCATAACACAAGACTCAACATTCAACAACCAACACTATTCTAACAAGTTTAAAGACAATTAAGCCTAGAAAATCAAGACTCTGAAACAATCAACATAACAATAAAGCAAACACAAAATCAAGCAAAGATATGAACCATCTAGCCACAGGACTCTCCACTTTGTTCACAGGAGAGCACATGCCTCCTTGCACTGCAAATTGAAATTTTCATAAATGGTTATCAACCTCCTTTCTAAAAACCCAAGAGTAATATGATAGTTTTATTAACTTGGGTCTAGACCTTTAAATATGATAATTTATCCAAGTGCAAACATTCCCTGTCTCATCAATCATGGCCATCAAAGTCAGACATATGAATTATTAATATTGTTCATTATGAATCATGAAGACGCCATATTGCTTGATTACATTCACAAGTAAAGAAGAGGCAAGACAACACAATATTGGCACATAACCTTTTTCCAATATAACCAAGCATCCCAAAATGAAGTGGTTTTGACAAGCAATATTTTTCATTGGCTCCTTTGTCTTCCACATTTAATCTTATAACACCACATAACTTGTAGATAGTACATTTTAAATAAATTTCAAGTCTTGGCTACATGACATTCAAGCGAATTTAAACAAGTTATATTCAGGTGTGAGGATAGTAATATTCTATACATCTATAAAAGGGCGGAGTCAGAAATTTATAAGTGGGTGGGCACTGATCATAAGACACATAGATGAGAGAGTGAGAGAGAGGGGAAAAGGGTAAAATGAGATTAGATATTTTTTAGTTGTATTGGGTGGGCTGGGTACAATTGCATTGGTATGTATTAGGTTGAAATTTGTTTATTACATTATGTAGACATAATTGGTATTAGGCTAATTTTTTTTTTCCTTGGGTGGGCACATTTAGTATTGGGCTAAATTTTTTTCCTTTTCTTGGTTGGGCAGAATTGTGCGCTAAGACAATATTAAATAGTAATAATAAGAAATTTTTTTTTCAGGGTGGGCATGTGCCCCACCGTACCCACCTCTTAGCTCTGCCCTTGCATCCATAGAAGAAGTAAGAAATATGCAAAGATCAATTCATAATGTAAACAATATGTCATATTTTTTTTCAGGGTGGGCAAGTGCCCCACCCTACCCACCTCTTAGCTCTGCCCTTGCATCCATAGAAGAAGTAAGAAATATGCAAAGATCAATTCATAATGTAAACAATATGTCAAGACTCTACTATGAATTTAAAGCACACAATAAAAGATAAGGTGGAACTATTATGTAGATACCCACAAATTATAACCATGCAAATCTAAAGCATACAATAAAAGATAAGGTGGAACAATTATGTAGATACCCACAAATTATAAACATGCCAATTAAGTTCATTCAAGGAAGAAAATATTATTATCAAAATTCTCAGTTCGGACAGTGAGATTGGAACTAAAACTGAACCGGCGCCGTACCTTCTTTGAAGCATAAGGGGTGGTGTCACTCCACTTGGATTCAGTGTGCGATGGGACAAATGAATGCAAAGGAGAAGGCCCTGAATCCAGATCCTCATCACCTACAGAAGGCCTTTCTTCAACTGATACAGTAAACCTTCTATATGGTGATTCATCATTGTCCTGATCCATGTTATGATTAATATCCTCATTGCCCTCAACAACCTCACCAGAAAAACCACCATTTTCAGGAATGGAAGCAGAAAACGTATTACCATGGGTTTGATTCAATGCACCAATGTTCTCAGAAGGAAGAGAAGTTGGTGAACCTGGAAACCTAAAGTCCACTGGCAATGATTTAATTGAATGCAGGGAAGGAGAAACCCGAGCTTTCTGCATCATTTGCTCTAAAAGATTGCCAAGCACAACAGGACTGCCAAGCCAAAAGCGATATCAAATTTCTACAAGGACCCGCGATTTATCTGCCCAACTTAATGGAGGGGACCGTAATCAGTGAAAAGGATTGTGGGGCTCTTTAGAGATCAATCGCGGACAATTTCAACCCGCAAAGTAAACCAATCTGGAAACACACCACACCTTATGTCCGACAGTGACTATAAAATTAAGTCACCCGATTCACTTTGATCCAGTAATCACTACTTTAACCAACAATTATAACCAAATTGATCCCCCCCCCCAAAAAAAAAAATGATTCGTTCTATTTCGAACTGTATGATATCTTTGAATGATCTTCAGACTTCAAATCACTTACTTCGTTATAAACACCAGTAACAACAAAAGCTGGTATACCTCAATACGATCTACTCGTAGATTCCAAGTTTCCAAACTTTCCCACAATACCAAATCTTCCACAAACTCTGATTGCAAAATCAATCAAAGACTAGCTTATCTCTTTCAGTTTCAATTAATCGTCAGTCTACTGCCCCGATCGTATCTACTTGTACAACAGGATCGGAAAACCTAGCAAACTTTCCGACAAGCAAAAAAAAAAAAGGTTGAAATTTGAGACAATAATAAAGAATCGGCAAAGATCTTAGGGAATTGTGAAGAATCGACGAAAGCTTAAACCCTTAAACACGGAGAGGTTTTAAAAAGAGACAAGAGAGTGGTCAGATTGTTCCTTCCTTGTCTTTGAACAGAAGAAAGAGAGAATTATGAGGAGAAAATAAGAAAATCCAGAGGCGCGTGGAGCGATGCCGCTTTTGCTTTTCTATTTCTCCCTCTCCCTCCCTCTCTCTCTCTCTCTCTCTCTCTCTGTATCTCAATCCTCCCACCGCGACACAAAACGCAAGGCAGGCTTCAAAGACAGTCTCATTTTCATTACAATTTACCGCCTCAATAAAACTTACAACCTCTATCCGTTTTTTTATCAGTTTCTGCGCATCATCCGTATTTGAAAAGTAGTCTGCCGACTCGGTCTAATTCAAAGACCATAATACCCCTAATTTATATCTTTTTAATAGCAGCTCTTTTTTAAAAATAAATTAGAATTTGTAGGTTCTCTTTAGAATCCTCTAAGTTAAGTTCCACCCAAAAAAAAAAATTAAAATTTTTGTTAACTTTTTATTATTTTAAATGCTTCCTTATTTATCTTCTAAAAAATATTAATAAAAATATTTTTTCATACAAATTCACATCAAAGTGGGTAGTTTACTTTACAAAAATATATAGTGAAATAATTATTAAAGATTCATTTAGAGTGATAAAAAAATTTTTTTAAATTAAAAAAAATTTTTAAAAATTGTTCACGTTTTATCTCGCTGGATGAATTATGAACGCACAAATTATTTTAATTTATCTCATTTTTTATTACTCTAAACACATCTTAAATTCACTAAATACTAAAAAAATCAATTATCAACTAAAATTCTCAGTTATATTCTAATTGAGTTTGAATTTATTATCTCCTTTTTGTGTCTCATTCACATTATTACTCAGAAAACGAATTTTATTTTAATTATGCCATTCTTACTTACGAGACTAAAAATTGAGACATTTTACATTCTAATTAATGAAAAATAAAACTAAAATAACGCATAAATCTCGAAAGATAAAAACCTGCTGCTAAAGTTTAAACGAATCAAGCATTGCAATTGATCGATAATGATAGTTCAAGTGTCACCGGGCACACCCGCGGCCTTTTTTTTTTTTTTTTTGAAAAGGATTCTTGCATTTTCAAGTCATCACTCGTTAATAAATGCCAACATTATTTGATTATTCCATTAACAGTGGTTCCCTTAAAATATATATATATTCAAGATGATTGTTTTTTTTTTTAAGTTTTACACCTCCAGATTCCATAATTGTCCTTTCTCCGATGATTCTTTTCTCATCCTCGTTGATTCCTCAACGATTTTTCTTTAAAAGTTTTATGCCTCTAGATCACATAATTGTTTGTTTGTTTTTTTTTTTTTTTGTCAATTCGTTTCCTTTAGCCGTTGATTTACATTCTAATTCCACATCTTGTGACAAAAAGAAAGTTCGTGTGGCATCAAATTAATATTGAGAAAAATAATGTAAAATTTAAATTTGAATTGTTTTTAAAGACACTGTCAAACTTAACTCGTAGAATTTACTCAAATTCCGTAAAAAAAATCTCAAATATTATCCATTATATTCATCAGCATAATATAATATATGGATACAAAATTTTAGAATAACATAGAGTTCAAAAATTGGAGAATAATTATTTCATATAGATTTCACCTATTGACGTTGAATGAAATTTTAGTATTAATTTTATTTTATTTATTTCTTAGTTAAGTTGATAAATGGCGTGGTTTTAGCATTAATAAGGATGATATTTCTAAACATAAATAAGACACGGAAATGGGACAAGTGATCAGTATTATATTCAAATTATATGGTGTAATTAACTTGATTCCATTGTCTAATTTTGACAACCTATCTTTATTATCAATTTTTGTAAATAATAACATCTTATCGAATTTGATTTGCATTAATTATGAAATAACCCTTCTTTTGTTTGATTTTTTTCACATTACCGTCTTTTATTTATGTTTTATTTTTTATCTTTCAATGTTCAATATAGAAATGATTAATGGCACATTACTAATCATAAATATTTATAAATTTTAAGATTCGTATTTATAGATTACTTAACTTAAAAATTAAAACAATTACCATATTACAAAATAATGTGTTTGAATACATTTAAAATAAATATATTAAGTTTTCATTTATGATTTTTAATATTAATTGTTCAAGTTGTATAAATACATACATACATATACAATGGTTCTCAATTAACCTATATAATCACCTTCCTTCTATTTTTGTAAAATTTAATCTTACATCAATTCACCTTTATCCAAACAGAGCAAATGCCATATTTGAAATTATACTCTAGATACAACATTGCCATGTGGGGATCTAATTAAATACTCTTTAAAGTATTTTAGTTACTTTTCATTAACATTCCCACCTCCTCAATTTACAAGTAACTATTTTTATATGTTTCAAAAAAAAAAAAAAGGTAACTATTTTATAAACCACTACATGAAAATCAAATAACACGCCGAATATGCCAAATCACCATTGATTTGACTAAAATGAAACACTTCCACACAAAATGGAAGATCATTTTAATGAAAATAAAATAATTATTATTCATGATGTGGATTAAACGAGAAAATGTTTTTGTCTTTCTTACATTTCTTTTTTTTTTTTAAGTGAGCCACACCTATAAATTTTTTTTTTTTTTTAGTAATTTAGAGAGTGTTTGAAGTTCTGAAAAAGTTTAAAAAAATAATAATAAAAATAAAAACTAGTGTAAAACTAACACTTAATAAATTTTGATCAAAGTAAATTAGAATTTTTTTTATTTTTAAATTTCTTAAAATTTTTTGAAAAAACTTGTAGCTTTAAACGAAGTCTTACTATCAATTTCCTTTGAGAATATATATTTCAAATTTGTCCGACTTTTGTGACATATTTTAGTTATTCCACTTCATCCATTTTATGATGCAAAAGTCACACATCGATGGTATACGATTGACATGTAACGTATTTTATTATTTTTTTTTAATAAAATAAGACAATTTAAAATGCATGTTACAAAGTGAAATCTACCAACCTTTTATAGGTGAAATGTTCCAACCTTGTCATCATCTAAGAGGGAGAGAATTTAGTTCACAAATAATTTTCAATTAGACCACAACTCAAAGTCATGATTGCGAATGGCCTGAGGATTTTTTATATGGTAAAATAGTGTTTGATCACTGTATTTAGTAGTATGCAACTTTTTATTTATTTTTATTTTTTTTGCTTTAAAAACATAATGAAAATATTTTAAATAATTAAATTAATTTATTATATCACTAATTATATATTAACAGTTCTATTTAATTTTAGATAATGTGCTAAGGTTGTACCAATGAAAATATTTATAAACTATATATATGATCAATATAATCCAAAATGCACATGCACATCAATCCAAATACAGATGGACAACACAAATTTTCCATACCCTGCACCAATACCTCTTTGCTTTTGGAGCCATTCCACACATTAGTCACAATGAATAACATTTTATTTAACTTTAGTCACAATAATTAACAATTCATATTTCATTTCATATAAATTAAGATAAAAAACCTTACTACATTTTTATAATATGATTCATAAAAAAATTAGAAAGCTATTTAATAATAAACATTACAAAACTACATTTTCATAATTTGTTGTATAAAAACATAGTAAAGTTGATTTATTGATAATCAATTTTATTTAATATAATTTAAGAATTACTATAAAACTACTTGATAATTTATTACAAAATTATTTGAAAATAAAATCCCATAAGCTGAAGAACGGAAAAAAATAAATAAATAAAAGAAAAAAAAAGGAAAGAGATATAATCGTTGTCATAGTCCCACATACTCACGCCATTGAGTATAAATGGAGTTTTTTAATTTTCATTTTTGTAACCGCAAATTTCAAAAACGCTGTAAGCATAAAAAAGAAAAATCATTTATTATTCAATTTATTCATATTTATACTACAAAAATTATTTTACATAAAAAATAAGTTTTATGTCAATTTCAATGAAGTCCCTCAATTTAATTTACAAACTTTGTAAAATAACATATATGAATGAAATAAAGTTTATCCTCCCAAGGCTATAGGGCTCTGTAACTATAGTCTCCTATAGGTTATTTTGCAGAATGACCAAATTTTCGTGGAAATTTCTCACATGGCCTTAATCTTCTGTACGAATAATGCTTCCACACACAAACTAGATCAAAGTTCACGTGGCAACTTCACAATCTAGTGACCATGCATGTGTGATGTTATTGAAGCAGCTGAGTTTCAAACGAGCCTCCACGAGGACAGTTTCCAAAGATAAATTGATTTGAAGCCTAGATATTATCAGTAGGTTATTATGCAAGCTAATTCCAGCTGTACCAATTAATACTGAACAAACAACTACAAGACCAACTATTGCTGAAAGTCTTAAATCATGAGGCATGAGAGGAGTCAGCATTTATAACGAGCAGTCCAGATGCATAATTGTAGAACCACACAACAAAATAAATGGTCCTGAATTCATATTTGAAATAGGGCTGGAATGAAAACACCCCTACAATCTGTTTAAACAAAATGCTTCTTATATTATTTGAATGCGTGCACAGAAGTAGCGATGATAAATAAATTGTAGAACAGAAATAAAGACGGTATTAAGACTCAAAAAGAACATCACACCACGATAAACAAAAAAACATGAAAGGTTGAACCTTAATTCCATGCATATTTATAACCACAGCCATTATTGACCCAAAAAAAAAGTTAAGATTATAGCACAGACAATCCAATGAAGAGCCTCATTTTGCACTCAGTCAACGGCAACTACCCTAAGAAAAGGACCTAGAAAATATTTCACATTGAATTCTCCAGAGAGGTCCCATGAAACATACTTAGCAATGGGAAGAAAGCCACCTCACTTGAGAAAAAAAGAATAGCTTACCTTAAGTTGATTCTTTTAAGTTCAAAATCCTAGTAGGTGACTAGTTAATTATCAGGCGCTGCTCCCTTGAGATCCTCCCTCGTTTACAGAGGCTCCTCCACCAATCTGAGACATATTTTGCTGCACGGGCCCTCTCTGGTCTGGGGACCAGGTCTCTCTTCTTTGAGTCTGCATTGTCTCCCGGCGCCTATCATACCGTGGACGAGGCCTGTTCCTAGTTTGTTGTTGCCTCTCATTGTACCTATATTGTGGCCTATGGATGACTTTCCCATCAACAAATAAATCCCCTGTAAACCAATCGAAAGGAATAAGAAATTTTAAATGCAGGAGTAATGCCAGGATGTACATCCTGTATTCTGCAGTTTGGTACATATTTTTTATTTGGGTTGCGTGTGAAATCCTAAATTCAGTTGATTTCAAACATATGTATGGATTTCCTAATTGTACAAGGACTAGGTTTCTATAGTTTGGCTATTAAAAAAAAAAAAACAAAAAACAAAAAACTAGTAGGAACTCTAGAATTGGCTTTTGCTCAAGGGTGGCTGTGGCCAAGGGTTTCTTATGGGTTTGTTCCATAGACAGGTTTTCCTGAGGATTTTTCCCATGGATGAAGGAATGTAGGGAGCAAGCATTCACATTTGTACCCTATTATGATTATAATGACACGCATTTCTCTCTTCTGTGGATAGAGGCAAGTCGATGCAAAATCACGTTAAATTCTCCGTATTCTTTTATCTTTGCTTTGTCAGTGTGATTAGGGCTCCATCATGCAAAGTGGGTTGAATACCAACAAATAGAAATGGAAAAAATGCAGCTAATTGAATCATAAATAGAAAGTCAAGAATAGAGCTCAGCTAAGCTTTAAGGTCTAAAATTACAGACCGCCATAATCTTTGTTAGGAACATCAAGATATGAATCAGGCAGCACCCATAAAACACCTGGAAGCCCTGTTCATCAGAAGATAGTCCAGCATCAGTAAAGATGATCTCAATAATCTTAAGAGTAGAATGGAATTTGAAAAGAGAGGACTCTATAAGTTCAAATGAACATCTGCATATGATTTGAAATGAACATCAAACAGAATATAGTAGCTTAGCACACTACAACCTCAATGACCAAAACATCAATAAATGAAAGCCAAGGCAAACAAGCCCAAAAAGAGAAAATACGTATTTTAAAGACAATACAACTCTTAAAACCAACACCAATAGATAAAAGCTAATTCAATCGAATTCATGCTTTGCAAGAAAAGTGAGACCAAGCAAAGAACATCACCTAAACCTGTACACAACTACCAACATTAAAGGAAAAAATTTATTCTATCCAACACGAAAAATTCTAAACAGAGAGGCCTGAGGCAGCAAATCAAACTATAATAGATAGAACCAAAACTGGAACAAAGTTCACACTTTATATATATAATATGCTGACGTGTGATGAATCTCCAATCTAAAATCTAAAACCTAAACCCTAATTTGGTTTATTTTTTTATTTTCTGTTTTTTTTTTTTCCCTTTTCTATTTTGAATTCATTTTTCATTTTGTTATTTTGAAAATAAAAGAAACAGGTAAAACTCATTTGTTTCCTATTTTCGAAAACCAAAAATAACTTTACACATGAAATGAAAAATGATAAAAAGTCATTTTGAGAATTTTTAACAAAAAAATAAGAAAAATCTCAAAACAAAGAAAACAAAAATGTTTCCTCGTTTTGAGAGTTTTAACGCACAAAACAAAAATAAAAAAACAAAAAACAAAAAAATAAAACAAATGTCACCTAAATGATTCGTAAGATCAGAAAAAGGGATAAAATCAAAAAGCCCCCAGAGGCTCAAATACCTTTGAATAAAATTAAAATTAAAAATTAAAACAAAACACCGCAATTGGAAGAAAATTCATAAATGCAGACTTGTGTTGAATCACACCTAAACCCTAAATGATTCATAAGATCTGAAATTTGATAAAATCAAAAAAATCCCCAGAGGCTGAAATACCTTTAACTTTGTAGGAGAGCTCTTCCGAGATCAAAGCACCAAACCCAGTATACGTGGTCGTACAAACCGAATAGATTTTCTTCTTCGCCTCCTCTTCACTGAAACCACACAAAAACGCATTTAAATCACAGCAATAGCCAATAGATTCACAAATACCTGCAATTATGGGTATATGCATTACCTTCCGAGGACTTGGGCGAGGGTTTTGACATAAGAATCGATCATTTCATCTTCAGAGGGTTTGGGGTCGGTGGGGAACTCCATGACAATGAGCCAGTGCTCGTAGTCGCAGCCGTCGAGAAGTATGGTCTCCTTTGGAGGGCGGTTGCTCCAGTTGGGCGAGGGGTCGTTAAGCGGAGAGTAGCCGGAGGTCTTGGATCGAGTTGGGATCGTCACCGAGTCGGGTAAGAGTTGGGGCAGCCTGCCGAGGAGTGCGAGAGCGAAGCGAGAACGGGAAGAGCGTAGGAAAGGAGATGGTGATGATGAGAGTGGAGGCGAAGAAAAGGCGCGAGAGATGAGGAAGGAGAGAGACCGCCGGACGGTGAAGATCGCCGCCATGACTGGCCGAGCTCCAAGGATTGAATGACTCTGCCCGATAGAAGCTTTGTTTCACTTCAGTGGCCGTCAATAGATGCGAGGGCATTTTCATACAGGCAACTACGACGACGTGTTGAACTACTAGTCTTACCCTTTTTTTTTTTTTTTTTGGCCCATTTCAAAAATGGAAATTCATGACGATTATTTTGTTTTTTTTTGTTTTTTGTTTTTTTTTTCCCGTCATTTGAAGCTCTCAAGTCTCCACAAATCTAAAATTTAAATTTAAATTTTTTATTCACAACACAAATTACGAGATAAACTTCTGTAAATTTATATTAATTTATATAATTATAAATACACCCTTTATTCATTTTTTTTACATGATTAAAATAGATATTAATTTAAATTGATAACTAAGAATTATTGAAATAAATATTTATCATTTTTAAGTAGGTCAATTAATTTTAAAGTGAAAAGCCACAAACCTAAGACATTGTTTTTGTGTGACAATACAAATCACATTTATTTACAGGTGTAATGAATTTGGTAATATTTACTAGATCACGTTATATAAATTAAGTTTTTATTTTTATTTTTTTTATAGTTATAAATTTCAAAAACATTGTTAGCGTACAAAATAAAAATAACTTATTATTGCATTTATTCATATGTATTGTTACATTACAAAACTTAATTATATATGAGAAATATCATAACAATGTCTTATGTTTGTGGCTTTTCACTTTAAAATTAATTAACCTGCTTAAAAAATGATAAATATTTATTTCATAATTGTTGATTTTATATCATTTTATTATCAAATTATATAAAAGAAAAAAGCAAAAAGTATAATAAATTACCATTTCTGCTAATGACTCACATTTTTAAAGGGCAATATAATCCACTTTGACATTGATAAATGCAATAAGAGACTTCTCAACAAGCCATTCATCCTGAAACTTACTTTAACTCTAGAATTTTAATGAATTCACTCTAAAATGCTAATAAATTCACTGCACGCATGGCTTTGGCATATTAAATATTACGTGTACAACACTTCAATACAAAATATGTGCTTATAGGGATGTTGGGCAACTTAAAAATTAGTAAAAAAAATACTAAAAGTTAATTTTTGTGTGTTTGACAAAATCACAAATTTTGTCACTTTTTTGATTTGCTACAGTAAAAAGTACCACTCCATCATTACATCTTTTTTGATTTGTTACAGTAAAAAACATACCAAACACCCAAAAGTTACAACTTTTTTGCTTTGTTACAGTAAAAAATTTACCAAACACCCAAAAGTTACTAAAAAAATACTAAAAATTCCACTTGGTTCAACCAAACACACAAAAAAATGCAAAAAAAAAAAAAAAAAAACACTAAAAAACTACCAAAACTTAAATTTTTTTTTAACTTCCAAACACTCTATAATACGCCAAAAATGTTTGTAAATCGGAACATGTATACATATATACATAATAATAAAAATGTTTACTTTCCATGAAAATTAAACAATTATGCATTTTTTAAAATTTCTTTTGATTAAATAAAATTTTTCTATGATTCAATAAACACAAACATAGATATATATATTTTTATATTTATAAATTTAAGTGTTAAATATATTAATTGATAAAATTTATAGATGTAAGTTTAAATAGAAAGGGGCCGGATTTCTGACTCCGTATACGAATATCACAAGAGAGAGAATTTACCAAGAAATATCCGAGTCCCTAAAATAAACAATTTTTTTTATTAGGAATTTCTGTACAAACAGCACCGTCTGGAGTTTTTTTTTTTTATTTTTTTTTCCTTTTTTTCTTTTGGTGTTAAAAATATATATTCATTTAAATAAGTATACATATGTTATATGATAGGCAAATTGATGTGAACTCAGCTTGGCTTATGACCTTTGCTAGCTAGAGCTTTGGTCTCAAATCCCGAGATATGGGTTTGTGAAAAGGAGGAAAGCAAGAAAGGAATCAAAAAATCTTGATACTTATACATGCTACCCAACAGTTTACTCTCTACAACACTTTTTTTTTTTTTGGTAAAAACTCTCAACATAATAAAATACCAGTAAAGGGGTATTGACTTCAATTTGTTCCACTAGGCGATACACCTGTCTTCTTCTACTCCCTGAAAAAAAAAAAAAAAAAAAGAGAGGAATTAGAAATAAAATTAAATAAATTTTCCTCCGCATAGCAGCAGCAAAAGGAACACAAATCAACTAGAGCATAGCATTCGAGTGATACAATAACAATGTACATACTTTGAAGCAAATCTAGCACAGTGGTTTCGATCCAACCACGAAAAGACTATCAATAATTATGCATACCTTCCGTTGCTTAACATGTCATAAACATAAGAAAACGCACCAACATAAATGGGTGCAAGAGCTCCAGAAATGTGGCCCCTCATAATTTTTTTTTGATAGTTAATGTGGCCCCTCATAATATCGGTATCATTACATAAAGCTCACAAATTTGGAAGAAAAGCTTCAAGAAATCAATCGGTTTGCTTTGATTACCTTTTCAATTTTTATTTTATTTGTTTCTTTTTTATAACTCAAGGTTACCTTTGCAAAATTATTAGAAACCAAGAAAAACTTGAGATCTACCTTTGGGTGGCATCAAACAATCATTCAAAAGCTGCTCCTATAGTTATTAAATCAAATTACAGAACGTTGATATAAGAAAGCTCTTGATAGTGTCCTTGAAAAAGAGTGGAGAGGAGGACCAAGAGAAGAAGAAGATTAAAACAGAAAAGGAGAACGAGAGGAGATAAAGACACCAATGCAACGTGTGCCTCCACCCGCACACCCCTACTACCGATGCTAGTTCCTCTATAATTGTATTCCAATGCCTAAATCTATAGTTAAATATACACTTATGAGGCTGTTATATGAATTCCTTATTTCATACTGAACTCAACAGAACTTTAATCCCAAACTAATTGAGGTCAACTATACGATCCTATCCGCCATTTATTTCGGTCATATATTATGTTCTGCGTGAAGTTTTCTCACAATTTCAGTCCATCTAATCTTAAGTCTACCTTTTGTCATCTCTACCCCTTTCTACTTGAATCAACTCACTTTTTCGTATTGGTTCATCTCTAAGTCTACGTTAGACATGACCATACCATTTTAGACAGCCTTCTCTAGCTTCTTTTCCATCGGTGCCACTTCCACGTTCTTTCGGATATATTCATTTTTTATCTTATATTTTCCTAAATTACTACACATCCATCTAAGTATCCTCTCTGCTACCCTCGTCTAATGAAAGTGTTGCTTCTTAATGATTCAATAATCTGCACCACAAAGCATAGGCAGTTGTATAACCATCCTAAAAAATTTCATTTTCAGTTTAATAGGTATTCTTCGATTACATAAGACACCCAAAACATTTCTCCATTTCAACTAACTCGCTTGAATCCCATAAATAATATCCCCTTCAATCCCAAGAATAATTTATCCAAAATATAAAAAATGAAAACTTTTTGGCATTACTTGATCCTCAATTTTCACTATGCCTATCATTCATAATTTTAGTTTTACTGAATTACAATGCCTATACAATGTTTTAACCGTACTTACTCTAAAACCTATTTGACTCTAAAATACATCTCCAAAGTTTTTAACTTGTGATCAACCCCACACCTAGTTTCATCCACCAATATAATATCATATGTGAAAAATATATACCAAAAGATATCGTGTTGAATATACCTAGTAATCTCTTCCACAACCAAAGTGAAAATATAAGGGTTTCAAGCAAAACCTTAGTGAAGACCAATTGTAATTGAACCCTCATTTGTATCACCTCCAACAATTCTTACATTAGTAATTGCTCTATCATACATGTCTTTGGTCACTTTAATATATTTCACAGAGACTCATTTATTTCCAACACCCACTATACTCTTGAAGCCTATTATACGTCTTCTCTATTTCATGTCTATGTTTATTGTTAAATGAACATACACATACTTATTTGCATTACGTGCATTATGTGCACTTATACGTACTTATGCATACTCAAATACCTATAATAGTTCCCATATATTCATTTTTTCTATAAGTAAAGTTGCTATATTTTCATATTCACATGTATATATACATACACCATTTTAGACATGAACACCTCCGTCTATACACACAATGGCATATTTACCAAAATATATGCAAATATGTCAATGGACAACCATTTGATGTCTATTTATGGAACAATGATTTTAAACACGACCCAAGAAAACCAATTAAAATCACGTACAAGATAATTATCACAGACACTAGCTCCCTTATAAGATAATTATCAAACACACTTAACTCTTTTGCCTTCTATTCTAATCAAAGTACAGGGACAAACAACTAGAATACCCTTCAAATTAGTAAAATATAAGACAACTCGAATAAACTAAACTAGCAAAAAAATAACCACAAGTAAACACAAAAAAGTAAGACCCTCTTTCACATGAGAAACTAAATAAACACAGTTTCTAGACTCAATTGAGCTGACTCATATGAACTCCCCACAAGTCCTCTTGCTAACCTGCTCCAGTAACTCCACATGACGTTATAATGACATGTTAACATGGTCCAGTAACTCCACATGACATTATAATGACATATTCTTGCATGCATTAGCACAATGCATAAAGGAACTTTCATAAGGAGTGCAGGACACATTCTTGTCTAAAAATAAGAGGCTCATGCAGGCCTTATTTTTATGTAGTCATACCTCGTGCAAAAATGTTTTAATTTTCTCCAAATCAGCACACTTTTGAAGATCAGAATTTTTTTCTATCTTAATCACTTCATTTGACTGTCTACTTTTATTTTCACAAGTCAAACCATGGAAATGGAAAACTTTCTTGATGTCTCTCTTCTCCTCGTATATCAAATGAAACAAATTATGGGACCTATGCTATATGTATTGGAATATCATGTTGTAAGCTAACATAGATTGAAAGAAAAGTTTTATCCTTACTTTCTCTTTTTATGAAGTAACCAGATTGAGAATAACTATACTTATGCTTCAGAAGTAGGTCCTGAACCTGGTGATTTGGTCCTTCGCAATGTAAGAGTTTGTCACGCATCATGCACCAAGTGAAGAACGCCACCCTGGGAGGGTCTCACACTCCAAACTCCCTTCCACGGGAATACTCCACCTCCAAATTCTCCTAGCATCAAATAGTAAGACTTAACTTCAAACCTCCCCGATTTTGAAAGCTTCCACCTCATTTTATCACCCCCCCTACCTTGACTAAGTAAAGGCTTGCAAAAAATCTAGCCAAAGCATCCATTTCCCAATCCTGAGCATTTCTACAAATATGGACATCCCAACCAGCATCATCATTGTTCCACTGGAGAAGATCTACTACACAACCCTCCCTGCTGACTGCCATCTCATAGATGTTTCGAAATTCCTCTTGCAAGGCTCTGTCTCCAATCCAGGGATCTTCCCAAAAATTTACTCTGTCACCTCTTCCCACTTCGTACAATACTGCCTTAGAGAAATTCCCCCAGGCACTACAAATGCCTTTCCATGAAACTTATCCCGTGAGTTGCCCTCACCTCTTTGGTGGTCTAGTTCCCCGTTAACTCACCATACCTCATCTACGCAACCCGTCTCCACATGCTAACCCTCTCATCGGTGAATCTCCATAGCCATTTTCCCAAAAGTGTCGCACAGATGGTGCACAACCTTTGAATGCTCACTCCTTCTTGCTTCAGAGGCGTGCAAATAGTATCCCAATTAACTAAATGGAATTTGTGTTCTCCTCTAAGTCACCCTAGAGAAAGGCCTTTGAATCTTCTCCAGCCTTTTAGCAACCAATACCAGCACCTTAATCAGGAACATAAAATAAATAGACATACTTGAAAGGTACTCTTGAGGAGAGTCTCTCCCCCTTTGAAAGTCAGCCCCTCCTCCGTCCTTCAAGTTTTTTTATGATATTTCTCTATTATCATCATGCCATCCCAGACTCTTTTAGCCTTGAAAGCTGCACCTAAGGTTAGTCCTAATTTCCTAAATATGCTGAAGGGAGACAACTCACTTTGCAACCTAAGATGGCAGCCAGGCCACCCACATCCTTGACTTCTCCTGCAGGATGCAGTTCAGACTTACCAAGGTACACCTTCAACCCTGATCCCTCAAATGCCCTAGCTTGATGGGATTGACACTGCAAAAAACAATGGAGCCATCCACAAGTAACAAATACATCACTTCCATCCAGCCACTACAAGCACTTCCGATCTTGAAGCCTTCTAGAACTCTTTGTTTCCTTGACTGCGAGATAAGTCTACTAAAAGCTTGCATTACAAGAATAAACAAAAGAGGGGATACAGAATCCCCTTGTCTAAGCCCTCTAGGAGATTCAAAGAAACTTGTTGGGGCCCCATTAACTAGAACAAAGAACTTCACCATTGAGATGCACCAAAACACCCATCATCTCCACTTTTTCCCAAAACTTATTCTAATAGATAAATAAGGAATTCTCAATTCACATGATTACAAGCCTTCTCAATATCCAGTTTGGAAATCACTCCCAGCTCTCCCCATTTAATTCATCCACCACTTCATTGGCTGTTAGAACTGCATCCAGAATTTGCCAACATCAAATTGGTAGACTTCATAAAAAAAAATTAAAAATCAAAAGGAAAAAGAAGAAAAGAACTGCTGGACTGAATGGAACAAGACATTATTCCACCAAAAAAATGTCAAAGCTGAAAAACAGCAATGCCATATCCCTATCCTACGTTTTTTTCATATAAACAACCCTAAAGCCAGCATGTTAATCAGAACAAGTAAAGAAAATAATCTCATAACAGTTATACCTACGGTTCATTAGAGAAGTGGATTGACAAACTAATGTTATGTTTCATGCTAAATGACAACGTAGATTTTGTAGCATCTAAATCTTTTCACACCTTTTTGGTGTTGTTTTGTTATCATTATTTTTTATTTTTATTTTTTACAATTTTATTACTTGTCAGAAATATATATTTCCGTTACTTTTCATTGCTGGTGGAGGCATCAGTAATCTGATAGTATAATAGGTTGTGCTGGGCAGGAGACAGAAAAGTCCATCAGGAAGATGAATTATTGGACAACACATCATAGGTTGGAAAGGACCTTTTTCATTAGAACAGGATGGGTTGAGGATGCGCTGAAAGTAGCGGCACCATTTACCATCCACAGACAATATTACAGCTACAAGAAACTAGTATAACTTAAACTGAGATTAACAAATATGGATAGTTTGATGCCATGGCATACATAGCTTATGTTTTAACAATAACTCTAATCACCAAAATGCAATCTAAAGTGGTTAGTAAGGCTATCTGCACGCTTGAAGCATTCCATATAAATTATATATACACCATCACACTTGATACTTCTCATACCTATACTGAACAATGGTTAACTGCAACTGGCTGTACTGATGCGGGTGACAATAACGTGGGAAAGAGAGTAATGGATGATGTTTTAGTACATGCGTTTATTTTCAACTTCGTACTAAAAATAGGTGGTCAATTAATCTCAGTGAGATAGTGTATAAGGAACAAGTTTACCTATCAGAAAAAAATAATAAATAACAAAATAACTGACACAAGTTGTGTGTGTGTGTGATAGAGATAGAGAGCCAATATGGGTTAGGCCAGGAGTCTAGTTCTCTTTGATCCACTTAGATGGCCTAAATGGATGTTGGCTGAAAAAGGCTATAATCATGCTGAGTTCAAGGAATTCAAAAATATGTTACTTGAGATTTCATTCATCATTCCAAAAAAGGAAAGTAAGAAAACTTCATGGACCACTTGAGCTAACAGGCATTTTCCCAAAACAAAGAAAATTAGAAAACTGCAAAGAATGAAACCCATAAATGTCACGAAGTCTATGCTATATATTCATGACTTTCGGTTCCACGAGGTAATCATTCTATCAACACTTGATCACAAACATATCAACACAAAACAAGAAGCTCAGAGAAGTGCAAAGAATGCAACCTATAAATGTCATGAAGTATGTGCTACATATTCATGAATGACTTTTGGCTCCATGAGGTTGATCATTCTATCATCACTAGATCACAAACATACCAAAATGTCAACCTAATTTGTTACATATGGGCCATCGGCAGTCTAATTCGTTCCAGTTCACTGAAATGGCTCTTCCACGACCCTCTGTGACACGCCGTAGATGATTAACATCAAGCTTTCTACAATGAAATGCAACCCCTCTCGCTATCCCTAAAAGAGATAATACAGTGGTTCAAAAAGATAAACTAAGTGAACAACGCACAAAGAAAAGCATAATGCAACAAAGACAAATATTCAACTCAAACCATCCATCTAGAATAACCAAGCATCTCAGATTTCCACCGATGCATAACCTGAAGAGCCATATTTCATAATTTACTGGAACTAAATCAACTTTGCATAAGATAAAATAATAGAGAAAGAAGACAGATAAAACACATACCATTTGATGAGCCAGCCAAACAGGAAATGCTGCATGATAGGAACCTTCTCCAACACCTCCGCTTTATACATCTTAAGCAATCCACTATTCACCTTCTTCCAATTTGGCACAGCGCTGATATCATCTAACAGGGGCGAGTGCTCTGCAAACGGTCCCTTCTTCACCTTCTTCACAAAGGCAATGCAAGAAAGATAAAGGTACTCATTTGAGAAGTTCTCGAGAATGTCATCATTATGAATTGACTTTGGCTTCATGTACTTGTGATCAATCAATTGTGACGATCCGAATATGAATGGCAGAAAATGATAGTCATCAAGCCCCCAGACACCATGGGAACCGGCGGGCTCCAGACAGTACACCTGTTGCAATTTCCTCATCAAATCGAGGTACTTAACGAAAACCCTAGACACAACAGCTTGGTAGTCCTCTTCCTTGATCAGCCCCAACCTCGCAAGGCAATACAACCAGGCCGCGAAATTGGTCTCGTGGCCCGTGCCATAGTCGATTCGGCTGTCATTGCCAAAGCTATCGGCGAAGTAGGGGACGAGCTCGACTATGGCGGAGTGGAGATCGTCGGGAAGAAACCGCAGCATGAAGGAATCGGCATCGTCGCTCATGCGGGAGTGCCAGGTTCGGTACGAGTAGTTTCCGTAGCGAGAGGATTGGGCGACAGGGGGGATTTCGTCCACAAATTGGATTAGGGTTTCGAGGATGGAGACGATGATGGAGACAGTTGGGGAGAGGTGGCAGGGGTCAGAGATCTTGTGAGAGCGAATCGACTCACTGAGGGTGACGACGAAACCGAGGAAGTTCTTGGCGGAGTCAGAGTCGTGGAAGCGGCGGATGTCGTCGGGGGAGTGGATGTGCTTGGAGGGGGACTGGAATTGGTAGGGAGGGGAGACGAGGGGGACCTTCCGAGCTTGAGGGACTGGGGCGAGGATGATGGCTTGTTGAGGGTTGTGGTCGGGTGGGATGTTGATCGCCGGGGCGCGGATGGGGCGGTAGGCCGGGGGAGGGGAGACGTCGGACCATGGTGGCGGTGGTGCGTAGACGGTGGGGCCACCGCACTTGACGCATGTTCCTCCGGTGGTGCAGTGGGGGTGGCCGGCGGCAGTGGGAGGGTGTTGCGGCGGTGGTGGTGATGGGGATTTGCGAGAGTGTTGATTGTCTTGAGAGTTTTGATTAGGTTCCATTTACGAGAAAACAGGAAAGAGAAAATGGGAACAAATGAAGAAAGAGAGAGAGAGAGAGAACGAGAACTGAATAGGTAAGAATGAACGAACAACGAAGCGTTCAATAAAGAGCTTCTGATAAGACCACCTGCAGATTCTTCTTCCACCTTCTGAAACTTTGTAGGCATGAAGCGGTGCTCTCTTGTGGAGAGACAGTTGCTAAAAATTAAATAAAAAATAAAATAAATCAATAAATAAATATTATTATTTTTAAATTGTGCCGAGCTCGCCATGCTCAAAAAGTGTTATATAAAATTTTTTTAAATAAATATTAACAAATAAAATAAATACAAATTTTAAAACGCAAAAAAGAAAACATATATATTAAAAAAAAAATTTTGGTAAATAGTATATACATTAAATTAAATTAAATTACTCTGACAATTATCTAACTTTCATTCGAATTTACTTTAATTTCATTAATATAAATAACACTTAAATTGACTTATGCTTATCCTATGTTTGGAATATTGAAATTGATAAGATTCCATTTTGTTTAATAAAAATTATCATTAAATTTTATGTTTAAAATAAAAATAATATTTAATTAATTAAATTTCATTTCATTTGAATATTAAAATTTTAAGATTTTAATACAATTTCAAATCAAACCATAATTGATAAGGTTTGGTGGAAATTTATTTTATATTAATTAATGGGACAAATTAACCCTTAACTTAATTTACTATTTTCCACTTTTGTCTCTCACTCTCTCTCACTCAATCGGAGAGTTATTTCTCCTTCTCCGTAGACTGGTTAGCGTCCTGCCATTTATATCATCTGGCGTATCAAAAATTGGAGCAAATAATTAACATGCTTAGTCTAACTTTGCATTCGTCTGAGGTTCACTCCTAGAACTGAAACAATGAAAAGCATAAAGATTTATCTGCAAAAGGTTATTACAATATTGATGGATTGTTTTTGCCCACTTGTGTCATATATATACTAGACATTGTCTGTGGCTAAAAGTACAGAAATATAATTTGACCTGTAAATGATTCAAATATAAATTTATTATAAATAATCATATTTTTAAAAACTTTTATAAATAAATTATTAAGTAAATAACACAAATAGTGTAAAAGTATATGTATTTAAAATTTAAAATTTTAAGTACATTAAAATTGTATTTTTAATTTAAATATTTATTCTTTAAAAAATTTCCAAGAAACTTAAAGTTTAGATTATTTAAAAAAACTTGGTTAATTTTGTCTAATATTAATATGTAAATTATTTATTATAAATAATCACATTTAAAAAAATTAAAATATTCGACGAAATATGAAAGGAGTAATAAAGTGTATTTTTATGTAAAGCGATCGAAAAAATAACTAACGTGAAGAATAAAAGAAAAATAATTCTAACCATTAAATAAATCCAACAGATAAAAATATATCAAATTCAATTTTTTAATTTTCTTATTATACAGATCGTACAAATAACATAAAAGTTTATGTATTTAAAATTAATTATTTATAAAAATGTATTTATTTATTTTACCACGCACTTAAAAGTTATCAAAAAAATATTATTTTATTTTGAATTTGATCAAGTAAAAAACTTATCAAAAGACGAAGTTTTGCCTCAAAAAAAGCAGAGAAAAAAATCATTTTGTAAAATTTCGACCAACACCCCCTTTTGCTTTAAAAAAAAAAAACCTCCCCACGTGCTTTACTGTGGCGATGTTGACGTTGGTGTTACTGCATATCAAAGAAAATTTGAGAGACACAAAGATGGTGTCTTGGATCCTTAAGAGACATTGGGAGAGAGAGTGTGTTAAGAAATAGTGGAAAATGGGACAATACACTCGACTGTGATTTGACCAATTAGGGCGGACAGATAAAGAGGAGAGAAGTGAGACTAGACAGGACGGTAAAGGCAAAAAGTGACATGAAATCTCAACCATTAAAAGATAGGAATTAAATCACAGTCGTTGATTTCTTTGTATGTTTTTGGGGAAGGCGGGAGCTTGTGGGAGAATCCACTCATCTCAGCCATTGATTTTGAAATAAAATTAAATCGCAGCCGTCCATTATAGTTTGTAAGAGGGATATTTTAAAATGTGATGTATTTTATTATATAAATATATATATCTATAAACTTTTGAAAAATTTTACATATTGTTTTTGAAAATTTTTTTTTACTACTTTACCCTTACTTTTTTCAATTTAACCCAACTCTATTCCTTCATTATTTTCACCCTGTTAACTATTTTATTATTTTATCATTTTTTTCGATTTAACCCAATTCTATATCTCCATTATCATCATTTTATTATTTTACCTTTCCTTCTATTTTTTTCAATTTAACCTAACTCTGTCTTTATATTATCTTCACTCAGTTAACTATTTTATTATTTTATTCTTTTTTTTCGATTTAACCCAATTTTGTCTCTTCATTATCATCATTTTAATATTTTACCCTTTTTTTTCCAATTTATACTACTGCTACTACTATAAAAAGTTTGAGTAATTGTAAATTTTTTTCCACTATTTTACCCGCATCTTATTATGTAAACCTAAATATATCCTTCTTCTTTAACCCTTTTCATCTTTTCTAATCTCCTATCTTTTATAATTATAATATTAATGGAGATTATTAAAAGCCAAATAATTACAAAATTATCTTTATTAGCCTTATTATATCTCTCATTTCTAAAACTCTTAAATTTAAATGGTATTTAATAATTGAAAGTTTTATTTTCATTAATAATTAAAAGTTACTATATTTCATAATTGTAGCATTCTTTTCAAATTTAAATGGTGTTTAGAAAGTTTTATTGTCATGCCCCAAATTTTCCACAATCCCGAAAGTGTGAACAAACAATCACAAATTACCAAAATCATCAATCCAACTAATCAGAGCCAATTATATTTAATAATAATAAACTAACAATCTTCAAACTTAGATAAAAAAATATATATAAATCTATCTTTAGTCTCCCAAACTGAGACTTATAAAATAATCAAAAGAAAAAAAAACTAAAAAATTGTGCAGTTCTCTCCCTAAAATATAATTAACGAGCTACTTAAAATATCTACTCTGCCTAAGCGGTCCCATCACGACTATTGTCTGGTGCAACACTCATACCTGCATTTGAAGCTGTAAGGGCATGAATATAATATATTAACGTATATTAGAATAATCAACTGGAACTCGGAGAAAAATAAAAATTAAATAAATCATGTACAGAGTGTCCAAACATGAATCTTTAATGCGTCACGTCAACATGCATTACATATCAAAAATATTTAAATTTAAATTTAAATATTTTGAATAGGAAATAAAATAAAATAAATTATTTTAACAAAATCATATTTTTAATTATTGGGTTAGGTACTATTACCCGATCAACGTATGCCTTAGTCATAGGATACAAAAAATATCAACTCATCAATGTTTTATAAGTTACTAGCCTACTGGACATGATATCCAATCTTGCGTGGGTTCTTAGTCTGTCACCAACGGAGCTCTCAACATTAACTATTTATCTCGGTATCTCTCTCAACCCAAAATCAAAATCTTAAAATTAATAAATAAATAATTATTCATTTATTCAAATCCAAAATATATACTTTAAAAATATTTTTTTCCTTATTCAAGATTCTATAATAAAACACAAATTTTGAAATTTAAAATTTTTATACCAACTAAATTTTAATTCATCAAAATCAAAATTAATTTATATATATTTTTCTAATCTGCAAGACAGCCACAATCACATAATTTATTATATAACAATAAATCCAATAATCAAAAAAATTCACAAAATTAAATCATATTTTTATTTAACTCTACCTCTACCTCAACAAATTAAATTTGATATCTGTTGCAACAGAAAGAGATAAAATCTGCCTTCAATTTGAAATAAGGAATGTTGTCAGCCACCCTTCTCTGTTCTTTTACTTTTCACCGCTGGTCTTCACTTTTTCTTTTTTCTTTTTTTTTTTTTTTATGAGCGCATCCACTCAGGTTTTATATACACGCACATAAGCATATTAGATGACTTTAAAAAGAGACCTAAAGTGGTCATGTTTTCAATCCGCACCAAAACTCTAAAACCAACCGCCACCTATATATTATAATAATTATATATCAAATTTTACAGCCGAAACTATTGATCACGCCAACTGAAAATTCGTTTGTGAACCTGTCGAACAAAGACAAAAGAGAGGTTACGGCCAGAGAGGTTACGGCCGGAGTGGTGGTCTCTGGCCGGAAAACCCTTCGATACTTAAGTCAGTAAGTAGCTTACGAAAGGAAATTCTTTGAGAGAAAACAAGTGATGGTAATGTTGGCAATAGTCAGCTTACCTTCATTGTCAAGTGGAGTGTTGTATTTGTACTAATGTAAATAATAAATAAAATAATACATGTGATTCGACTGCATCCATGCTTCCAGATACTTCTTTTCTTTCCTTACTTTAAATGCTTTTCACTTCTCATTTAATGCCCCATACCTTTCATTAAATGCTTCTACTAGCCAAATACGGCTGTATAGCAGGAATTCAGTTGTCAAACTGTCTACCTGTCACATCTATCAACCACTTGTAACGAGATGAACTGATCCAGTTCCCTCAGAGCAATAAATACATAGTTCCGTCATAACTAAGATGCATTCATGGTTGCAAGCCCACATTAATGCTGTGGGACCCATGCCTAACATTTATTAGTCATCAATCGAAGGGCCGAACAAACTTGCCTTTAAGGTCTTCGGCTAGCGTCACGTGACAACATGACATTCATTAATACTGGGAAGCCAAAGTAACATAAGTCGTCTCTGTTGTCAGCCACGTGTCAAATATTTATAACACTCACGAGTGGTGTCACGTGTCAACCAGAAATTGTTCGGTACAAGGCCACGTGTCACCCACCACTATTTGTTCGGCACTACACGTGTCTAAGTCTTATTTTGCCCAACAATAATATATTCATATTATGTATGTATATATATGTGTATATTATCATATTACCTTAGAACATATCAGATTGCATGTTAGAATCTAAATGAAATCAGAATTTCAACATTGTGTTACCCAACTGACCGCCTATACGTGTGCACACACACTGAAGTATACTAATCTACAAGTGCAAATAGAATTCAAATGCAGGTTGGATTCTTCACCTTTTCCATTGGAGACGAATTCGAGATTGACCCCAACTTCAACCTCGAGGTGTTTCCGTTTGTAGACCCCACTTCGTTTGAGTTTACAAGCTTCCAGGAGGCTGATGGCCTCAATTTGGCTGAGCTTACAAGCTTCGGGGACCTTCTGGTTAAAAATCCACTTATAAACCTCAAGGAGCTTCTTAGAAGCCTCGCTGAGCTTCGGTCATACTTCCTTAGAATCCGCAAGAAGCTTCCGTCTAGAGTCCCTGATATAAGCTTCGAGGAGCTGCTGGAGCATCCATTTGAAGAAATTTTTATGAGCTTCGAGAAGCAGGTGGAGCATCTATTTGGAGAACTTCTTTTAAGCTTCGAGGAGAAGCCGGAGCATCCATTTGGAAAACCTTTTATTATGAGCCACGAGGAGCTGCTTACGGACCTCTACCTCATTAGCCCCAAGGAGATTCCGCATGGAGACCTGTGTATTAAGATTCGGCAGCTTCTGCTTGGAGACCTCCCTGAAAACATCCCCATGGAAGTGTTCTCATCACAATTAACAGTGGTGTTTTATCAAATAATATTGGGGCCTACTCCAGCTTGTATGATTGAAGAGAGAATGACAAAGTCGCTTCGGTGCATAATAGGACGGAATGCAGAATATGCTCTTTCTCTAATTTCAGAAGCTGTTAAGAATGATAGGTACGTACGGGTGCACACTCACAACAACTAGCAATGAGCTTCAGCGAAGCAAGGTTGCTTCTCCAGTGTATGTGTTTTCCCTGGATGATGGGATGGCGGCTGATGACCCTGCAGGACTTCACGTTAATCCCGGCAGCTGCTTCAAGTTGAAATTGCCAATTTGGACGTCCAATGTGCAATTTTACGATCACAAAGATTCCTCCTTTTGTTGGGTGGCCAATATTGCTCCATGTTACAATGATGGGAGAATCTTGATTTTACCAGTGTTTGACCGCTACCGAAGGATCTCTGTCGGCATGCTCATGACTTCACCAAATATCACTTATTCCTGTGAGGTAATTAATTAATGGATTTAATTTTGTTGTAATTTTAATACGTGCAGCATACTCAGAATTACTTGCCTGAATTTTATTCTTGTACATTACAACTAATATGTCATTGGAAACTTTCATTAAGGGTGATAAATAATTCCCGATCAGCCCAGCTAGGGTTT
Source organism: Vitellaria paradoxa (assembly GCA_019916065.1). Classification (NCBI taxonomy): domain Eukaryota; kingdom Viridiplantae; phylum Streptophyta; class Magnoliopsida; order Ericales; family Sapotaceae; genus Vitellaria; species Vitellaria paradoxa. The sequence continues at coordinate 862,390 of CM034237.1, forward strand.
TAAAATTGGATGAATAATTGCTAAATTAATAATTCTCTTGAGTCAATAGACAAGGATGGACTTGCACTACACCCAAATTTTGAAAAAAGATTTGTATATACAGTATAGGTGTATTAATAAATATCTATTTTTTTTTTTCAAATATGACCACCCAACTCTTTTATTTTAGATCATTAATAAGATATTAGACTTAGTTCGACTATTAATAAGGTATAGACCATTAATAAGATAGTTGGACAATAATAAAATATGAGACTTGATTCTTAAGTTAAGTCATTAATAGTTTTAACTTAGTCAATTAAATAATTTTTAAGCAAATTCATAAATGGACTTTATATATTTGCTTAATTTTTTAAATCGATGATTTTTTATTACATTTTTTAGGTTTGTTGAGAAACATTAATATTTATAAGAATTGGCTCTCCTCCCACTAAATTCCTAATTTCGTCTCTGTCAATAGGTCTAGCTCAGTTGAAGTTTCTCTCCAACACTACCTTTCATTCAATTCCATGTTGATTGTAGACACTCTTGAGAGTGTGTTAGAATTGAAGATTTGATGAGGAAAATGAAAAAGATAGGAAAATAAAAAAGAAAGTATAAGATTTTAAATATATATTCTTATCTAAATGACACTTTTTCATTATAATTTCAAATTTTCAACTCAAACTAAACAATAGAATGAATTTTGAACCCCATCTCTTACTTTCTCTCTTAACAAATCCTTGATACAACTTACAAGGGTGCACAAATTAATTTGACGTCAAAACTTATACCAAAACGTACGAATCATCAATTTATAAAATTTTGAAATCATAATGAAATAGTTTAATTAAGAAAATCGAATTATTAATTTCTGTTTGATTTGATGATTTTACAAGTAACAAAAATTTTAGATATAGTAATAACATTTTAGTTATATTTTTTTTAAAAGACGATGAATGTTATACAAAATAGGTGTAAACTATTTTTGGCTTTAAAGATAAGATTATAATCTTTTATTTTTTTAAAAAAAATGTCTTATGTCATTTTCATTCTAAAGATAACGACGGTTTTAAGATCACATATTTTTTTAAATATATATATATCTATATATATATATATATATATATATCTTTAACATTTTATATATAATGTATATATTATATTCGATAATATCGATCAATTTGATTTGATTAATTGATCCGTCAAACTACAAGTTGAACCAAATGGCGAAATTTTACAAGTTTTCAAATCATAAATGAAGCATTGATTAAAAAAACTGAATCAAACCCAACCAAAATGATCAATTTGATCCGATTTGATGGTTTCACTGGTTTGGTTATGTATCAAACTTGCCACTTTTCCTCAAAGCTACTCTTGTTACAGGAAGAGTATCGCAAATTTTGCCTTTGAATCTAAACTTCCGCATCATCCTTTTTGTGTATTATCTTGAATTATTTTCCCGTTTGAGAAGTCTATATTTTTTCATATTGATCTCAAACAATCTGTAGCATATCTCCTTAATTTTGAAAATATTAAAACTTTAATCAAATTTTGATGTTGAATACAAATATTCTTTATCAAAACTAATTTTTCAATTCTTCTATTATTCGTTTTAGTTATTCATCCTTAACTCATCTTAAAGATTTTTTGTCTTCTATTTTAACTTTAGCAGATCTAGGGGTAGGGATATTCCTAAAAGTAGTCTATCAAATTGAGTCGACAACCTGTGACTAAGTCGAACTAAATTTCCTTAAAATTAATTTTTTGCTTATTTTTATTCTAAATTTTGACAAATTAATTTTTTTAAGGAAAAAATAAGTTTATGTATTTAAAAATAAAAAATAAAAGATCTTATAAAAAGTCCAACAACTCTATCCCATCAAGCGCCACAATCTAAAAATAGGACTCTAAAAAACAAAGGATTCCTAATATGAAAATTAACCTTAATTTAAATTATGATCTATAAACATCAAAATACATGCACTTGGATTCATAATTGATCCAACGCCAATTATATGCTTTATACGAAATGAAAATGATGAATACATCTTTTTTGAAAATATATTATTCTTGTTTGTCATAATTAAAATATATATATATATATATATATATATACGCACCTTGGGGCTAGCTAACACTCTCCGTGCTGTGCAAGTCATATAATGGGACATTTAGGTGGAGCTCAAATCATGTATTATTGTTATTATTCTAAAATGATAAAATAGCAATTATTCAAAGTTTTAAACCAATTAATACTCTTTTGGAACTAACCTCACCATCTGGGATAAGTACACTAAACCCCGATACTATTCCGGCTGTGCATGAATAATTGTAAGATAAACACCATAAAATTAAGAAAATGGCCTCTTGATAATAATGCAATTAAGCTTGAATAATTAGATGTACAAAACTTAGATAGGTGGCTAGCTAAAATTCTATATATAATTTTTGTTGGTTTAAGGTTTTTTTTTTTTTTTGTTTTTTGGAGGGGGTAATTGTCATGTTGGAGTGTGTTAGGAAAATACATACCATTAATATAAGGTTTTCACTTAAATTACAAAAACTCACTCACTCTTTCTTTTGTTGGTAACTATGAAACTAGCATGCCGAATTTATCAGACCATCTACAAACGAGGAACTTGATTCGAGGATAGATTGTTTTCAAAGACATCAAGGCTGGGAAAATGGAGGGGATGCATTGCTGGAATCTGGACGGCAGTCTGTGGAGGAGTGTGTTGCTTTTAAAAATGGAAGGAAGGTTATTCATCATGCAGGTCAAAGCCGCCACAATGCTGTTGCTTTTTCAGAGGGAAAAGGAAGAGGGACGGGGGAGTCCTTGAAGATAACCCACAGAAAAAGGAAGGAAACTATTGCTCTAGAGATGGTTCAACTACACTTGAATCAGAACCTTGTGGACTCTGCAAGGAGCCTAAATGGTAAGAGGATTTGTTCAACTTCATGAATTGTTTCTTCTTGCCAATCAATGTTGCTTCCATCAGCAGCTGCAGAAATTAATTATTAATTAGTATTTCTTATCTGCAAGCCGCAAAATATAACTATTCCTTTGTTTTTGTGTGCATGCAGTCAGCAGATCTACTTTAAAGCGTCCTTGTAGGAAGCTGGGGATCACAAACTGGCCATCTAAAATGATGACGAGTGAAGGACCGATTCCAATTGGTGAGTCTGTCCAAAGTGCAGTATCATCTACAAACGAGGAACTTGTTGATTCGAGTATAGGTTGTTTTCAAAGACATCAAGGCCCAGAAAATGGAAGGGATGTATTGCTGGAATTTGGACAGCAGTTTGAGGAGGAATGCGTTGCTTTTAAAAATGAAAGGTTGGTTATTCATCATACAGATCAAAGCTGCCACAATGCTGTTGCTTTTTCAGAGAGAGAAGGCACAGGGACAAGGGAGTCCTCGAAGATAACACACAGAAAAGGGGGGAAAACAATTGCTCTAGAGATGGTTCAACAACATTTCGGTCAGAGCCTTAAAGGTGCTGCAAAGAGCCTAAAAGGTGTGGATTTGTTCAACTTCATGAATTGTTTCTTCTTGCTAATCAATATTGCTTTCATCAGCAGGCTAGTTATTCTTGCGCGCGCACAAATATACATATACATACATACATATATATATATATATATATACACACACTAGTATTGACCAATCTGATGTGCCAAATTTCATAATAATTTTTTAAACAAAAAATAATTTTAAATATATTATAAAATATTTTAGTAAAGTTGCATAATTTCATAAAATAATTATTTAGTTATTTTTTATATTTTTTTATTTGTATTAATGTTAATTATATTTTATCAAATTTTGATTTGATCCAATCATAAAAATTAAAATTTGTTCTAATATATATATTAAATCACAAACCTACCTAATTGACTAGTTCTTTTTTAAGTTCAAATTGTTTGTTAATTTTAATAAAAGTTTATATGTTTGTTATTTTTTTAATTAATTAAATTAAGTTATGACTGGTTTTATAAAAATAATTTAGACTAAAAATATTATTTTTGTTAATTGTATATTGTAATTTATAAAATAACTCAAATGCTGAATATTATTAATTAGATTTTTAATCAATGGTCAACATGATTAATTTAGTCTTAAAATTGAACTTAAAAAATTTACTCTCTAGCCTAATTAATATTTAGGCATTTTCATGCTTAATTAATAGTAAGCACATTTTTTTTCTTTGTATTTTAAATTTAAAGTGTACTAAGAGTTGTTATTATGAAAAGAGTTAGATTTTTTTTAATTTAATTTTTTTTTCAAGCCTAATTAATTATTTAAATATGTAAATTTTGTGAGAATAATTGACCATAGGAAAGTGTGTATTTATTTTTTATCTAAAAATTTGTAAAAATAAAAAAAAATCGAAGGGTGAATATAGAGAGAGTATCACACATAATTTAATAATAAATTTTCAATTAATTTCATAAAAATGAATTAAATTAAAAATATTATTATTATTATCAAAAAATATGAGCAACGTGACCAATTTAAAATTTAGAAAAAATTAATTTCAAGACTAATTTTATTCAAAGATTTGTAAAAATAAAAAAGTAAAATGATGAATATATAGTGCTATATAAGATTTGATAATAAATTTTTAATTAGTTTTATTAAAATAACTTAAATAAAAAAACATTATTACTAATCATATTTGCTTTTGTAAAATAAAACAAATATAGTAAATATGACCAATTTAAATTTAAAATTATTTAGAAAAATAACTACTTCTTAGCCTCCTTAATTTTGGTAATTTAAATTTTAAAAATGCTAAGAGTTGTTATGGAAAAAATAATCTTATTATTATTTAAGTTTTTTTTTTGTGCCCTTTAATTTAATTTTTTTATTTGTGTTTTTAAATTAATTACTAATACATTTAGAACATATAAATTTGACAAACTATGTTGAATTTATAAGTGAGTTCTTTTTTGATAGTATAAATTCATTTATATGAAAATTATAATTAAGTGAGTCCTTTTTCGAGACCTTCATTTATATGAAATTTATAATCAAACGAGTCAATTTTCAAAACCCAAGCAAGTAGGTTTTTTTTTAGAGCAGATTAGTTTTTTTATATTTATTAAAATTATATACTACAATTCTAGTGCTTTATAAGAAAAAAAAATAAAAGGTGAAGGTGTAGAATTTTAGAGATATGGGACAAAGAAACAAAAGTTTTATGGATGAAAAAAGAAAAGAAAATAATAGAGAAGGAAGGAATTTTAAAAATAATTCAAATTTTTATATAAAAAAAAAAAAGAAAAATGGAATGGAGAGTGAAAAAACATACCATGTAGGATGAGAGTAAAGGAAAGAAGGAGAGAAAAATTACATTGTTTTAGGTGCCATTTGGAAACCCCAACTACTAGCCAGCTATTTTGTAGTAACACTGTAGCAGTTATTTCATCATCTTTTTAAAATTACTAGATTATCCTTAGTCATACTTCCAGAAAGGGGTCAACCCCTCTGAATTGACGGGTCGACCCATTTTTTTAGATTTTGAAGAGTTGGGACATTTGTGCCTTCAAAGGTAATTTTAGAAAATATTTTGAAGTGTCAAATGTATAAATGTTAATATACAAATTTAGCTGTAATTAGCTTAGCTTCCCAAATGCAAAAATAGCTTGTTTTCTTTTAGCTAGTTAATTAAAAAAAAAATAAGCTAAATGAGTTCCAAAACCATGCCTTATTATTATAATATATATAGATATACACATAATAATAATAATAATAGCACCTGCACAAATTAATTATTACTCAGTATTTCTCATCTGCAACCTGCAAATATAAGACGTCCTTTGCGTTTGCATGCATGCAGTTAGCAAATCTATTTTAAAGCGCCACTGTAGGAAGCTGGGGATCACCAGGTGGCCATCTAAAATGATGATCAGTGAAGGACCAGCTCCAATTGCTGAGTCTGTCCAAAATGCAGGATCATATACTACAAATGCAAGTCGACTTCCCAGTACTACTGCTGTCGTCTCCGATCAACGAAATTCCGAATTTCACGAGGAAAGGGGCAGACCGGCCTGCTATCAACAACAAAATTTCTTATCGTCCTCTACTGCTTCAGATACCGTGACTGATCAGTTCAGTTCACTCCATCGGTGCCTTGCCTTGTTACTTCAAGGCAAGACAATCTTAGTTCACTGATGACTACCACTGCTCCAGATCCCAAGACTGATCAATTCACTCCAGCGATGCCTTGCGTTATTACTTCAAGGCAAGACAATCTTAGCTCAGCGATGACTACCGTAAAGGCAACATATGGAGACGGTATGATAAAATTTCAAATTGACTCAACCGCCGAGAGAATCATTGATCAACTGAAGGATGGAGTTGCAAAGAGGCTTCAATTACAGGATGGTAGTTACGATATGATGTACAAGGATGAAGATGGTGATTTGATCTTAATAAAGTGTGATGAAGATGCACAGGAATGCATTCGTAATTCAACTCCACCGGGCAGCGAGGCAGTTAAATTATACCTTCGTGATAAAAGCAGCAGCAGCAACAGAAAGAGTTTGAAAAGAAAAAAAAAAAAAAAAGGTAACTTGTGACCCTGGTTATAATGTTCGAACCTAAATTTTAAACAAAAGAGTAGTTTTGCCTTTCATGTTGTAATACAAACTTGATTTAGGCCTCGATGACTAAATGGCCCAATGTTGTGTTAGTGATCCAATATCTAGAAATCTCTTGAAAAAATATCACTAAACAATTCCTAACAATCCCTAGCAGATACATCTTGTAAATGTTAGAACGTGTGGCGCACTTTTCCAACATTTCTGTTATTTTGTATCAATTGAAAACTGGCAATACATCCAGCAAAGGAAGAGCAGTACTACTCGGACGGTAATTTTTCCAAGTAATGGAAATGCACTGACTATCCAGATTTATTTATTTATTTTGACAAGTGCACCGAACATCCAGATTTTTGATGGAACAGGTTGTACGGTAGAGAGTTTTTACAAGTGCACTCAACATCCAAAATTTTGACGGAACATTGGTATAGTAGAGAGTAATAATAAAACATAATCAGTTACACTACATAAGAAAATAGATCCCAAAAAAATATACAAAAGTGCAAAAAAATCAATTATCAGACAATCAAATAAATATAAGAAAACATCTGTAATAATTATATGTCTTGGAGACCAGAAAGCTTAAACTCTCAGTCAATAGTTACACAATAAATTCCCCATGCTTCCACTTTAAATGGTATCTTAAATAAACATTTCTCGACTCCTTGCATGGTGCTTGCTAGCCAGCTGCGCTTGAAAAATTTAAGCCCAAGTCAACCAGAGAAGTTTATGATATCTATGCAGCAATTAAACAAGAAAAACGATCAACAAAAATATGAAGTTATGCACCTTCGACGTGTACAAGAGACTCATCAATCAAGATAAATATAGACTACATCCTTCAACCAACATAGAACCAAAAAGCAAAACATGACATGACTAAAAAGCTACTAAAAAGTGACAATTCAATTCAGCATATTACATTATATATATATGTGTGTATTTTTTTTTTTTTTTTTTAAATTCCAGATCTTAACTAATACTAGATCACAACAACGCAACCTCCTCCTAGCAACCACAGTAACCAAAAAAAATAACTACTTAAAATTGAGATAATTTGTTATAGGCCAACTAAAGAAACACACAAATGCAGGATCAAGTTCCCAATATTAGTCAGCATGATTTTTTCTTCACTGGATAGGTAAACATCAAGGGGGTTGGGAATCCGGGATGACGAGACCGGTGAGGATTCCTTTTCCACTTAAGCTTGCCCACCCGTCATTCAATATGGTTATTTCCTATTGTAAAACAATTGATTTAATTTAGAAATTTAATGCAGAGATTTTTTTTTTCTTTTTTAAATTTAGCAAACGTTCTGAAGCTTCAGCCTAATTCTTACTAGAACAAGTAATGAGCAACCCATGGATGACTATTTTAAAAAATAAAAAAGGGTACTTACTTGGAAGTTGTCGTTTGTTTTCCTTCCAACAAAATGTCTCTCATTGGTTTTCCAGTGGTACATGAAACTTTAGGAAGGATTTTGAAAATGGACATGAAATAAGTCAGAATGAATGTTAATACAAATTGAAGCAAAGTGGGTCTACCTCTTTTGATGAATAAGTTGCTTTTTTCAACCTTCAAGCCTACTCTGAGTTTTGTCGAGCACAAAATCCCAAAAACTATGAAGAGGGGATCGCACTCGCCTACCAAAGGAAGGCCTAAGTATATCCTTAAAAAGAGAGAGAGAGCGAGAGAGAGAGGAGAAGAAGAAGAAGAAGAAGAAGAAGAAGGAGATGCTGAAAACAAAGGCGACCAAGTAGTGATGTAGAATGGGTTGACCCACCCTTGCCCCGCCGCTCCTAAAGCGTTTGGATCGGATCAAGGATAAATCCCAATCCTGCTCCTGACCTACTGACCCTATATATTTTTTATATTTTAATTTTTTTATAAAATAAATAAATTTAAAATGTAATTTAAAATAAAAGTTAGTCTTTTAAATGTTAAAAAATATATATATATATTATAGAAGAATAAATTTTATCAATAAAGTGTTAATTTTGTATTGTTTTCCATACAAGTGATCAATTGTAGAGAAATAATAATTACTGGGACTGTGTTTGGATGTTTTAGGGAAATAACAATTAATTTTGGACCCAGCAAGTTTTTTTTTTTTTGGGGGGGGGGGTAATCATGCCTTGAAAAAAAACAACAAACCTCATGTCTTGAAAAATTATCTTTCAAACTGGTTTCAAAAAAAAAAAAGAAAAACACAAATGCCATAAAAAAGACAAACGCGCCTTGAACAAAATCCACACATGCCTTGAAATATATATATATAATTCGTTTGAATGTTGAGGGTCTTGTTGGGACAGTGTAAGGGATGGCTGGGGGAGTGGGGTAGGGCGCAGGGCAAAGCAAAGGGCGAGGCAACCAACCAAGTTGCCAGCAAGTGGCTCAGCCTTGCCTTGGAGGTGTAGAAGTGATGTGGGCAATACGGACAATATGTTCCGGGTTGGGCTCAGTCAAAACTGGATCGGATCAGTGTCCACTTGGTCCTCTTTACATGTCTAAGCCTAAGTATTTCATAACCATATATCAGAAGTACATCAAATAAACCTATAGAGAGAGATCACACAAGCATGCTTAATGTTAATGCTTATCAGGGAGGATCTGGACAAATTAACTTTGAGGCAATAGATAATTCAAAGAATTTGAAGATGGAGGTAAGATTGGAAATATTATCCTCATTCTCAAAAAAAGAAGAAAATAGTATCGTCTACAAATTGGAAATGAGAAAAATTAATTATATCCCCCCTAAAAAATAATAATAATAAATAAATAAATAAATTGTGAAGGCCATTCACAACCTCGACGTTTATGGCCCTATCAACCAATCTGCCAAGGGCTAAAGCCACCAGGATAAAAAGAAAAAAGCAAAGAGGTCACCTAGTCAAAGGCCACACGAAGCTTTGAAGACACTGCCAGATTTTCCATCAACAATCACTTAGACATTTTAGAATTCAATTCCTCCATTTGTTTCCAAAGCCTTTTTGCTCTAACACAAAGTCTATGAATTCAACATGATCATAAGTTTTTCAAATTTGACCTAAAAATAATACCATTATTACCGTTGGCTGTAAAGTCTTCAAACAACTTCATTAGCGATTAACACACCATCCAGGATCTATCTGCCATCCAGAACAGCACTTTGAGTCTTAGATATTGTGTCACTCAGAAATGATTTTACTCTTTTAGCAAGAACATCTTCCAAAATCTTGTATAAGGAGGAGACTAAGCTGATTGGACAAAAGCTCTTCACTCTGAAAGGATGATTTCTCTTGGTATAAGACATGTGAATGTTGCATTATTGCAGGCATGAAAACTCCATTGTGAAGGGGAGAAAAAAAAATACATCAAACACTTTCATCAAATCAAGTTTAACAACTTCCCAGCAGTTCCAGAAAAGGGCTAGAGCGATCCCATCAGATATAGGGCCTTATCTCCAAGACAGTTGAAATTGCATTTTTTTTTTCTTCAATGTCAGGAGGTCTCTCAAGCCAAGTCCTCCATTCAGCTCCAATGGGCATAATTCAAAACCATCAATGCATATACTTAGACCACTTCTAGTAACTTATAAAGATCACAGAAGATATTTAGTAACTTATATATCTCATCAACCATTAAATTTTCCTTATCTACAATTTGACTTGTATACTAGTGAATCCTTTTATGAAACTATGTCACTTTTTCTACTTCCAAAAGTATCCAATAGAATTGATTATTTTTTCTATTCAAATAGTTCAACATTTCATTAGAAAGACCACAATTATTAAATTGTGATTTTCTAATCAATCTCCCCCCCCCCCATTTTTTATGAGTACACTCTTTCTCTCCACTGTCAAAGAATCAGTTATCAGAACATTTTTTAATTGCACATGAATGCTTCTTGTAACAAGCAATTACTAAAAAGCTTGATTAAGAATCCATCAACCTTTGCTCGGCTATGACCACAGTTCATTGGGCTAGGGTAGACCAAAATTTTGTTCTGTTTGGTGGATGATCTTTATCATTGGTATTCGCACATAAACCGTATCTAACTCTAAACCCTGGCCCACAACACCCACCCCCCTTAAAAAAACAGTCACACACCCCCAGCTTCTTTCAATTTTTTTCTTTCCTCTTGTTTGGAAGTTTACGAACGCAAGTTAAAACATGTAATTACCCAGCTTATGCATAAAACAAGTACCTTGAGGGTTCAATTTAAATCTTCTCATCTTTCTGATCAAAGGTCCCGAGTGTCATGACCGCCAGAATTTGATCCTCCGCCATTGTTGTTACCAACTCCACCGCCACTAGATTCTGCAGCCCCAAATGCCCCGAATGGCCACGGCAATGATATTCTAAACCTCCTCTGCCCCTGAGAGCTCTCCTGAGACCCTCCACCTCTATTGTCCGAACCCACACTCGAATTCCCCGAACTAGTTGTCCCCAGAGTCTGGTTCTCATAATCAGGATCGTCTGTTGGTAACTCATACCGACAAACCGGGCATGAATTATGCAATTCTAACCAAGGAATAATGCAATCAGAATGGTATACATGCTTGCAAGGCATCTGCTTGACTTCCATACCGCGCTCAAAGTCATCTTTACAGACGGCGCACTGAGCCAAATCAGAACTCAACAACCCGTCATCAACCGTTACGCTGGGAAGCGCCTTGACTGCGGACTTCGACGCGGGCGGCGTGCCATAGCGGTTTGGATCATTCTCGGCCAATTGCTGGATCAGTTGCTCGAGTCCGGGACCGACGAAGTAGTCGCCGAGGTTGGCCGGGAGCCGAGACCCCGGCTCCGACGAGTGATTGCCGATGACGAACTCGATGTTAGCACCGCCGGCTGCAAGGTTAGCAAGATGGCTCTGAAGAAACAAGTAGGGATCGAACATTGGGGGCTCTTGGGCGAATGACCTTGATCGGGAAGTAGTAGATGGTCCGAAGAAGTTCGAGAAGGTTCTGGGGTTTTGAAAATCAGCGGCTGTGGCGGAGGAGGAGGAGGATAACAGGAGAGGTAAACTACTGAGGAAGCCGGAGAGAGGGTCGGCGAAAGGCGAAAAGGTGTCGAGATCCCGATTGGGGATAGGGTTAGGGTCTTCGTGTTCTTCGAGAAAACCACCGTTGCAAGAAGGGCAGAGAAGGTCAGCGTTTGGCGAGGACGAGATAGAAACCGTCCGATCGCATTGGTAACAGAAGTACAGCCGCGGCGCGCCATCCACGATGGCCCCTCCGGCGGAGGTCATGTTTTCGGTCGCTACGAATGACAGACAGAGAACTTATGGGAAATGCTTTTGATTTGCAGCTGTATTACATCTTTTGTATACTTAGACCCCGCTTTGTGTGTCAAAATTTGATTAAAAATAAAAAATTAAGTTTTAGTATTTAGTGTATTTCTTAAAAAATGTGAAAAGTTTAATAAAAATTATAAAAATTTAATAAAAGTTGAAAATTTTTGACACAAAGAAAGTTAGAAAAAATTAAAAATTTTTGTCTAAATTTAATACTACAAACAAAAATTTTTAATTAAAAAAATCTTTTAAAACTCCATCACATATTTTATATCTTTAAAAAAATAAATAATACAATCCAATTAAAATTTTTAATAAAAATTATTTATCAAAATAATGCCACGACTTTTTGTTCTTATTGTATTCAAAAATTAAATATGTAAAGTGTCTTTTTAAAACACAAATGCCTTTTTTTCATTGACAAATGTAATTTTTAAATATATTATAAATTATTTTACATATTTGTATAATTTTAAAAATTAGTTTTGGGTTATTTTGTTTTTTTTTTTTTTTATTTGTGTCAATTTTAGTAAATCAATAAAATGATTAAAGTCAAGTTTCTATATGAGTATTAAAAATTTATATTTAACCAAATCTTGATCTGGCTCAAACATAAAATTTTGAATTAGTTTTAGAATATATATTAAATCTCAAACTTACACAATCACCCGATGTCTTTTTTATTTGAAATCATTCGTCAAGTTTAATATACATTTTTGTTTCTTAATTCTTAACTCATTTTGCAAATTGAATTGAGTTAAAATACTATTATTTTTAGTTGTGTTAAATAAATTTTTAACTAATTTTGTAAAGATAACTTAAATTAAAAATACTATTCTTATTATTCTTACATAATATTACATAAAAATAACTCAATTACTAATTATTAAACAGGTTTCAATTGAATGATCAACGTAACTAATTTAACTTTAAAAATTAGAATTGAAAAAAAAAATTGCAAATCGAAGTAATATTTAGGCACTCTAAGTCTAATTAATAGTAAGCATTATTTTCATGTATTTTCAATTTTAAAATATTCTAAGAGTTATTATTATTTACAGTAATTTTTTATAATTTCCTGTTCAAGTCATCTTGTATTTAAGATTGTCACTTGATCTCAAATGAAAGTTTTTTTTTTTTTTTAAATTATGTTTAATCTCATGATCATGAATTTACTAAATGTTTGGTTTTGGTAAAAAGATATTTCTAATAACTTAGTTGCACTAAAATATATATGTAAAGATTCATATTCTCATAATCTAAATCGTCTGCTTTAAATTCAAATAGGTGCAACGTAGAGTTACTTTATTTTAGTACTACTTTCACTTAATCTTATTTAATCTATAAAGTTCTAATGGAAATTAAGTGTCAATACAATTTTAAAATATATTGTACTGTGAAATTTGTTGAATTATACATATATGGTAATTCATTTACCTAAGTAATATGGGACCACAATGATTAACTCTGCATTTGTAGTGCCTACAGTCTCTTGTCAATCAACTTATATTGCCCACCGATCAATTACATCTCCCCCTTTTTCAAGTACGGACTTCCTCATGACCTTTCACTTCTAGCTGGGCATTAAATTTGATATCATTTATAATAACTTGCATCACAACAATATAATACTATTTAATTAAAGGGTCGTTTGACTCACAAAAGTTCATCAAAACTTACAAAAAGTTACAATTTTTTTTTAATTTTTCTTTCAATTTATTCCAATCAAATTTCATCATGTGTTACTCTTATTTTAACTTTTTCAATTTATTATTATTATCATTATTATTATTATTTTGTCATCCAAACACCATCTAAATATATTTGGATGACTTTCTGATGGGTCATCCATCTAAATACTATTCTCATCTAAACATGTTTAATCACGGAATTTCAATGGAATGTGATGCCTGTATATAGAACTTCAAAGCACGTTATATTATAAAAATGTTGATAATATTTGTAAAATAAAGAGTGTTACTATAATATTCAAATAATACGGGATCTATTAGTATTTAGCTAAATGTTTAAGGGAGGTTGTTGTAATTTACCATTTTTTAAAAAGGAAACAAGAATAAAATTTGAAAAAAAAGTCTTGTTTAAATTATAAAAAAAAAAAGAAAAGAAAAAGCCACACACGGAGGTTACAAAAGTAATGAATAATCAAACCCCGGGGGGGGGGGGAAGAAAAAGAAATGTAACGTGAAACAGATCTATTGACAAGTCAATTTATGATATTTTACCAAATCATAATCGGTGTGGGAAAAAAATCAAATTGCTGTTTTGGATCACGTGCAATTTAAAAGGTTTTTGTTGCATTATAAAAATTGACAATTCTTCCATTAACAATTTTAAAAGATGTGCAGATTTCTATTTCTCTGTGTTAAAAAAAAAGAGAAAAATGAAAAAAATAAACAAATTAACGTAAAAGAAAAAATTGACGGGTAAGTTTGAACTGTTAATGCTTAAAAGCCTCGAGTTACCGCAAAGGAAAGACTGATTCGAATCGAAGGCCGGTTCGACCTGGAACCGTATTAGTTATATATCTCCCTTTTTCCACACGCGCTCATACATAAGCCATGCGAGAAGCGGTCGTGGGGATTCCAAGCCAAAAATGCTGTGATTGGATAACAGTTCCATCTCTGGACGAGGTTTCCCTTTCGTCCTATTTTTCATACTGTGTTTTATCAATCGTTAACGTTGTCTTCGATTTGCCTTTTATTTTTCTATGCTTGTGATCTGGCATCTCTGTTTCTGCTGTCTCCATGTCTCCCCAATTTCAGTGATACTATTCTTTGTTTTTCTACTGAAAATTTGTTATTAATTTTATGTTAACGTATTGATCTGTTGCGATTTATTGCTTTGGAATAGCGATTGACCTGCAGATTCGTAGTATGGCTGACTTTTCAACTTCGTATAGGCGATTGTTGCGACAATTTTTGTTGATACCATGTTTGCTTTGGAATATTGATTAGCCTGGGAGTTCATAGTATGAGTTGATTTTGTTCTTGTTAGAGGCTGTTGATCCATACTTATTGCATGGTACCTTGGAAAATTTTTATTGATCCATTTTCTGTTTTGGGATAATTGTTTTGTGATGCTTCTGTAGTGGAATTTAAACCAAACTAACTAATTAACGATTGAAGGTACATGGCTGATGCAGCCATTCATAAACAGTGATTAAATAGTTTGCATGCTCAGGAGTGGTGGCAGATTATTTGGACAATAGCCAGCTCCAACGACGCGTGTATCCTTGCTCATCTGTTCTTGGTTGAAACTTTGAATACGTCTGAGTTGAGAGACATTGAATACAATGGCAGCTATTATGAATATAGTAAACACTACGCTGGATTGGGTGAATTTGGCATTTGATGCTCCTTCTGCTCGGGCTGTCGTTTTTGGTGTACACATTGGTGGTAGGCAATCATGGATTCTTAATTACCACTCAAGTTTATTATCCTCCATTATTGAGCGATACTTTTCTTAAAAAAAATGAGCTTTTTTTTTTTATTTTTATATTTGGGCTGAAGGGCATCTATTTGTGGAGGGTCTACTTCTGGTGGTTATTCTCTTCCTACTTTCCCAAAAAAGTTACAAGCCCCCTAAACGCCCTCTGACGAAGAAGGTATGCATAACTTTTTTAAATCTGTATCCGCAGCTTCCTGTCCCATTCAATAGGCTTTTGTGGTCTTTATTCTTTTTTATTCTAGAGAGGCAAAGAGAGAGAGTTGAAACTTTCTTTCGGACACAAGAAATAGCTAGGCCTTTCATTGCAACCTGACATTTGTCCTAAACATTCATTTGTTTTCAGGAAATAGATGACCTATGCGATGAATGGGTTCCAGAGTCACTTATACCTCCAATTACAGAAGAGATGCAACAGGAGCCGCCGGTACTGGAAAGGTGAAACTAGTTCACTTTTTTTCTATTATGTTTAAACCAAACTGTACTCATCCATGTGTGTTCCTTCCCAAACTTTAATGTAAATGGGTTTCTTTCTTGATATTGCACTTATTTCCTTAATATGCATTACTGTCTTGCATTATCTATTGGCAAGATTTTATAAAGGTTGACTCTTAAGCATTTTCTCTCCATTCTCTTTTAGATTAAATCTTTCTTATCCCTATTTCTACACTTTAAGGTCTCTTTATTTTATTTTTCAAAGAAGCAAGATGCTGGGATATTGTTAATTTTGTTTAATCAAATGTTGAAGTTCTTAAAGAGATTTTCCACCATAGCAGCGGTATCCTTGCTCATGAATTGCATTTTAATGCAGTGCTGCAGGGCCACATACAGTAATCAATGGCAAAGAAGTTGTGAACTTTGCTTCAGCAAATTACCTTGGATTAGTTGGACATGAGAAGTTACTTGTGAGAATCAATTCCTAGTCGTTGCCTTATCATTTTTCCTTTCCTATTAACTGTTTTGAGTGAAATAGACGCTCATGGAAATTTTGTAATAGGAATCATGTACTTCTTCACTGGAGAAATATGGTGTTGGTTCTTGTGGTCCTCGTGGATTTTATGGAACAATTGGTATGAATTTGTATTAACTTGTTATGCAATGAACTAAATTGAAGTTTCTCCTTGTCTGCTGAATGAAAATTTATTAGCTTTCTAACAATATTATTTGCCTAGATGTCCACCTTGATTGCGAGGCGAGAATAGCCAAATTTTTGGGAACTCCTGATTCGATACTATACTCTTATGGACTTTCTACCATGTTCAGTGCAATACCAGCTTTTTGTAAGAAGGGAGATATTATCGTTGTGTGAGTATATTTTATATTTGACCATCTGGTTATTGGTTTGTCACATTGCATTGCTCTTAGAGGGCTCTGGGAATTTATTTACAGAGTTATTTGACTCTCGAACAATGTATGGAAAGCATTTTAATCCCTAACTCCTAAAAGGGGTAGTTGGTTTTGCCTCAATCGTTGTTTTTGTTATTGTAAGATAATTTGAGTGGCATGTACCAACTTCTTGCATGGCAACATGATATATTTTATTGCTACCACATCGTATACCTAATGTACTGCGGTTATAAAAATAATAGAAAAATAAAGAAATAGAAAGAAAATAAAGAAATCATCTCTATAGACTTGTTCAATGATGTAAACTTAAAATTTCACTTTATGTTAAGCTGATAATATATCAGCTTATATTAGCCCATTTTGATGTAGTGATGCTGGTCAATGGTTCTTGTATTAGTTTATTCACGATTAGCTGGCAGCTTGCTTTCTTTTTGTCCTTCCTTTCTTTGAGAACTCATGCATTGAGCATTCATCCATCTGCATGATTTTATGAGTAATTCTTGGCATATATATATTCTGGCCTCTTCTACTTTTCACTGTTTGGTGACACAGAAACTGCATTGATTTTAGGTAATAATCTTTCCATATATATTTTAAATCTTTCTTTGTGCTTTAATTTTATTCCTCTTTTGGTGGTGAGTGCTCTTCAGAGATGAGGGTGTCCATTGGGGAATACAAAATGGCCTTTATCTTTCCAGAAGTACAATTATCTATTTCAAGCACAACAATGTGGAGTCTCTACGAAATACTTTGGAGAAAGTGACTGTAGAAAATAAGCGAGCCAAGAAGCTGAGGCGTTATATTGTGGTTGAAGCTGTGTACCAGGTATCTTTTTCTTTTTCTTTTTCTTTTTTGTTTGTATATATATATATTTTGGCTATTATGCTTAATTTTATATTTTTTTTCATGCTGATGACTTCACATTGAAGCTTCCATCTAAGGATGTTTGAAAATTTTGTTTTGCATGCTTCCTTCCCCACTCCCTCTCCCCCAAAAAGGAGACCTGCTCCTACCTCTTGTTAATCATTGAAAAAAAAAAAATTCTTATTATTGTCGAGAAAATATATTGACATGTTAATCCCAACTTGTAGACTGGTATGAGCATGTTTCCTGTGTTAATGATGGGTATGCAGAAGAGGATATGCTAAGATTAAAAAGAATTAAAAAATAAATAAAAGAAATGGAGGACAGTTTTGAAAAGAACCCAGAGTGAGGCTGTCTAAAAATTTCTATATCATGGTGAACATTATGGACAGCTTCCATGTTTAAAGTTGAAAAGGTTACAAAAGATGTGAGGTTAGAGCTCAGATAGGTGAGATTAGGCTTTCAATAGACATGAAATTTAGCCCAACAACTAGCTGGGATTTTGTTGTGCAAGTATTACAGGGCAAAGGGTTTCAAGAGTCCTATGGTTTTAGAGTAATTGTGTAAGTTGAAAGTTATAAGAAAATCTCTGTAATTTATTTATCAAAAAAGGGAAAAAAATTTCTGAACTTGCACCGCTCTATTAATACTCAATACCAATGAGTATTGATTCTGTTAATACAACGGTTTGAATTTGAGGAGTATTGATTCTGTTTGAGGTAATTGAATTGAAAAAGGCCCTTTGAGAAATGCCATTTAAGAAGAATTCATCAAAAAATTTCATCAAAATCATCTCCAATAGTCCTAAAATAGGGCCATCATCCCATAGAAGATCTGGTGGGGGCACCAGGTTCATGCCACCCCTCAAGGATGTGCATAAGCTTTAGGAGAAGTGCACACACTCACTTTATTCCCAACCCAACCATTGAAGGATGGAGCACACAATTTTATTTTGATGGAGTCGAGTTTTTCTTGGTCTAGAAAAATGATGAGGACATTAGGTTTAATTGAAGTCATCCCCCTTGGATATATCTGGAAATGGTTATCATAATAAACATTCGTTATTTCCCTTGATATCTTAGAACGAACCAATGTCTTCCCTTGGTTTTCTTTTGTTTCCTATTTAAGTTGTAATCTTATGTTGGTAAAGCATGGTTGATATTATGATGATAATGAAATGGCTTATGGGCTAATTTTCCTTCTCTCTCTGAGTTTCTTTTTCTCTTTATAATTCTCTCTTCTTGGCTGTTTCTTCCTTCTTGGCATAATTCTTCTTCTTGTTTCACATAAGAATCCATCAGGCTATGGAGCCTTATCTTTCCCACAATCGAACATTGTTGTTTTAACCTCATACCCAGTCATTTTTCTAGTTCAGACTGTTCCGTCAATGATTCGCGTTTCAAAATAATGGTCTGGAGCAAAGAAAGTGAGAAATAACACTTAAAAAGGAGCAATTTTAGTGATGATAACTATTGGATGGACTGTATTTGGATTAGCTTTCTATTTGGACAGAGGCTAGGCTATCGAGGCCAGCATGCCCATGTGCCAAAGTTTCATAGCCCCAAGGCTATGTGGCCGTCTCTACATGGCTTGAACGATCAAACGGTGGTTGTTATTGACCAAGTAGTTGTAGCGTCACCTTTTGCTTGGTCATGTATTGGAGAGATTGCAGTGGAAGGTAGTTGATCACGCGCATTAAACGCTTGGAGCTTTCTTTTCTCTTAGATTGATTCAGATTCAAATCCCTTGAAGTAGGATAGACAAACTACTCCAAAAGATCCCTAGTTTCAACCATCATTCTGTAAGTTACTAGTGATTTTGCATGGAGGATACTGGGGGAAAATAAGTTAATATAAATAATAAAGTTGTCCTCTCCCTAACAATCTAATTTTAGGTGAGATGGTTGTTAACACTCTAATATAGTGTCATAGCAGGCAATCATCTTGACTCCTGAGCTGAAACCTCATCGCCACTAAAAAAGAAAGGTTTAATAGTTACATGTGTTTGTCCCCGTTAAAAGTCAATTTTGCCACAAGTGAGGGAGTGTGTTGAGAGAAAATAAGTTAATATAAATAACAAAGTTGTCCCTCTTCCTAAACAAAGTTGGCGAGATAACTAACAGAGTATGGCTGTGGGACCATTGAAGGTTACCATGGGAGACAACTTGCCAAGAGGTCTTTGGGCCTTGTTTTGAGCCAAGGGTGGAACAAACTGGCAAGGTTGCACTATTTTACTCCTTCAAAAAGTTGTTGCTGTGATCTTTGCCAGGAGTGAAATTTGCAATCTAAAATGGCAAGGTTGCAAATTGCCTCATGAGATTCTGTATTAGTTCCCACATGTATGTATTTACTCGTCATCATTTTTTAACACGTTGCCTGTGCTATATAAGATTTTTGTTTGTGTAATTCTGACATTGTTTTTGGATATGTCAAATAAGTATTTACCCGTCATCATTTTTTAACACGTTGCCTGTGCTATATAAGATTTTTGTTTATGTAATTCTGACATTGTTTTTGGATATGTCAAATAACAAAGTACTGATAACTTCCATCTTCAATCTACAGAATTCGGGTCAAATTGCTCCATTGGATGAGATCATTCAATTGAAGGAGAAGTATCGCTTCCGTGTTCTATTGGATGAAAGCAACTCGTTTGGTGTGCTTGGCAGCTCTGGAAAAGGGCTTACAGAACACTATGGGGTTCCGGTATGTTTTGAAGATATTTCAGGTTGAATTGTTTGTTACAGTCCATGTTGTTTTATGTTGGTCTTGGTATTGTAGATTGAGAAGATAGATATCATAACTGCTGCCATGGGACATGCATTAGCCACAGAAGGAGGATTCTGCACAGGAAGCAATAGAGTCATTGATCACCAAGTATGGGAGTACTTGACTAGAACTACCTCTTGAAAAAGTGAACGTAGTGATGAAAGAAAACTTTGTCAAGCTTCCTTTTGAAATGTTTCATATATTTCTTGATAGTACACCTCAGGTTTCCTAGTTTCCTGCTCTTAATTCCTGGTGTTATGTAACATGTTCACAGCGTCTCAGCAGTTCTGGTTATGTATTTTCTGCTTCCTTGCCCCCATACCTTGCGAGTGCTGCTATTACTGCCATTGATGTTTTGGAGGAAAATCCTGATCTTATTACAAAACTGAAGAAAAATATTGCCTTTCTATGCAAAGGTTTGTATATTTCTCATCATTTTTACTAATTTAGCGTACATCCAAATGCTAAATAGTCCTTGATGATATGGTTGAGATGGCTTCTACATGGTTTTCTAGTTAATCTATTTTTCTGAATTCGAGAACACTTGGCACCTGCCTTTGGCCTTGGCTTTTGGTTGTCCCACAGAGCTGGGTGAACACAATTCTGTAGCTGCCTGGGTATTTAGTACCAGTGATATTCACCTATTGTGCCAACAACTTTTAGCTACAGAAAGGCATGGGAAAAATGTTTTGGGTGTTTGTGGCATATGCTTTTCGGATGATGCTGTGTTTAGGGTTGTGTATTTAGTTTAGACTGTGTAGTAATAACAATAGAAGTACTACTTGGTCTATTTAGTGTTTAAGCGTTATGGCTCTTATACCCTTGGCAATTGCAGAATTATCGGGTATACAAGGCCTTCAGATTGTGAGCGATGCTCGATCCCCTATTGTATTTCTCAGACTTGAGGACTCCACAGGTTCCTTGAAGAATGACCTCCAGTTGCTTGAAGATATTGCTGATGGGGTAAGTCAGCTGTTGTCAGATTTCATTCACGCCTGCTGTTTGATGAGTCGATATGCAGACAGTCTTAGGCTACCAATATTTTTTTTTGCAGGTATTGAAGGAAGACTTGGTCTTTGTAGTGACCTCCAAAAGATCTAAGCTGGATAAATGCCAATTGCCTGTGGGAATCAGATTATTTGTCTCCGCCGGCCACTCAGAGTCCGATCTGCTGAAAGCATCTGATTCGTTAAAGAGGGTTGCAGCAGCGGTGTTGGTGGGTGGTCGTATTTGAGAGGGTGCAGATCAGATCTCATTTTCATTGCAGATGACAGTTATTGTGCCAGTCAGTTGTTCCACTTTGTATTACTTGGGGAGATTGGTTTGAATTCTGTATCTTTTGTATTCCCTCTTTGACATGCAAGTGGGATTAGGTGGGGGCGGTGGTGCTATTTCTAGAAGCTAGTTATGATGTTTTGGGAATTTTGTAATGTATTTATTTGTCTTGGTTCCCTTTTTTTTTTTTTTTTTTTTTGGGTGTTTTGTTATATAACTTGTATACGTTTTGTGACCCCTCTTTTGATTAGCTGGCATATATATATATATAAAAAAATTAATTTGTGGTTAAATCTCTTGAGATTTGAGTATAATTTTTAATTTCATATTTACACACCTAAATCTCACAAGTTTTATAGATATGCCTTAAACTTCCTAAAATTTGTATTATGTTCATTCAAATATCTTTTGTTATATTTTTATTTTAAAAATTGACTATTGACTAATTTAATGTTATGAAATTGTTTTTATACCATTAGTATTAAATAAAATTACTTTTATTTTGTTTACCAAAATTTATTGTAGAAAAATAACAAAATTTATTGATAATATTTTTATTTATTTATACTTTTTCTGGAAGATGTTACTTGCTAAAATTAAATTAAACCAAATAAAATTTTAATTTTGTTGGAGCAATTTTTTATTGATATTAGAATGAAAAATTTAATAGAAGAAGTTTGAGTGAATGTATTATAAATTTCATGGGATATAAATGTACATTTATGAAATATGTAGGATCTAAATGTACAAAGTTAAAAATGTAAGGAGAATAGACTCTATAATATTAATTTATTAACTAAATTCACCAATTTGTCCAAATTTTGGTAAATAGTAATATGACAAAAAATAATTTAATTTATTTTTAATTAAATTTTGGGTTCAATTTGGGGAGATGCATATTAAAATTTAATGAATTAAAGTATAACTCAATAACTTTTTTTTTTCAACATTGTATTAAAATTTGTACACAGAAAAAAAGAGTAAGAAAAGCAAGCGGAGAGATTAAAATAGTTTTTTTTATTTATTTGAAAAGAGAAAAAGTCGAAATAAGTGTAATAATAAAGAAATGCAACAAGAAATGATTATAATCTTTAATTTCATATATATATATATATATATATATATAATTTTGAATTGTTTCTTTTTTTTTTTTTTGGCTATATTTTTAGTTAAACTTTTTTTTTTATTTTTTTGGGTCCGCCACAAAGCAAACGAGTTTTTTTTTGTTCTACGGAGCATTTAAGTAGAAATTGTGCAAATACTACCGAAGGAAAACATATTCGAAAAATACTGTTAATAAAATCGCGGTTTGAGACCGCGGTGCTTAGCTGTGCTTGAGACTGCCGTATGATACGTGCAGAACTTGAGAAACCGCTGCTTCAAAGCGCGTTTCTTCATGACTCGCCCCTTGAGACGGTAACTTTTTGGTCGCGACCACCGCGAATGTGGAGAATCTCAAAATGAAAATTCACTACAAACGAGTTTATCAGAGCTTTTATGTGGAATAAACGAGATTGAGATTGAGAATCTGTGTGAGAGATTGAGAAAAAGAATTTTTTTTTTAAATATAAATAAAATTTATTAATTTTTTTTGAAAGGTAAATATATCATTTTAAATTATATATAATAACTAGCTAAAATAAAGATAATTTTTTAATTTTATTTAATAAAAATGATAAAATACAGTGTAATAGATTATTTGCGAAATAAAAATAGATTCATCTAAAATTTTATACACATAACTATTAAATATATAATATTTTTAATATAAAAATTTTATTATAATATGTAATTATAATTAAAAATAATTTAGTATAATTAAATTAATATAATATATTATATTATATATATATAATTATATTTGTTTATTGGTTATAAGTACAACAATCAATATTAATCTGCCCGGTACCCAAGAAACGCACCCCCCAAATCAATTAGAGTCTTTGCAATTTCTTCTGTCTTAGAAGAAGAGGAGCAGTTTGAGGATGAAGAGGAGTCCGGCGAAAAATTTCGATCAAGTCGCCGATCTCCTTGCTAGTAGATTCTTTGCCAAACATGAAGCTGTTTTTGGGAAGAGTGAAAAAATTAAAGTTTTCAAGATTAAGAAAGTGAAACCCAACAACTGACTGCGGAGCAAGGCAAAAAAAAAAAAAAAAATTCTTTTTCTCAATCTCTCACACAGATTCTCAATCTCAATCTCGTTTATTCCACATAAAAGCTCTGATAAACTCGTTTGTAGTGAATTTTCATTTTGAGATTCTCCACATTCGCGGTGGTCGCGACCAAAAAGTTACCTTCTCAAGGGGCGAGTCATGAAGAAACGTGCTTTGAAGCAGCGGTTTCTCAAGTTCTGCACGTATCATACGGCAGTCTCAAGCACAGCTAAGCACCGCGGTCTCAAACCGCGATTTTATTAACAGTATTTTTCGAATATGTTTTCCTTCGGTAGTATTTGCACAATTTCTACTTAAATGCTCCGTAGAACAAAAAAAAACTCCAAAGCAAACATATAGGAATTGAAGAGCAAAGACAATTATTTTAGTTCTTCTCTTTCACAGGTCACTTTCCCAAACACACCCGAAAGTTTGATTTCCATTCAAAAATTCTAATCTAATCTATTGATCGCTACTTTGGTCGGCGTCTCTAGATTTCTTGGATATTAACTAATTCATTCTTATACCTTCCAATCGGCAAAACTATCTCTGGTTTTGATAACGTCGTCTTCATCTTCTTCGTTCTCAGTAAATAATCAGAAGAAGAAGAAGAAGAAGAAGAATGGAGAACTCCAAAGCCGATGGCAATGTAACCAAAACCACGGAACCCACTCCCACCGCCCAAACCCCTAACAATTCACCTACTATTGTTCAAGATCGTGAAGAAGAAGAAGACAGAGGATCGAATGTTGTTAGTGTTCAAACTCTCATGTCGCCGCCGCCGCCGCCGAAAACTCCTTTTACCAATCTCAGTCAGGTCGATGCTGATCTTGCCCTCGCCAGAACCTTACAAGAACAGGTCTCTTTCTCTCTCTCTCTCTATATATATATTATGTATGTGCACAGAGACGTTGGGCGATCTTCATTTTTAAATTTCCTTTTGGATATACTCTGTATGGCCTTTCAGCTTTCTTGATTGTTTTCCTCTGTGTTTTGGAGCTGTAGAGCTCATACGATATATTTTGTGAAAATCGTTTATACGCATCTCTGCGTGAAATTAGATTTGATTTCTGGTGATGTTTTCATTTAGCTGTGTTGGAGTTACAATGACCTTCCGTTTCTCAAACTTAGAAGAAATTGAATTTAAAGTAGGAATGGCATATTTAGTAGTATCTGCCTTTTCCGTGTTGCTGATTTCTATATATATATAAAATGGAATCTGGCAAATCACATTGCTGGTGAGATGATTTATTTTGCTGTTTAACTATTTCATGTGTTTTAGTTTGCAGTATAAGCTCTATTTATTTATTGGTTGTCTTCTTTGGTTGTGGAGTAGGAAAGAGCATATATGATGCTAAGAATGAATGGTGATGGGAGTGATTATGGAAGTTGGGAGGATGGAAGCTACAATCACGAGAATTATGAAGATTTTGATGATAGTGCGAATGAATTTGATGGTACTGATTTGGAGGATGAGGAAGATGATGAGGATGCATTTGATGTGCATGCTCAAGCCGAAGCTGGAGAGGATGATAACATTGGTGTTGGTGTTGAGTTAGATCCGGCTTCTTTTCCTAGTGATGAGGCTTATGCTAGAGCTCTACAAGATGCTGAAGATCGAGAAGTGGCAGCTAGGTTGTTGGCCTTAGCTGGGATACGTGATCATGAATGTCAGTTTAACTTAGTCCTACCATGTACATATAATATATTGTGTTTCAATTCCTTCTCCACTTGTGCTGATTATTATGTTTTTGATGCACTTGTAATAACTGCTGGTGACTGCAGGGGAAGCTGAGAATACAGAGGGTGATGGCAACAACCTCCCTCAGGTATTGAGTTATTTTATGTCAATCATTGAGCTGCATGAACCATTTTAGATTTCTTTTCCACATTATAGTGTTCGGCTATGAACCTTAGAATATTCTGATGTCATTGAAGGATTGGGAAACCACACTTTTGTCTTTAACTATTCCCGTTCTCTCTTTCAAACATACGGAAATGCTGGGAGTATTTCATATCCCTGCAACAATAGCAGAAACACAGAGAGAATGGGCCTACTTCAAAGCCTATGGACTGGATAGACTCAGGGCCATCCATTGAAAGCACCAGAACAAACACATTAACTTTGCAACCATACAAGCAAACTGACCAACCATCCTAAAAACCCCAAAGGTTGCAAAAATCTCCTATAAGGTAAAAGTAAGCACAAGCAGGTGCATAAATAGTTGTAGGTGGGATGCATAGAAATTAGATGCCTTGGATCAGCAACCTGGCTGAAGCATCAGAGAAACAAGCCAACGAATCACCTGCTACAACCAACAAGAAAATTGATCACGTCCCAGATGGCAACCAAATCTGCAATAACCTACAGCATGTTTGCAGCCTCCACCAGATGTCACTGCACCAACCTAGCAACTCCCAATGCCCCAGCAGACATAGTCTGCACCAAACAACTGCCTACCAAGCTTTTTATTCACATCAAAACACTCACAAATTGCTAGTCACCCACCTTTTTTTTTGTTTTTGATAAGTAATCATAATTTTATAAAAGCACAAGAAGATGCAAAGCTTGACCCAAATAAGTAATCAAAATTTGAGACTAAGGCTTTATTGAGTTGAGTTAAATAAAGAAACAAATATACGATTTTGATTAATATGCATTTGTCTTGGATGGTCTTACTAATATTTTGTTTTATTTTTATTTTTTTATTATTTATTTATTTTTTTCCAAATTGGGTTCTTGGTGGGAGACCTCTTTTCATGCATCAAATATCTCAAAGAGTTGGCTGAAATAAAATTATCTGATATAGTTCTCTGGAATAATCATTATGGAGGCAGTGAGACATCAATTAGAGTTTCACTGGTGTATCACTTTTGCTGCTGTATTGAGGTTCTGTAGTGCTTCATGAACAGTAACCAAACAGCTCATTTAACTTACCAAAAAAAAAAAAAAAAGATCATTTAAAGATAATTGTTTGTTCAACTTCTTTGCAAAGAAATGAAACGAGAAGGAATTGTTCTCATAATAATTTTAAAGCACCATTACTGTATACATGGATTCCTTAAATTAAGTACCTATTTGTCTCTCATCACTTGGATAACTTACTGAGATCTGTGTTTGGTATCACTAATTAGACATTCACTTAACAAACAAGATGGTTCGGCAATGTTAGAAGGCGTCCAACGGAGGCACTTGTTATAAGGTGTAAAAGTATGAAGATTGCCAAGAGTAGGAGAGGAAGAGGAAGACCCAAGGAATGTTGGAGAGAAACTATTAAACACGACATTGCCTATCTGAATTTAACGGAGGACATGACCCTAAACAGATTTGATTGGCGTCATCAAATCCATATAGCCGACCTCACCTAGTGGGAAAAGGCTTAGTTTGGTTTGGTTTAGTATTAGGTTTATTTTATTTTAGGCCTTTGTATTAGGCCCAATAATTTTTCTATTTAAACCCTAATTAGAGTTAATAGAACATTATTAGATTGAATGATATTTTGATTATTGTTTCTTCCCCTACAGCTCCTGCCACCCTTCTTCTCCTCTTCATCCTCCTTCTCCTTCTTTGATTCCTTCTTCCTCTCTACAATCTTGCATCAATTTTGGTACAACTTTGGTATCAGAGTAAAGATCCTACAAACTTTTTCGATTTCTATCACTATTGAATAGATAGAGCAATCCAAAAAAAAAAAAAAAAAAGAAAGCAGCTGCCGCAGCAGTCGCCACCGCCGCCTGCCCTACGCACCCTAAAGCCCTTCGAGTATGTTTTCGTGTATGTTTAGAATATTTAATTCCAGCGATTCCACCTACCTTCGGCGAACTCAACGGTGACTTCGGTGAATTTTTTGCGATTGACCGACGACCTTCGGTGAACTCTAGCGAATTTCAAAATACACCACTGGAACTGCCACACTCCAGCAATCTGACCTGTGCTCCGGCGAAACTCCGGTGAAGCTCCGTTGACTTTTCTAGCGATCTCCGACAAAGTTTAGAATACTCCAGACCACCTCTTGGTTCATTCTTGGCAAATTTTAAGTAATAGAACAGCCTACTACATATTCGAATGTTTCACAAGTGAGCACTTTACATAGCTTGGAGCAAAGGTTTGGATTAAGGTACAATTCTCTCATTGTTAATTATGATAAATGCTTGTATCATATGGCAGTGTGAATTGCATAAATTTGAGCTTAAACCTAGCCCATTTGTTTCATCTATCCTAGTTCCCATTTCCCTTTTGAATTTAGTTAATTGTTGTCCATCTTAAGGGGAAAAAAAATCATTCACCCATTGCTTGCCTAAATTATTTGTTGAGTTTTATTTATTAGATTCGTAATTCCTATTTTAAGCATATTTATATTTTTATTACTGTCTTTTTTAGTTTTCTTTTAATATCAGCATTAAAAAAAAAATTTGCTTCTATCCTTTAACCATGAATTTTGAAAATCAATCATATTGGAGTAACAAAGTAGGATTTCGTTCTTTTCATCAAACTTATGTCAAAGATCCTCCTTATTTTAGTGGCACTATCAATCCTCATGAGTTTCTTGATTGCGTAGATGATATTGAATGCATTTTTGACTATCACGACTTGTCTGATGACCAATGTATTCGTTTGGCCAAAACAAGATTGACCAATTATGCTAAAAAATATTGGCAAACAGTCGAATTATACCATAGACCTGTTACTTGAGGGGCCTTGATGAAACAAATTTTGAGCGATCGATTTGTTCTTAAAAGTTTTATAGATAAGCATTCTTCTGTTGATGGGTATTTTGATCAATTTAAAACTCTTAGGAAGTGATCTAACTTTCAAAATGAGTCTTGTGCCATCAGTACATTTGTCTTTGGGTTAAGGCCTTGCATCCGTGAGAAAGTTCAATGATACACTCATAAGACTTTAAGTGAAGCTTATTATAAAGCTTTAGAGATTGAAAAATATTATGAATTTGAGTCTTATGAGTCTATGTTAGAGTCAAAGTGCTCTATACAAACCATTGAGTTACAATGTCCATCCCTTAAACCTACTGCCTCAATTGTTTCTGTTAACACTTGTGATTCTTTTCTTGATTCTAGGGATGTAAACGAGTAAGGTACCCGCCTAATTAGCTAATCCAATTACCAAACCCATTTATTTTTTACTTACCATTACCGTCTCAAACCCATTTATTTTTTTAGTTGGAATCTCAAACCCATCTCGTCCCACACCCTTGAAACCCATCCCAAACCCGTAAAACCTGTTTATGTTCAATTGGTTAAAATTACCCGTTAAGTATCTGTTAAATATCTAATTTGAGATAAAAAAAATAAAAAATTAGTAAGTGACAAAAATATTAAATTTATTAAATTGAACAAATTCACTGGTTAAATGATCTCTAAGTTTTTCTTTTTTTTTTTTTGTTTTTTGAAAGGTAAAGAAATATACTATAAATAGTAGAAATAAATGTACAAATATATAGGAGCATATCGTTGGAACAGTATAATAGGAATCACAGTTTATAAAGGACTTCCAAACCCAATATAGAAGTTGGAACAATCCATGACACGTGCAAATAGCACATAACAAATCATAAATTAAACAAGCCTACATGAATTATCCCAACAAAGGCAAGAGCAACTGCCGACAAGGTACAAATGACCTTGACTTAAGAAGTTCAAAAATTTTATTTTAGGGATAAAATTGTATGTAAATATGTAAATATATATTTTATTTTATTAAATGGGTACCCTATGGGTATCAAGTATCGGGTACCCTATAAGTATAAACGGATATCGGGTATTGGATACCCTACAGACAAATCCCAAACCCATCCCAAACCCTCACAGGTATTAAATTTCAATCCCAAACCCGGCCCAATCCCATTAGGGTATTTCTCAACGGATTTTTATCAGGTTCAATCAAGTCGGGTACCCTCATGTACCCGCCCCATTGACATCCTTACTTGATTTTCTTCTTTTGACATTTGATCATGACAAGTCACCAAATCCTCAAAATGTGTGTGAAATGGTTTAATTAGTTCCACCATCATCTTATCTTAATTTTGTTGGTTTATTCGAGGATATCATGAATAATGATTGTCAAGATTGCATAGACTTTATCATTGGTGATGGTTACTTTTTCAGTGAATATTACTTAAGCGTCTCAAGAGTTTTACTTAGTGACCTCATCAATTGGGAGTTCTTTGAGTCCATGTCCAAGTTATTCTTCCGTGAGATCATTCAGTTGCATGAGTCCTGCTCACTTGTAGTGTATAACAAAGAGATTCTTACATACACTAAACAGTTTCTTTTACAAGTTGTGTGTGGCATCTCTTACCGCTATTCTATTGATATCATTGAGTTTCCAGCCACTTATTCATCTTTGAGAGATTCTAATTTGACAAGTTCAGTTGCGTCATCCCTCGTCATTTTTTCTCAATCATATATTCCACCTCTTTTAGATAATGCTGATATTAAATGAAAAATTGGGTTGAGTAATAATTATTATAAATTTTCTACTTATGTTATTGATGGGAATAAAGATTTTAACGGATGTAACTCAATTATGACTTATGCAATGCCTACTTACTACCCCATATCGTCTTGCCAAAATTTACATGTCGAAAATGTTGGACCATTCTATATCCTTTGTGATCTTAGTCCCAATGCAATTTTTTTCACTTTGCCATGTGATATGAGTTTTGTCGTAATTTGCCATGTGGAGAACTTGTTATCTTGTCTGGGCATACTTGGCCCTCAAATTTTGTCTGCAGGTTATAGCAATGTTTTCATGCCAGTTCCAATTCTTCCACATCTTCAGCGGTGTCCATCTGTGTTCATTATTGAGGATCTCATTTTCTTTCAACTCCGAAGATGTCTTGGCAAGTGGAAAATACGACCTAATAATAATACCAAGTTTTCAACTTGACGGAGTTGAGTTCTTCTCAGTTCGGGAGAGTTGATAAGTATATCGGTTTACAAATTTATTTCTTTTTATTATTATTATTTATTATTTGGACCCATTTGTTTTGGGTTTTATTACTAATGATTTTATATTATTAGAGGTTATTTGGACCTATTTGTTTTTGGCCTATTTTAGTATTAGGTTTATTTTATTTTAGGCCTTTGTGTTAGGTCCATGAATTTTTCTATTTAAACCCTAATTAGGGTTAACAGAATATTATTAAATTGAATGATATTTTGATAATTGTTTCTTTCCCTACAGCTGCCGCCCTGCTTCTTATCCTCTTCCTCCTCCTCCTTCTTTGATTCTTTCTTCCTCTCTATAATCCTACATCAATTACACTTTCTCCTTTATTGAGGTTTTGTAGTGTTCCATTAAAATTAAACGACATAACAAGTATCAGATATGTTTGGGATGCTTAGAGCTTCCATTCTACAACCAAGGATAAGATACTCTGTGCCGATTAGAAATTCAGGGATTCCCAGAGGGCTCTCCAAAGATTTTTTTTTTTTCTTTTTTCTTTTTTCTTTTTTTCCCCTTTATTGGATTAGCTAGACAAAGAAAAATCTTTGGAAGGATTTTCTTGTAATAAAAATTCAATATGGAAAAATTGGAACCCTTCTAGACACATACAATACATTCTATGAAGATTTATTCCAGCCATATGAAATGATTTGTTTGGGAGAATGGATTGGTTAAGCGATATTGAACATATCTGAATTAACTTAGTGTGATGAATGACATTAAAAATGAAGAATTGGAAAAAGCTTACTCAACTCAACTCAGCTGAATCTTTTCCCAACTAAATGGGGAATGGGAAAACACTTGATGATATATATGAATTAGAACATTTCTGAATTAACTTTGTATGATAAACAACATAAAAAAAGAGAGTACAAAACAATTAATGATATAAAAAAATAAAGAAAAGAAACCTGTTTGCAGTGGAATAATTAACATTCATAACCCGTGCATAAGGGTGTTTTTAATTATCCAACGTAGCTGAAAGAACCTTTTCAAGTCATGTCATATAAAATTTCACAACTCAATTCACCACGATAGCCCTTGAGCTGCAATAGCCATATACTGCAATAGAAGTTTATGCAGATAAGAAAATGTGTATAGTAAGTGTAACTAAATCGAGGATGTTAGGACAGTATAATTTACTCAGTTCCTTTTTTTTTTAATAGATCTTGTTGAGGAAATTTGATATGTATATACATCTCATAGTAGGACTAGCAATTGCCCGTATCTAAAGGCACAGAAATATAATTTGGCATGTAAATAACTCAAATTTAAATTTATAAAGCAAACTTACATAAAAAAGTGTAAAAATAACCTAAAAAAATAAAAATCATTAATCAAAAGAGATTAAGGTATAAAATTTTATTATTTATTACAAAAATTATCACATTTTTTAAAATATTAATTTAAAATCTTTTATGTAAAAATATTCAAAAAAATAGGGGAAGAGTGAGAGAAAAAAGAAAAATAATTCTGTCCATTTAACAAATTCAACAGCTGAAAATATCTCAAATTCAAAATTTTGAACTTTCTTATTGTATAAATGACACATGGTGTAAAATTTATGTATTTAAAATATAATATATGTATTTATAATTTTACAAAAATATAATATATATATTTAAAGGATGTATGAATTTCAAATGCATATATATATTACATATATATGTATGTAGTTGAAATTCAAAGGATGTGTTTTATTATATAGATATATAATAAGTGATGACATGGCAAACTTTTAGTGATGACTGAGATAAATGTCAAATCAAAGGATGTGTTTTATTATATAGATGTTCTACATTCCAAGGCTATGTTAAATTTATCTTGTGTCATGGGTCCTTCAGGAAACCTGGGTGGAGGTTGATCCAGACGAGGAGTTATCGTACGAGGTAAATTTGCCTATGGAACCTGGCATTTTTGTTGGGAGCATTATTCTGCTTTACTCATAGAGTTCTGTTTGATATTTTAGGAACTGCTTGCGTTGGGTGAAGTAGTTGGAACCGAGAGTAGGGGGCTTTCAGTGGATACAATTGCCTCTTTACCTTCAATGAATTATGAGACACAAAATACTCAGGATGGAAGCAATGATTCGTGAGTGAACTCTTAGTTTATTTGATGATAATGGTGTTGCATCAATAACAATCTATCTGTATGTCCCAGGTGTGTCATTTGCCGTTTGGATTATGAGGATGGTGACACCTTGACTATACTTTCTTGCAAACACTCTTATCATCCTGAATGCATAAGCAATTGGTTGCAAATAAATAAGGTACATGTGATATCCTGTTTAGAATAATTCTCTGTATTGTGATTTAGAATCTTAAACTACTTTAGATTGAGGGGCTTTACTTGGTATTATTGAGACTGCTTTATCCAAATTTTTTTGGTGCTGTATAAGGTTTATTTTTTTCTTTTTGGATAATTAAAAATTATTGATTAAAGCATCAAGGGAAGTCACCCAAAAATACAAAATGAAAAAAATTCAAGCCAAAAACCTAAACCACCATATCCTCAACAGAAGACAAAAATCCATGGATGTGCAGATTCTTTCCTTCCAGAATTCAACCACACAAAGTAGACAAAAGAATGCTTTTAAATCTAAATAAAGGAAATTCAATGCCTTGAAAGGACGTCTATTCCTTTGACCTCAAATCAACCAAGCTAAAGAAAAAGGCACTACTCTCCAAACTTTTCTCTTCCTTATTGCAATCTGAGTGCTGCACCAAGCTTCAAATGTATGTTGTATCTCCTTGATAAACACCCATTGCATCCCAAAGTATGAAAGGATCATATCCCATAGTTCTTTGACTAAGTAGTGTGATCAATAGATACCCCGTACTTGCATAGGCAACATCAATTTGCAATAAATTTTTCTTCAAAACCAGTGTCAATAGTAAGTACTTTACCATGAATTACACACCAAACAAAGAAAGCCACTTTTGGGGCACTCCAAATCTCCAATTGTGTATACAAGATAACTCACTTCCCTTCCTTCCAATTAGTGAATCATAATATGATTGCAGTTCAAACACGGCTGTCCTAGATAATTCCCAGTGTATTCCATCCTCACCTTCTCCAATCTTTGACGCATACTACGTCTGAACAAGTGTGTCAAAACTACCCACTTCTCAATTATGTAGATTCCTGTTAAGGGTAATGTTAAAGATGATATTTGTGCCATCCAAATGATAAGCAACCTCCTCATATCTAACCATGCTAGACTCCAAAATTTGGGATCTCATCTCCCAACCTCTAATGATAAAAACTCGGAAAAAGCATGTCACTGGTTTCGTATACCCTTCCATAGGCTCAAACCATGATATCTTTCCCCAATAATTGTATTCCACCATCCCCAAGAAATCCCAAACATAGCTAATGCAACCTTCCTCCAGAACTTCTCTCTTCCACAAGCAAATCTCTAGAGTCATATTCCGAAAATTGTCTCATTGAACAATTTAAGATCGTTAATATCATGTGATCCTCTAAAGGGTGAACAAATTGTATCCTAGTCAGCTAAATGACATTTGAATTTTCCCCCAAAACTGCTCTATAAAAAAAGTATTTGAATCTTCTCGAACTTTGTTACCATTGAGACTAACATAGTAAAAAGAGAACAAACATATAGGTAAATTGAAAAGCATATTTATGAGAGTATCCCTTGCCCGTTTAGATAGATAAATCTTCTTTCACCACCTTTGTTGAAACTTCTCATTCACACCATCCCACACATTCTTCGCGTTATGAGTAGTGCCCAATTGAAGACCCAAATAAGAAAATGGAAGAGAGCTAATCTTAGTTTTAGTTCCAACTAGTCAGGGGCTATCTGCATGGAGGCTTGTGCCCCCACCCACCCAAACATTAAATAAATTAGCCATTCGACTAATGTGCGTGTGCGTACACACGCACAAATAACATCTTTGCTCTCACTAAACATGATTCCTGCATCTTCCGCTGCTGCTGGTTCTATTATCTTTTGACTTAGGTAGCTCCTGGATTATTGAGTCCAAATAAGTTTGAAGTTTGCAAGCTGTGACAGTGATATGATTAATATTGGGGTTTACATGTTAAATTGTAGCTTCTCATGGATGGAGATCGCAAGGTATCCTTTTCCCATTTGAGTTGGGAAAAAGTTTAGTTGAGTTGAGTTCTTTTCTTCCTGTTTTGTATATTGGAATCTAATTTTACAGCTACAGTGAAGTCACTATATTGCTGGTAATGATTACTGTAATTCTTATTATCTTTATTGTTTGCATGTAGGTGATAGAAGCAATAGATTCTGTATCTTTCCACTTTAAACTAAATTATGCCCCCTTCTAGATGGCCCAATCCTTGGCTATCATGTCCATTGCGACACCTCTATGTGGAACTTAGGGAGGATTTATGCTTGGTTCTAATCCCATGTCGAAAAGGGAGAAAATTCGTGGACCATGTAAATAAAGGCTTGGAACCTACTTGTTTAGGTGCCTTTTGAGAAAAAAACTGTGACGCCTTTGGGCCAAAGTGGACAATACCAACAAGGTTAGGATTAGGCTGTTAAATCTCTACCTAGCCTGTATTTTCCATGTATTCAACGGCCCACCTCCCTCTCGCCTATTAGAATGTCACCAGGAACCTGCCATTCTTATGTCACCACTGAGAGATCCCAAGATGATGTGATATACATGTTAACCTTGCGGTTGAAAACCTTACACCCCAAATTGCTTAGCATTACAAGTAGTGTGTGGAGCCAAGCTTCATCCTTTCTAGCCCTCCGCAAGATGATTTATTATTTTATCTTTCTATGCAATTGTGAATGCCCCCTGCAATAAATTCTTAAACAAGAGCTTTGAATTCAATTTAGGGGTTAATTGAAAAAAAAAATAATTAAGGGCCTTAATGCATTAATTTGATGTTGTCACATGATGTAAGTTAAGGCATGTCAGATTATGTTGTAAAACATTTTGAAAATGCATTTTTATTTTAAGAAAGTATACAAGCAGGTGTCTCTTCTAAATTGGTGATTCCATATCGTCCCAAACATTCCAGATAAATAATAGTGATACTTTTATGTTAAATGTATTTGATAGAGAGCTCTATAATCTTAAAGATTTTACAAGTTATAATTGTTCCGTGAATTCAAAGGCAAGGGAGCTGATAGATCCATGGCTTGTTATGATGCACTTTTGTAGGTTTGTCCCGTTTGCAGCACTGAGGTCTCGACGTCTGGAAACAGCCAGTAAAGGGCCCGGAAATTCCTCAATTTTCTGTGTAGTCAACAACTCAGTAAAAAAAAAATTAAGAAAGTCACGGGCAGACAACAGTGAAGTTTATAATCCCTGTTGATTTTTATGAACACGGGACACTTTTTATTTTTAGTTTTTTAATTCACAATTTTGTTTAGTTAAACTGTTAAAGCCAGGGGTTCTGCTGGCAGGAGCAGATCAGAACTTAGCTGTCATGGTTACTACTGAAGGGAGTTTGTTATTCTCTAATCAGGCCAGTCAGCCCAGCATCTCAATTGGTACCGTTTTGGATGTTTAACTTAGAACTTTACATAAAAATTCTTTATGTGAGCTTTCATTTTTAGTTTGAAAGTTTTAGAGGATGATGAAAATAAGTCATTTAAAATGGTTCATTACGTGCCCAAGGAATAGCTCAATTGGTTGTGAGTTTATCCCGTTCGTAGGTCGCAAGTTCGAGTCACATACCGTAGGGTTGTGGAGTATCCCTTGATTTCTCAAAGTTATATTAATAATAGGTCAGGCTTTCCACTGCATGCCTATGCCATACACTTAGTATTATTTCTTTTCAAACATATCGACTGTTTTTTTTTTTTTTTTTTTTGAAAAACAAAAGGGGAAGGGAACCAAATAAAGGAAAGATAATATTTCTTTTTGCTGTTTGGGAGGCGTAGAAAGGAGAATGGGGGTAAGAGAGAAAATATGGTTAAAATGCTATTATATTTTTTTAAAATACATTTATTTGTAATTGAGATTTGTTAAAATAATAAAAAATATTTCAAGAATAAGATATAAAAAAAAAAATTAAAATTTAAAATTATTTTATAGTGAAAGAAAACTTAGCTAATGAAAGTAGATATAATTCCAAGTATAGTTAAATATTGGTTGATTGGTTTTTTTTAATTATACTCGACGCTCTTGGCCATAACTAAAATACAAGTTCGGGGGAGAGAATTAATCTTTTTCTATTTCATTAATGTTTTCTTCCAACTTATTGTCAAAGCTTGAATATTTTAGAATGTACACAATTTCTATCTATAATAAATATTCTAGCAGTACTTGCGAGTACAAAAAAATGTAGCATGATTGACGGCTAGTTCGTTTAAGCGAGCATATGAAGAAAGAGGCGACAAAATTTATGAATCCATGCCTCACTTGTCCGCAAGTGAAGGCCAAAAATTATAGACCGGTAACAGGAGTGGATTGAGCACCCCTTCCCTCTATCTCCTCCTAAAATAAAATAAATTTATCTCCTCTTATTCCTTTTCTTTGCCCCCCAATTCGTCTCCCTTCCAAACAAAAGCTAAAGATAAACGAGTGTAACATACTTGTGTGACTCTGTGCGTGCTCATATAAAATCTGCCAAGACATGGAGTTGTCAAAATAAGAAAAAATTGCTCCTACAATTTTGTGCATGCATGTATACATAAAAGATTCAAGACTAGAGGATTTTTCCTTTTACAGGGCGTGCTAGTCTAGTTAATTAATTGTCTTAAGTTTTATTACAACCCAGCTATTTTGTCCATTTGACCAACCAAAAAAAAACCACCTAGGACTGGCATTCAAGTAAAAACACTATATCCAAAAGATTATTATATATTCAGAAACTTTGCTTTTTCAAATCCCTGGAACACAATACCTAACATAAGATGCTCTCACTCTTCTTGGTCGTACCCTCTGCGCTTTGCTTTCACAAGAAATAATACCTGTTGGCAAACAGAACTAGATTCTTATAACATGGACATTTTGGCTTCACTTCTTCAGGAAACAAATATTAAACGTGTCAATCTCCAGGTGACAAATATTCTTTTGACTTTAGAGGACATCTCAACATACTCAGAGCTCCAAAACTCGGGCACTCCAACCAAGTGCAATTTTGCTAAAGCTCCCCAAATAGAGAGGGAGGGGGGGGGGGGGAATAGGAAATGCAACCAATGCAGTCACCTCAATATATTTCTTATCATATTATGCAAAAAATGAGCTTCAGACCCAAAGCCATTGCATAATTTCTCGTCTGCCCAAAAAGACGCATAAATAAAAAGGCTTTAAAAAAAAATCAATTCACGTGAAATTAATTCACACGAGACCCCTCTGTTTGAAGACATCAAGCATTGCAGCTCCAATCTTTGCAGGAGACTCGACCACTGTCACCCCAGCTTCCCTAAGTGTGTTGATTTTGTCTTGTGCTGTACCTTTTCCTCCTGACACTATAGCTGCATACCACACACATTATCAGAGTTACAGAGTGCCAACTTATATGCAAAAATGTAACAGTACCAAACCCAGTCATATATCATCATGAACAATGACCAAACACCTCATTCAAAACTAATTGCTTGTTCAACCTCTATTGCATAGAAATAACAGTGCAACACAACAATTTTAGAGCAACATTTCTGTTTACACGTATTCCTCAAATTTAGTATCCATGTCAGTCACTGGTCATTGGAACAAGAAATTTGACATATGTGTCTAACAGCTCTAATTAGACATTCACTTAACAAACAACTCTGTATTTACAATAGAGTTTCACTTGCACCATTTTTCCCATCAAATGCCTGATTTTCCCTTACACCAACTACTTATCAGCGCAAGACCTGCTCAACAAGCATTTGCATGCCTACAAAACAGTCTGCTTGCAAACAATTTTCCATTGTGATTTATCAAACCACGGGTTCATGTTACAATGAGAAATGATTGACCAAAATAGACCTATTTCTTCCCATATCAAAATTTTTTTTTAACTTCGAATGTCTTGTTGACTAATCATTAGTGTTAATGACTATGTAAATCTCTAGTAAACCCGATGATCCCATATCAAAATTTTTAAAACCAAGATAATCATTTTGTGACGCTCTAAAGCACCAATACAGATTTTAAAGCAACCAATGGCAAGTAACAAATGGATCCATGCCTACCAAAGCCAAAAGGAACAGAAATCCTTTAGGGCCCTCTGACCTATGAAATAAGAAAATGTTACCATACAGCAGCTATATTGCATATTTACTACGTAAACTAATTTCATGCCCATTTACCCATCCATGATGCATACTTATAGGCTTTAAGGATTAACATCTTGCACAGGCATGGAATACAAAATTTGATAAAATCTAAATTAAAAAATTTGAAAACAAAAAACTAATACAGACCATACGAGATGTAATGACCATCCACAACCAAATGCAATCAGTGAAAGCACAGTTAATGTAGTCTTAATGTATATGGTATTAATGTAGAAAATGTATCTAGTCACTTGGCAATCCAAATGGTCACAAGGTGAGATGTATAGTCACTCTTTTATGTATATAAATTCACACATCAGAATTTAGTCTCTGTATGCAATTCATTCCAATCTCTATGTCTTACATGGTATCAAAGCGCCCTTAATAAGTTCTTGTGCATGTTACACAAAAACAGTGCAAGTTCGTGCAACGTTAAAGAAGGAACCTAGGGTTATCGTCTCTGTCAAGCAACAGACCATTCATCTATTGCTCTTTCATTGTCCCATATAGCACTAAGTGCTCATCGGAGACCACCGCCAAAGGACACCACAACCAAAAAGTCTCTCACGTGCCTTCACGCGACACTCATCCATCTACGCGTCGGCCTCACGCGCCTCCATTGAAACTCCAATTGCTGGCGTGTGGGACACCATCAAACTTCCAGCCTTCTTTGCCGGCGTACCTGCTGTTTCCGGCGAATCTACCAGTGCCCTTAATTTCGCAATTGGACAACTTTTTCTCTTTTCTCCTCTCCTCGTCTGTCACTATTAGTATTCGAAGCTACTATTCGCTAATTATAAAATGGCTACTGAGACATCATTTGAGTAGAAAATGATGGGTGCTTCCATACCTATGCCTTAACAATTAACAACCTGAAAATTGAATAGAATGAACTATATTCAATGGCGAAAGCCATTAAGATTGCATTAACCAGGTATGGTAAACAGAAGCATCTGACTGAGTGTAGACCTCCTAAAGCTGATCCTAAGTTCGATGCTTGGGTCCAAGAAAATGCTCATCAAGTTAGCTTGTTGTGGAATTCCATGGAGCCTAATATCGCTGGCATGTGTACTCACCTTGAGACAAGTAAAGATATATTGGAATATATTCGTCTACTTTTCTCTAGTGATCTCACCCGAATGTACGACCTATTATCGAAATTCTTTCAACTTCAACAGTCCAACAGGCCAATTACTGAATATTTTTCCTTTCTGAAATGTGTCCATGAAGAATCAAACTTTTTGCAACCATTATCGACAAATATCAATGAAATGTAGAAACAAAGAGAACAAATGGTGGTACTTCGTTTTCTTGCCAGCTTAGATTTTGAGTTCGAGCTAGTAAAAGCCCAGATTCTCAGTGGAGCTACTCTTCCCTCGTTTGCAAAAACCTATTCCAAGGTTATGAGGGTTGTTTCTAAGGATTTATCCACCGCTCCAGATTCTGCACGTTCTACTCTAATCAGCCAGGCTCCCTTATACAATAAAAGTCCTATTTATCAACCTATGCCTCAATCTAGTGAACGTGGTCGAGGAGGTTATGGCCGTGATCGTGGAGGTCATGGTACTAGACCTAAGTGTTCTACTTGTGGTTGTGTTGAACATATTAGGGAAAATTACTAGGGCCTTCATGGGAAGCCATCTCATATGGTTCACACAGCCTTATCTGATGTTTCTGCTCCTTCAGATAAACTCAGTACAAGTGAATCATCAACTGCGACTCTTTCAGGAGAAGAATATACCAAATTTCTCCAATACCAAATGGCTCATCAGGCATCTCTTCCAACAGTTTCTTTAGCCTATCAAGCTAATTCTACTACTTGTGTGTCCACCTTCTCACATACATCTTAGGTTACTGATTATGGTACTTCATACTATATGTCTGGTACTCCTTCATTATTTTTTGATATTCAGTGTTCTTCCATTTCCAATGCCACTATAGCCAATGGTTCATCTAACCCAGTAAAGGGTGTTGGTAAAATTTATCCATCTTCTAATTTGTCCCTATCTTCAGTTTTATATGTTCCATCCTTATCTTTCAATCTTCTATCTGTCAGTAAACTCACTAGACAGTTAAATTACTCAATGACTTTCTTTTTTGATTCGGTGGTTATTCAAGATTTGAAGATAAGGAAGAAGACTGAAGAAAGGCATAAAGCTCAGGGACTATTATCTGGCTAATTCATCTACTTCTTCATCTATCACTTGTTCTGCAGCTGCCTCTCCAATTGAAATTTATTATCGATTGGGTCATCTATCTTTTGAAAGGTTGAAATTTATGTTCCAAATTTGAGTCAACTTCAGTCCTTAGATTGCAAGTCTTGTCAGTTAGGAAAGCATCATTGTGCTTCCTTTAGTCCTAGAGTCAATAACAAGTCCCTAAGTCCTTTTCATTTAGTTCACTCAGATGTATGAGGACCTAGTTGAGTTGTGTCAAAGTTGGGGATTCAAGTATTTTGTTACGTTTATTGATGATTTTTCAAGGCTTACATGAGTTTATTTAATGAAAAATCGTTCTGAGTTATTATCTATCTTTCAATCCTTTTGTGTTAAAATAAAAACTCAATTTGATGTGTTTATTAAGATTTTTCATAGTGATGATGCCAAAGAGTATTTTTCTAAACCTTTCATTGATTTTATGACATCATTTGGAATGCTTCATCAGTTCTCTTGTCCTCGCACTTCCCAATAGAATGGAGTTGCTGAGAGGAAGAATTTACATTTGGTTGAAATAGCTTGTTATTTAATGTTCCACATGAAGGTTCCAAATATTTTTTGGGGGGATGCTATTGTCACATCATGTTACTTAATCAACAAAATGCCATCTTCTGTTCTAAAGTGTTGTTTCCACAAACACCCCTCTTTCCTCTTCCTCTTCATCTTCCTCCACGAATTTTTAGATGTGTTGCATTTGTTCATCAATTTGATAGTTGGACTAATAAGCTTGACCCTCGTGTCCTCAGATGTATCTTTTTGGGATATTCCCGGGTAAAAAAAAAAGATAATCAATGTTATAGCCCTTCTCACCATCAATATTTTGTATGTATTGATGTCTCATTCTTTGAGAATACACATTTCTTTTCTGATGATTCTTTTGTTTTTGACGTAAATGAGAGTCTTACTTTACCTGTAATTTCTCTATTTCGTCTTTCTCATCTTGATCTGCAAGTTTATGCCAGACGACGGGTAACTTCATAGTATTTCCTTGGTACTTCAGGCTCTCCACCTTATATCCAATCCTCAGATCCTGCTCCTAGGTTGGCACCTTGTGATGCTGATCTTCCAATTGCTCTTCGGAAAGGTATAAGAGCTTCTACTTCTCGTCCATTTCTAACTTTGTTCTCTATACAGCCTCATCTCCATCATATCGTGCTTTTGTTATCTCTTTGTTTACTATTTCTATTCTTAACTCTGTGTCTGAAGCATTGTCACATTCTGGGTGGCGTAATACCATGGAAGAAGAAATGTTAGCTTTTCGAGCTAATGATATATGGAATTTGGTCACTCTTCCTTCTGCAAGTCAACAGCTGGTTGTTGATCAGTGTATAATGTTAAAGTTCACCCTGATAGTTCAGTTGATCAGTTGAAAGCAAGACTCGTTGCCAAGGGACATTCTCAAGTCCATGGTCTTGATTTTTCAGACTTTCTCTCCTATGGCTAAGATTACATCAGTTAGTCTCCTTATTTCCCTTGCTGCCATTTTTCATTGGTTTCTTCATCAACTCGACTTGAAGAATGCCTTCTTTCATGGTGATCTTACAGAGAAGGTGCATATGAAGCAACCTCCTGGATTTGTTGCTCAGGGGGAGTCTGGATTAGTCTGAAAATTGAAAAAGTCTCTGTACGGCCTAAAAATCTTCTCACACATGGTTTGGAAGGTTTAGTGATGTGGTAATAGAATTTGAAATGATATGTTACAGTGTTGATCATTCCGTATTCTATCGTCATTCCTCTCAAGGAAAAATATGATTGCTAGTTTATGTGGACGATATTATTATCACAGGAGATGACGCTCAAGGAATTCATGATCTGAAGATGTTTCTCCAAACTAGGTTCAATACCAAAGATTTGGGTCCATTAAAATATTTTCTAGGCATTGAGATTGCAAGATCACATGTGAGTATTGCTCTTTCTAAGAGAAAATATGTTCTTGATCTTCTATCAAAAACTGACAAGTTAGAAGCCAAACTAATTGATACTCCAATGGACCCCAATACAAAGCTTCTGGCAAATAAGTGAAAATTACTGAATGATCCTGCTCGGTATCGTAAATTAGTTGGGAAGCTTAACCATCTCACTGTCACACGACTAGATATTTTATTAGTTACGAGTGTAGTGAGTCAGTTTCTTGAAGCACCTTGGTCTAGTCATTGGGATGTAATTATTCGTATTCTGAGATACCTAAAAGGTGCACCAAGATGTGATTTATTGTGTCGAGATAATGGTCATATTCTTGTTCAAGGTTATACAAATGCAGA
This sequence comes from Vitellaria paradoxa, assembly GCA_019916065.1. NCBI lineage: Eukaryota > Viridiplantae > Streptophyta > Magnoliopsida > Ericales > Sapotaceae > Vitellaria > Vitellaria paradoxa. Next base: position 905,794 of record CM034237.1, read on the forward strand.
ATGCGATGGATCTCCATTAGATAGACGATCAACTACTGGGTATTGTATCTTGGTGGAAGGAAACTTGATATCTTGGAAAAGTTAAAAAACAAACAATGGTGGCAAGATCGAGTATAGAGCCAAAATATAGAGCTATGGCACATACTTCTTGTGAATTGGTTTGGATACTTCATATATTGATAGAATTACAAGTTCCTAGATCCCAGCCCATAAAACTATTTTGTGATAATCAAGCTGCTATCCATATTGCTTCTAACCCAGTGCTTCGGAGCGAACCAAACATATTGAAGTTGATTATCATTTTGTCAGAGACAAGATTCTACAGAATGTCATCAAAACCAGCCATGTGAAATAAGAAGATTAAGTAGCTGATTTGTTTACTAAAACTTTAGGAGGAGCTAGAGTGAGATACATTTGTAATAAATTTGGAACATATGATATATATACTCTAACTTGAGGGAGAGTGTTAATGTAGTATTAATGTAGAAAATGTATCTAGTCACTTGGTAACCTGAATGGTCACAAGGTGAGATATACAGTCACTATTTTATGCATATAAATTCACAAACCAGAATTTAGTCTGTGCGCGCAATTCATTCCAATCTATAAGTCTTACAAGCACAAACTAAAATCAATAATAGAACTGGACTATCCTGTAGGTATGACCAAATAAATAGAAACTAAATATGGCTTTGTGCTGTTTTCTCTTTTGATTTCATCTAATAATGTTGCTTATCTTTAAAAAAATAATAATAATAATAAATATGGCTAGAAGAATCTACGAGTGCAATAACTAGAAATTTATCACTCACCAATTCTCTTGGGAAGAATACTTTAGAATTGAAGCAAAGAGCTTGCACAACAAACAAGAGAGAACAAGGAAGCATAAATCACAGAAAAATATTCCCAATGAATGGCATGAAGATCAGGAAGCTACCAACCAAAATTATATCATAAAATAGATGACACTGTGTGGTACAGATAACAGATGATACTAACTTTGGGGCAGGGCTTGCTCATGTGAGGTATAACACAACATTTTTCTCTTTATGCTTTCCTTTTTCTATTTTAGCTTATCAGCAATAGCATATTATCATCACAAGAGTTGATTTATAGAAGATATAGCAATGTAATACCTCCAGCATGACCCATTCGTCGGCCAGGTGGAGCAGTGAGTCCAGCAATAAAAGCAACAACAGGCTTTTCAGTTCCACTTTCCTGTTCCATTTTTACACACTGCTCAGTTCCCACAAGTAGAAATCTAAAGGTTCATAGAACAAAATGCACAACGGCTCAATTCCAAGTGAATAAAATAACAAAGTATATACCTACAGATGAACAACAAATTATATTGCAAATCCATTAAAAGTTGAGATAATTATTGAACAGGCTGTAACACAATTTCAGAGATGGGTAATTTCCAGAGTGCAGAAAACAACTATAACTAAAGTACTAGCATCGTCTAGTTAAAAGTAATGTGTATAACTAAAAAAAGCATGTATTAAATGTTCAACTAATAGAATGACAAACTGAAAGCAAGTCTTCCAACAATCAGCAGTGCAGATTTGGTGAGAGTCAAACATAGCCAATTATGTGAACAAACCCAGATGTTTTCCTCATCATTCAGAACATTAAACCATTCATTCAAGAGAATAAGCGTTAGAAATAACTAGCTCGTAAATAACAGAGTACCACTATAGTAATTTTTAACATTTCATTTTGTCACTTGTGTTAAAAATAAATATCACCAATACCCACCTTTATAAGTGCAGCAGCATCCTCTTCAGCTGTACCACCTATTTCCCCAATAAGAACGATACCTGAAAATGAAATAATTAGCTTTTAATGATGTGTATCCCCCCCCCCTTTTCAATCTACCATTTCTATATCTCTGCATGACAAATGACAGTAATTCCACTAAGTATTCAGCAGTGACCACATCGTCGAAACAAGTATCTAAATAAGAGTATGAAAAAAAAGTCAGAATAATTTGATTTTAAAGTTTACCTTCTGTCTGAGGATCAGCAAGAAACCTCTCCATGCAATCGACAAAGTTTGTCCCATTGAAAGGATCCCCACCAATACCAACACAGGTTGATTGCCCTAGGCCAACAGCAGTTGTTTGGAAAACCTACAAGATATATTTCAAACAATTCCATTCAGCACATTGATTGTATTTTATGCCAAACCAAGAGGGATCCACTATCAAAGTAATTTAGCACAATCCAGATACCATCTAATTCACCACTTTGTCCTACCAATTCCCTTAAAGGTTACAACCTTAATCCAGTCCTTGGCGGGCAATGGTTTCAAAAAATTTTTTATAATTTCAACCAAAATAGGACATAAATGCCGAAGGTCCTGGCATGGTCAAAATATCATCTAATCACCACTTTGTGAAGCTAAATACCCTAGCCTGGCCTTGAAGGGTGATGTTTTCACAAAATTGCGCTTTGCAAATGTTAGTCAGACAATGCAGGATAAAAACAAAGAGAGCTACAGGCATATTTAATGTGACAAACAAACAATTACTCAGCCTCACCAAGTCCACTACACATGAATAAAAGCATTGGCAAGAGATGGCATAAAAAGTACGCAAGCTTATGATCGTTCCTTATTATTTTATTATTATTATTTTTATTTTATAAAGTATGTTTAGGGTCAATGATCATGTTTTATTTATCAAAATAGCACTAGCTCTTTATAAACATAGAATATTTTATTTATCTTTTAGGTTCAGCTATTCTTTAGAAAGATTCAAAGATATGACAAAGCCACCCTCGTTGTTACTCAAGAATTATGAGTCTACAGCACTCTCCTTGATCCACTATTGTTCTTCATATAATCATTAGTTGAAGATACAATCATATTGAAAAAATTAGTCAGTAAACCCAGACATCCACCGCTAATTAGTAGAGCCCTGTCTTAGGTAAATATACACATTTTAATCCTCTAGATCCCAACTTTCAAAGTTATCACTTCAAGCTTTTAGTACCTCAATACAACGATTATGCACGTGCGTATGCATATAACCATCATCAAGGATTCACTAATTTTTTGTGGCTCAAAAAAATCATCATAACTAAAATCCACAAAGTACAGACAACTGGTCAAGGTTATAAATTGTAAATATGCAGTTACACAGAGATTATTGCCCGAGTGCATTGATTCAAGAGCTTTGTTCAAAGTCCAGTATCATCTTCATTATCTTAGATTGATTAGTTTTTGTTATATTATGAACATTTAAAACAGTATATTTACATATATCTGGAGATATCAATTAGCTTCACAAGAGCACTAATGTCTAGATGGCACTCAAATTTATAATTTGTCTTTCATTGGTCCTCTTGAACCAGCCAAAATACATTTCAAAGTTTTGGCACCATAGAGGAGAAATGTAAACATCATGTTCACAACCATCAACAAAATGAGATTGAGACAAATACAAGTTACACCTGATAGAAGACACCATTGAGACAAATGTGGTGTATAATTCAAGGAAACTACACTTTTTCATAATTCTGCTTTTTATATGTACTACTAACATCTATATTTGTTGGGGTTAAAAATTAACTAATAAAAGCAATCTCAGTAGTTGGTAGGCTTCATACTGTGTTGCTCATAGAAACATTAATAAAATATGCCACCTAAAGGCCTCAATAAAACTAAAAGGATTGTATAACAATATGGGCCTATTCAAAAATACATTTTAGGTACACAAAATACCAAAAGGAGAAAAAGGCTATACAGATTCAATAAGCTCTCACTGAAAGTTAATTTAAAGGTAAAAACTGTATGGGGAAAAGAAAAGAAAAAAAGGGAAAAGCAAAGAAAGAGGAAGAAAATTTTCTAGGTAAGATTGCTAAAGAACAACCAACGAGATTGCTTTTCAGCTGAAGGGATCTCCTGGTTTATACCATTGCTTAGAAGAGCTGAAAACATGGTGTATCATGCATGGCATTTGTAAACCATTAGTATAATTTTACAAACAGAAAACAGAAGAATCAGCAATTGAAACTCACTGCTTCATAAGTTAATGTGCCAGATCGAGAAACAATTCCGACACGCCCTGGTTTGTGAATGTATCCGGGCATGATTCCAATTTTGCATTCTCCAGGCTTGATGATACCAGGGCAATTAGGACCAATCAACCGAGTTTTTGACTGCTTGTTAAGAGCAGCCTTCACTCGAACCTGTAGTTTGCAATTATCAACACCAATTTAGAATGCAATGACAATGGAAATTGCTCTACAGAAAAATCCTTGAAAGTCCATCACTTGAATACATGTCATAACCAAAATTTCCACTTCTGAAACAATAAAACGGGGTCTGGTTCTAACACAAGTCAAAAGGCTAATCAGAAGTTCAAGCTTACACACTGGACAGCATTTTTCCTTATTATTATTATTATTATTATTTTCTTTTTTTATGATAGAAGGCAAGGCAACATTTGACCCACCTGCGTGAGTGGTCCTCAAAGAGATATGCATCTGTTGGATGCTCAAAACTAAGATTCATTTGCCTTTACTTTTCGCTCAGCACTTATCTAAAGCTCCACCACCACTCAAGTTACCCTTTGGGACATTCTTTTTTGATAGGTAAAATTAAGTCAATCCATGTTACAAAGTCAGACAATAACAACAACAACAGTGCTCACATCATTTGATGTCTTACAATTTTTACAAGAATAATTTTAAAATCAATTTTTTAAGAACATATCTTGCCTTGAAATATGCATTCCTAAAATAAGAATCAGGCAAAAACTTTGTAGAACAATAAGTTAACAACAATATCATTCAAAGTCATTTTGTACCATAAACGAAGGAACGTACTTTCAAATGTGTTATTTGAATAATTCTAGCCATAAAGCACTAAAAAGTCTTTTTCCAACATCACAGACTACAGTATATAAAATAATCAAAACCCCGCGACGGAATCAGCTCCCTAAACCATGTTATCCAGGGGCTAAAAAATATTAATAAGAAATATACCATGTCATGCTGAGGAATTCCTTCGGTGATGCATACAACCAAATCTAATTCAGCCTCCATTCCCTCCATAATAGCCGCTGCAGCGAAAGGTGGAGGAACATAAATTACTGATGCATTGGCCTTTGTTTCAGCCTTTGCCTCTGCAACTGTGTTGAAAACGGGTAGTCCCAGATGTTCTGTGCCACCCTTCTTAGGGGTAACACCACCAACCTATTTAAGGAACCAGAAATGCAAAAAATTAAATATTTGTGTGCGCTATTTTATTTTTATTTATTTTAGGTAACATGTTATTGCTTGAACACTAAACAATGTTGCTGCTAACTCTTAGAAACATTATGGAAGAAAACAGATAATATATGCATATATGAACACACTCGTACAAGAGACGAGGTGCGAAGTAGCCACAAGGAAAAAGGCCATCCAAATTTCTCAAACAATTAAAAGAACTAATACAATCAAGCATCAAAATGAAGCAACTATGTTGAATAATACTCAAATTGATTTACAAACTAAGCACACTTAAAATTATCCCAAACTGTTGCCCACGCAAGGCGCAGTTCAGTGGTAAGATTTCTCCGGTTGGTTCTTGTGAGTAGGGCCAGAAGTGATAGGGAATTAGCCCCACCTTTGAGGGGGATACCCCCAGTATCAAAAATTAATAAAAAATAAAAACTAATCCAAATTGTTGCTTAGTCAAGAGAGATAAAAATTCTTAGTTCATCCTCATCGAGGTGACAACTCTTATTTCTAGGATTGACTTCCCATGAAAATAGTAATCACCAAAAAAAAAAAATGGAATTCCATTCACCTAATTAAATTTTCTATCAAATTCCTCAAATTACAAATGCAGACAAGACCACAACGAAACATCTGGCAGAATTGTCTCTTATACAAATATCAACATAAAATGACAGCTTGGAAACACAAATAAGAACAACAATGAGAGGTGAATTCAAATATTTAAAGTTGGGAATGGTAATCCTATCATAACATTAGAAGAAAGTCAAAAACCTAACCCACATTATCACACCAATGACTGCACCAGATGAGTCCACCCCCAGAACATCTGTATGTGAGACCTAAACACATGCATTCGCTACAAACATTCTTAAAAAAATGATAACTCAAGACTTCCTAACCATACTCTTAAATCCAATGACAACTTATATTGCCGCATGTCAAGAATTTTGAAATTACAGCATGTCCCATGATATTTGTAACTGACCAGATGAAAATCATGGTTCAGCACATAGATCAATCAATGATGAAAGTAGACACAATCAAGGTCTCAACAGAATGATTTAAGTAGTTGGAAGGAAAACAAGTTGTATGAATTACAACAGTGAAGACGTGACACATTCATGAATACAAGGTGCAATTTTAAAACTGAAGTTGGAACTTTGAATAGTTATCTTCCTCTTTTTGGTAGGCAATTTAAAATTGAAATATTGCCCCAGTTTAATGTTGATGCAAATTCTTTTACAGATTCATGATATGATGAGAAGAGTTTTTCTTCCACGAGTTTGGAAATCCATGCTCAAAAATGAGATTTAAAAAAAAAAAAAACAAACAAATAAAACTCGGGCAGCTAAAGAGAATTCAAATTTCCAAAAGCAACACGATGAACCTGTGGTCTTCTACCAAAAGTTAACGGGGAAGTAACTTATGACGACATTTCTAGGGATTACAAAAAAACATGTTTAAGAAGGCAGACTGGATAAAGCTAGCATAATGAGAGCAGTTATATACAAAAAAGACCTAAAACAATTGATGGCAAAATGTGACTAACTGTGAAGGATCAATCGGTCACCACTATTCTCCAAACCTTTTCGCTCATAAACTCGAATTCATGATCTTAAAGTTCTACTCCTACATAAGCATAACCAGTCAGCAGCTAGGTTTTGTTTCAAATCACAGAGACATAGAGAATTAATCAGATAGATGAAACACTAGGAATGTTGTTTAGCAAATTGAAAATTAGAGACCCAATTTACAGATCCGAAAATGATGATCCACCAACACCCTGATTCAACTGACAATTCTAGCCTACGCGTAGATTCTCATACACGCAAACACGCAAAAATATAGATTCTCTGCGTAATAGATATGCACAAAATATTGATTACCATCTTAGTGCCGTATTCGATAGCCTGCTCCGTGTGGAAGGTGCCATTCTTGCCGGTGATACCTTGGCAGATGACCCGAGTGTTCTTGTCGACGAACACAGCCGGCGGAGGGGGCGGCGCCGCCGCAAAATGGCGAGATTGAGAAAAACTATAAGAAGTGGACGAAACAGTTGGTGCGTTAGGGCACAGCTTCGCAGACAAGCGGGCGACGAATCTCGTGGCTTGTTGTCGAGCCATCTCTCTCTGCCGTCTCTCTTTCTCTGTGTTTAGTGTTAGGGTATATTTAACGATTTATCGTGATTTTGGGCTCTGCAAAAATTGGTACTACTTTTCAAAGATACCCCCCTATTAAACAGAACGAGAATCGGCACGGCGAGGGAGTAGTCAACTATTAACGGAGGACGAAGGGCTGTTTAGGCCCTGTTTGGATGGAGTGAAATGGATTCAAAAGAAGGGAAAAATAAACATTACACAAAATGAAAATATAATTGATATTCGCGAGTTTTGTGAAAGAAAAAAAAATTATAAAGAGAATAGATGCTCGAAATGGAGGAAAAATTAATAAAATTTTTATAAATTATGTTTGTCCACTAAATACAGAATAAAAAATAAAGATTAAATGCATGTTAGATGATATTATAACAAAATAATGATGTACATTTTTTTTCTTTTTTCATTCCTTCATAACTCTAGATAGGGAAAAAGAAAATTATTATTTTTTTCCTCTGATAATCCATCAAATGGAATCAATTTTAATAAATATTTCTTTTTACCTTGGTTTGAGGAGAGAGGAAGTAGAAGGGAAGTGAAAAAGTAATATATTTTCGCTCATTTTATATTTGTTTGTTGGGTTTAGAGAGAATGGAAGAAAAAAATAGTAAAATAAATTTAACTTAGATTTTGTTTGGTGATTATAACTTTTTTACTTTAAAGCAAAAAATTACGACAGTTTTTTTATGCCTTAAATGATTTTTTTCTTTTATAAAAATGTTAATGTTTGTCTAATAATGTTCAAGTATGTTATTCATATTTAAAAAATAATTAAAAATAAGAAAATTCGCATAAGAGTAAAAAATTTTAATTTATTTCAAATAAGTTATATTAAATTTTAATTTATTTCAAATAAGTTATATTTTTCCCTTGCACGTTTATTTTTCTATTTTTAAAATGTGAATAAAAAGTCTAGAAAATATCAAAAAGATAATTTTTATAAAAAATTATGGCCTTATTTGGAGTTGGTAAAAAAAATATAAAACTCTACAAGCACGAATTACGATATTATAAAATTTAAATTATCTACTCACTGTACGAAACACGAGACATTAACTTTTACAATTTTATACAATTTTTATACAATTCTAAACACACTTTATATATGATAAAAATTGACCCAGAAAAGGTCAAATTCTTTTAAGATACGAAATGGAACATTATTTTCCCTTTACTTTACTTACGTTATTAAAAAAAAAAAAAAGGAACACTCGGAAGATTTGAGTCCATCTTGTAAAATCCAAGGATACATTTAGTTGGTAGTAGAAACCCTGCGTGGGTGAAGGTGCGATCTAGGGAAGGTTATTAATAAAAGAGAAAACAATAAATTGTGATACCTCTGTTTAATTTTAGAATTTTCAACTAGGAACAACAGTAAAATAAGAAAAAAGAGTATCCGCGTACTTGATCAAAATCATTAAAAACACGCCGCAAAATATTTTAATTGGTATGTTCGAAATGTCAAAATTAATAGAATTTGATTTTATTTGATAAAAATTGTCATTAAATTTTACGTTTGGAATAAAAACGATATTTAATGAATTAGATTTCATTTCATTTGAATATCAAAAATTTAAAAATTTCTTACAATTTCAAATCAAACCAAAATCCAAAATTGATAAAATTTGGTAGGAATTTATTTGACTTAATTAATTGGATAAATTTATCCTTAACCTATTATATCCTCATTTACTTTTGCTACTCACTCTCTAACTCTATGAATAAATTAAATAATAAGATTAAATTTGATATTTTTTTTCAAAATCAATTTAATTTTGTTTAAGTTCCATGTTCCAAACATGAAATTTCATTTATTAAATGAAATGAAATGAAGTCAAATCCTTATTTTAAAATGAAATCAATTCTAATAATGAAATGTTTCTAAACGGAGCGAATAGAATTAGAACGGATATTGAATTGGAGTTTAATTTATGTACAAGTCTGGAACGAATTTAAAGTTTATTTATAATATACCCACTACATAGTATCTGTTTATTTTTATAAGGTACTCGTTAGATACTCATTTAATATCATATATTATATATATTTATATTATTACAATTACAGTTGTACTCCTAAAAGAATGATAGTTAAAGTCTTGGGATGGGGAGTATTTGATTATGGATTATTGTAAAGTGTTTTCATGCCTTAGAGTGATAGTTAAATGATTAATTTTATAAAATTATTTGAATGTGATTGAACTTGTATGTATTATATTCTTTGTAGTTTATTTGAATGAGATTTTTTTTTTTTGAACATGAAGAATAATAAAGATTTCAATAGAAAAAAAATTATATGTATAAGTACAAATATATTTGCGAGATTAAAAAAAACACATTATTTACTTTAAAATTTTCAATTTCTTAAACTGATATTTAGTTTTTCATTTTAAATGAATAAGACAGATTTAGAATTTTAATTAAGAAAATAAACAAGTTTGGGATGGTAATGGATAGAGAAAAATTAACAAATTTGTGCTGATAATAACTAGTTAAACAAGTACTTAACCATTTATATTATTAAATTTATTTTAGAAATACTATTTCTAATAAATCAAAACTTTTATGCAAAATAAAATCTAATTTATAATTTGTGGGCGTTCCATACGCCTACATAGGAAAGCATTGATCTAACAAAATCCTAATAGGGATGAAACTAATAAAAATGATCATAAAGGATAAAATTTACAAAACAAATTACAAAATTGATTAAGTGCCAAAAATAAAGAAAAAAAAAAGAATATTATCTAAGGTCAATAAAATAAGGAAAATAAGTATTCTAAAGCAGTTCTAAATAAAAGAAAAATAGAGTAATATTATTGAAGTCCACTTCAACATGTCGTTTGGGTAAACATTCAATACACTATTAATTAATGCACAGTGACCCATTGGGCAATATCAGTGCAAAACTAAGATTATGGGATAGTTTAATGGATAAGGCCCATTCGTCCACAGACTTGAATGTGGGTTGAGTCCCATTTGAGTGGGGTAGAATTTGAGTTATTGTGAATTATAATGCTGAATAATTTCAAACATATATATGTGTTAGAAATTATTCGTACTACCTAAAGGTATGAAAATATAATTTAACTTATAAAAAACTCAAAAAATAAATAAAATAATTTTTAAAAAAAGTTAAAAGGAATTTATTGAGCCGTCACTATTTTTTTGTCACACACAATGGTTTGAAATTTAAAATCAAAGTCGAAAAAAATTTGAAATTTCAATCAAACTCTTATACAGAAAAACTCTCTCTCTTCACTAAATATTGGCCATTTATGTTCATAAAACAAAAACTCTACCCTTGATTTGAAGATATATGTCCAATCTTTGAGTTGTAATTTTTATTTTTATAAGTAATTTAAAAAAATAAATTAAAAGAAATAAAATTTTCTTCCAATTTCATGTTTGATTTTCGGATTTGGAGCGAATAAAAGAAAAAAAATATAAATCAAGGGGTCTTGATTTTTTTCTTTCCCTTTAATTTCACTTATTTTTTCTTTTTCTTATTCGCTCATTTAATTTGGTCATTCTTTTCATATTTTTATGTATTTTTTGTAAAAAAATAAAATAAATGAAAAATATATTCAATTTGGAGAATGTTTTCTTAAAAATATACTTGATAGAAATAATAATTTAATTTAATTTAAAAAATAAAAATATTTTGGTATATTCTAAAATTTTTAAAAATCATTAGATTATTTTATGTTTCTTCATAAAATTTTAAAAATTAGGAGAATTTTTACAAAGTGTTTCAAATATTTTAAAATATTATAATTATTATAAATTATAATATTCTAGAACCATTTAGAGTTTACATAAAATGTATGAAATATTGTAGAGGATAGTAGAAATCTTTATGAGTATTACAAATATCTTAGATATTTTAGCAAATGATTCTAACGGTAAAACCTCACCGTTGGATCAAATTAATCTTCACCATTTGTTAAGAAAGTAAATGAATATAAATAGGGGTAGCATTTGTCTATTTGTATGAAATGTATTTAAAGCATTTACGTTAGATAATAAATAAACAACTCAAAAAAAAATAAAAAAAAAATTAAGAATTTGTGTATAAGTTCAAAAGAATTTTTTAGTGATCACATAGTTAAATAAATTTAATTTTGTATTTTTTGGTATTCCTTAGATGTCATTTTTAATGATTGATTGTTAGAAAACAAAATCTCAACTCTTGATTAGGAGATATATGTCAAATCATCGACATGTATTGTTATATAAATATATATATATCTACAAAATTGAAGAAATTATCTAATATATGTCTATGTAGTGTAAAGTAAACTAACACTAGTCAAAATTGTGCAATATGGGTCATATTATATGGCACAAACCTTCTCGTATAGAGAAACCACTCTTCATGATCCTCATCACCTTCCATGTTCGTTAGGGGCAAACCTTCTCGCATAGGGAAACCACTCTCTATGATCCTCATCACCTTCCATGTTCGTTAGGGGCAAACCTTTCCGCGAAACCACTCTCTATGATCCTCGTCATGTCCACAAATCCCTAACATACATAAAAGGTGAGCACTCTATTACCTAAATTCAAATCCATCCTCCCAACAATCACCAACCAACACTCTTCAGTTCTTCTCGAGTTCATTCTCAACAAAGATAAGTCCAAAGTGATCTAGCGCGACACATAAATATTTTCTCACTCACACATTGGCCTTCTCAATCTTCTTTGTTCATTCAGTAGCGTATGACTGGTCGGGTCGGTTTTCTTTATGCACAAAACACTAAAGTAAAGCGTGTATGTACTACTATAATAATTGATAAAGATTATATTAAAAAGATTATAAAAATCACAATTTTAGAAAGAAGTGATAAAGAATTGTAAACTAAACTTTTTATCTTTGTCTAATTAAAAATTGAGATAAAAAGTTACTTTTACTACTTTATATCTCAGTTTTGTTAAAACTATAATTGTATTTCATATATCTCGTGCACCTTTTTAAAAGAAAAAAAAATAAAATAAAAGATCAGTAGAAACCATCTCTTAAAAAAATTGAGATAAAATAGTGAGGAAAAATCATATCTTAAAAAAAGCGAGATAAAAGAATAAGAGAAAATATTGTTATTTCTTTCTCCGTATCTCACTTAAATAATTTTGTTTATTACTTTATATGCTTTAAATTAGATTTCATAAATTTTATTGTAACATTTATTTATTAGTTTTAATTAATTTAATATGTTACAAAAACTACAATCATAGATCAATAAACAAAACTGTTTTTAGGTCAATGCTAAAACTAAATTTACTTCATCAAATTTAGATAACGCTAGATGTATGATTATTTTTTTTCAGTGAATATATGGGAGTATTGTTTATAGTTTGTATGACTTATAATCAGATGAATATTAAAAATTTAATATTTAATAAATGTTTAGTGTATCTTTAATATTAATTATATTAAAAGCGACATTATTTTATATTTTGTTGGAAATGATAAAAATTTTAAAATAAAAATAATAAAAATTTTCATTTTTTTGTCTTTTTAAAACTAAAATTTGAATATAATCATTGAAAATATTTTTTGTATTACAAATCAATTCTTAAAATAATTTTCAAAAATTTGTTTTGAACAATAATTTTGTAAAACTAAAACTAAACAAGGCCTAATTACTTTTAAAAAAATAATCTAGAATGAAAAAAAATATACTATAAACAGTCAGTCATGATTAAATATGTGCTACACACAAGGATTAAAAGAATACAAGAAAAATATTTGAGATCATTTTTAATTAAATATGATAGATATTCATAAATTATTTATTAAGTATTCGTATTGTTCTATATGTTGGTAATGATTTAAAATTATTGCAAAAACTTAAAATAATTAAATAAAAGCACATTGTTTTATCATTTTCTCGGCCAATTGATTAGAAAAATGTCACTTTTAGCTACTAATTGGTTGACAAAAGTGATAATAAATTATTGTAAAAAAACTTAGAATAATTAAATAAAAATAGTATAATTTCAATTGATTGCCAAAAGTGATAAAAATTTATATATATATTAATATGTCAAATATATATGTAAATGATAGTTTGGACTAACGGTCAACTATATTAATTTTAAAAGAATAACGTAAGTTTGATTCTAGACAACAACGCATGATGGCATAATAGCAGGTTATCATGTGAATTTTTTATTACTTGTAAAATTAATTTATTTTTTTAACATGACTATTTGTCTATATTTGATGTTTTTCAAAGAAAGTAAAATCAAAATCATGAAAATAGGAGTGGAAAAAAATCGAGTTATTCACGAGCTATTCGACTTTGGCTCAAAAAAAGTTCTGCTCGAGCTTGGTTTATGACTAAAACAAGATCGAATCGACCTTAATTTATACTTCTTTTAGATTTGAACTTGAGCTTGAGCCTAGAAAAACTCGACTTAAGAACTCATGACTTATGAACAAGCCCGATAAAATAATATATATATTTTTAATAATATTTTTATATTTTTAATAATTTTTTATTACATATTTTTATAATATTTTATTTATTATATTTTAAACTAAGATGACTTCATTTTAATTCGAGTTATTCGTGAGCCGAACTCGAGCTCAAATTCTTTTGTATTAAGTCAAGATCGAGCCTATATAAAAGTTTGAATCTAACTTGAGCTCAGTTTTCGAGCTCAGTTGAGAAAACTCGAGCTGAACTCGAACAAGTTAAAGTTGGCTCGATTCATCTCATTTCCACCCTACATGAAAGTTCACGTTTTTACTGTATAATTGTTGTAAGTAAACGAGCGACTTATAATCTCACTTAGATTGATTACGCTTTTTACAACGAATGAAAAGTAAAACATTACACGTAAAACATTACATCTAAAATTTGTGATGTTTATGCATTCTTATAATAATGATGCCCACGGGCAGAGCCACGTTGGGGCAAGGGGGGCAAGTGACCCTCCTCAATTTTTTAGATAAAATTACTAAAATGCCCTCCTTATTATTTTAATTTTACTTAAAAATTAAAGTAATTAAAAATTAAGATATTTTGATTTTATTAAAAATTTAAAGTTAACTCAAATTTTTTTAATATATAAGAAGTTTAAAAGAATCAAACTTGGTATTTTTTGTGAAATAAAGTGTATCTTTTAATACATTATTGCATATTTTTGTTTATACTATCAGTAAATTTAGCATATAACATAATAAATTCTATAGATAATAAAATTTAATAATAATTATATTTTTGTAGTAAGGGATATCTCTAATAAATTTCAGGTGCTTGAACCATTAACTATGAGAAATATATTCACTAGTTAACATTCAAGAATAATTTATTTTCTCTCTAAAAATAACATTGTTTTTCTCCTACTCTTAATTGAAAAATAAGTCGATTGTTATTTTTTCTTGGGTGTTCGGTGCCCCCTGGCGCCCGGTGCCCTTTGGGCAAAAATTCTGGCTCCGCCCCTGATGATGCCTTATTGGGTTCATTCCATTTTTTGCTCCAACTATAGGGGCTGCTGGGTGTATTTTGTAAACGAAGAGAGAAGATAGAGAAGAAGTTTCACTGCCGGAGGGAGGAAGGCACACTGATTAGGCGTCTTAAGTTATTAAGCTTTGAACATATATAGGATAACAAAGGGACACTGATTTAAGAACTTAGTCCTTAAGTTTTGAACACTGAATTGGCATCTTAGTCCCTTGAGTTTTGAACTGAGACAATGAAGGACACCAATCTAACCGGCAACGAATTAAAATTAAAATCAGTGTTATGAAAAAATCAATCTCGATCATTGATTTACTTATATATTTTTAACTAGTTGCATTATATAGATTATTTTGTGTATTTAATATCTATTAATTAGAATTAGATAAACTTGACTTGTGAAATAAGTAGCTGTTGCCCGTGCCAATGGCACGAAAGCATAATTGACTTGCTTAATTAAAGTTTGGAGGAGTCTGAAAAATAAATTAATTAATTAAAGTTAAAAAAACAAAAATATATGTAGTATATATTATTGCATTATTTTAATAAATAATAAAAATAAATTAATTAATTAAAGTTAAAATATAAAAATATTACCTTTTCATTCATTTTGATCTAAATAGATAATTTTTTTTTTTTTTGAAAGGTGAATTTTTTTTTTTTTTTTTTTTAAGGGGAGGGGGAAGACTCGAACTCGAGTCATGAGCAGGCAGGAAAGGCTCTTAACCACTGAGCTAAAGGCCACGCTCTAAATAGATAATTTTTACTTAAATAGATATGAATTTTTAATTTTTTTAAATGCGATTAATATATTTAAAAATTATAACTTTTAAAAAAATAATATTAGTAAAAATAAGAGAAAAAAGGCTTAAAAAATTTTAAGACTAAATTAGGCGATGAGTGTTCATACTTTGCATGGGCATTCGCTAGTAAATACCCATGTAAAGCACGGATCGCTTATCTTTTAATTTGGTTATAAGATTTTTTTTTTAAATTTGTAGTTTTTAAGTATACTAACTTTTAATGAATTTTTTAATTTTTTTATGAATATGATTAATACGTATAAATTTTAAAGTATATTTTTCATATAAAAGTAATTGAAAAAATAACTAAAATAGGGAGGAAAAGAAAAATAATTCATATAAAATAATTTTGTAATCACATTTTAAAAAAAATTATAAAAAAGTATGTGAAGAGTAACATGGTGGGGAGAAAAAAAATAATTCTAACCATTAAATAAATTCAATGATTAAAAATATGCCAAATTCAAAGTAAATGTATTTAAAATTAATTATTCTTATTTATTTACTACTTATTTAAAATCTGTCAATGAATGTATCAAATTGAATGAATCAATGATTTTCGCCTGACACTCACTCCTTTTAAAAAAATTTATAAAAGATAATTAAAATGGGGAGGAAAATAAAAATAATTCATTTAAAATAATTTTGTAATCACATTTAAAAAAAATTATAAAAAAATATGTGAAGAGTAGCAGGGTGGAGAGAAAAGAATAATTATAACTATTAAATAAATTCAATGATTAAAGATATGTCAAATTCAAAGTTAATGTATTTAAAATTAATTATTCTTATTTATGTACTACTTATTTACTCCTTTTGATTTTCGCTTGGCACCCACTCTTTATCTCAGAAAAAAAAAAAAAGAATATCATTCTACTCAGCATCCGCCTCTCCATATGTTACTTACACAACGGTTAAATCAACAAAATAAATCAAAAGAATATTACTTTTAAAAACATTTCTAAAAAATTATAAAGCGTAAAGGAAAATAAGAGAGTATTATTTTTATGTAAAGCGACCAGAAAGATAACAAACGGTTGAAAATATGCTAAATTTAAAAATAAATATGCTAATTAATTAATTTACCTTAAAAAACAACGAAAAAAGTTTTATTTTTATTTTGTATAGTAAAAATATATATTATTTATTTGTATAGCATTAAATTAATTAAAATTTACTTTTTCAATAAATAGGCCCCTCTCCATGTCATGTACACAACTATCAAATCAACAAAATAAATCAAAATAATATTATTTTTAATTTTTAATAATTTAAGTACATTAAAACTAAATTTAAATATCATTTTTTTAAAATAAAAAAACTTAGTTAACTTTGTCTAATATTTATTAAAAAATGGAGAGAAAAATAAAAGTATATTTTTATATAAAGTGGTCGAAAAAATAACTAAAGTGAATAAGAAAAAAATAATTCAACAGTTAAAAAATAATTATTATTTATTTTAATTTTTTTAAAATATATTATTATTTATTATATAATAAATTAATTATTCTAATTTATGTGTACCAATTTGTATACCAAATTGAGTTATGCTAGACTACCCCTCGGGAAAAAAAAAAAAAAAAAAGAAAAGAAGAATGCCAATGGCCCCCAACCCATGCCTCTCTCTCTCTTCATTCACTTACCCAAACCTCCCCTCTCTCCCCATCTATATATATATCTCTCTCTCTCGTCCAGACCACCTCTCGGGAAAAAAAGAAGAAATGTTAGTAATATAGATATAAAAAATATTTTTTAAAACATTTAATAAAATATGAAAAAAAAAATTTATGTAAAGTGACCAAAAAGACAATTAAAGTGATAGAAAAAATAATCTTGACAATTAAATAAATTTAACGATTAAAAATATTTTAAATTCAGATGTTTAAATTTATGTATTATATATATGACACAAATAATATAAAAAATATAAAAATAATTAATTAATTTTTAATTATTAATTATTATATAATAAATTAATTAATTTTATTTAAAAAAATTCAACTTATCTTAAAAAAAATAACTCTCCCAATCCCCTCACATTCTCTCTCTCGTTCTGTTCCCGCCCCCTCCCTCTCTCTTCCTCTCAATCCCAATCTCTCTTTTTCTCTCTCCCTCCCAGCAAACCCACCTACCCTCCCTCCCTCCCTCCCCTCTCTCTCTCTCTCTCTCTCTTTCTCTCCCCAACAAACACATCCCTCAAATGCTGCCACGCACACACATGTCAAATCCAAAACATGAGCAGATTTGTATAATAGATTCCTCACAAAATTAAGCCTTTTTGAAAATTCTAATGACATGATTTTTACTATTTAATTCTCTCACATGCATTTAATTTTTATTAATTAAACTTACATGGATCAATGAAGTAATTCCCGACAAAATAATGCTTTTTTCAAAAATTATAATTCCATAATTTTTATTATTTAATTCTTAATTTCTAAGATTTATATTGTGTTGTCTTCTTTGGGTGGACAATTCAGAAATTTCATAAGCAGATATTTGCAGAAAACGCAAATATCTATCTCCTTTAAGCCCAAAAATATCTTCCCACATATGGGATCAAAATATATAAACAAGGTCTAGCCAACCAATTTCTTCTCCTCTTATCCATCCCCTTGCAAAGCAAGCAAGCAAGCAAAATGCATTCTCCGGCCAATCTTCTTGCTTGCACTCCCATGGCTGCTTCTGCTTCAATGATCATTAGTAATATTAGTAGTAGTTGTTGTACTATAATAAATCCAAACCCCAATAGAACTTTCACTAGTTTTTACGATACGATTACCCATACTATTCCTCCAACGAGTTGTAGAAAGCACTCCCAGAATTCCATTACTTGCAAAGCTAAAGCTTCATCTTCTGATGATTCAGTGTTGATGGAGGATTTGGATCTCTATGAACTTCTAGGAGTCGACAGCTCTTGCGATCTCTCCCAGATTAAGTTAGCCTACCGGGCGCTGCAGAAGAGGTGCCACCCTGACATTGCTGGTCCCGCCGGCCACGACATGGCTATCATTCTCAATCAAATTTACTCTCTTCTTTCCGACCCCAATTCACGTTCTGCTTATGATAAGGTCACTTTTCACCCTTACCATCTATACATGTATATGTGTATGTGTGTGTGTGTCTATATGCGCATGTATTTACCTGTCTATTGTATAACAGTTGTTTCAATTAACTAACTATGCATAAGAGACCTAAAATCCATGAATTCAGGAACAAGCAAAGATTGCAGAGTTACGAGGGTATACTGGGAAACCTATATATTCAGTGTGGTTTGGAGCAGAACGTGAAGAAAGAGCTGTGTTTGTGGATGAAGTCAAGTGTGTTGGCTGCCTAAAATGTGCTTTGCTCGCCGACAAGACATTTGCTGTTGAATCAGTTTACGGCAGAGCTCGGGTTGTCGCTCAATGGGCTGATCCTGAGAACAAAATTCAAGAGGCCATTGAAGCATGCCCTGTCGATTGCATCTCGTAAGATTTTTTATTAATTTATTATACTTGGGCAAATATATATATATATATATATATATAATTTTAGGATTAATTACTGCTTGTTTATCTAGTAGCATTCACCAATTCATTACTCGGCATTAGTGTTTTTTTTGGGTAATTACTCGACATTAGTGTTAGTCACGAGTGTTCGCAATTAAAAAAAAAAATTGATCTCTCATTGATATGGGTGACTCTCGCGATCACAATTGACAAATCTTAACTGTTCAACTACGTGAAATTTGACCCACGGTTGATTTGTGTAGCCCCAGTTGTTGATGATGTAAAACTCATGTAACACCTTATCTGATCGGTGAGCTCGTTGGAATTGTATTAGGATTGTGGAGAGATCCAACCTTGCTGCCCTAGAATACCTCATGTCAAAACAGCCACGGGGGAGTGTTAGAATTGGTGCAGGCAATGCTGTGGGTGCACGTGTCTCAAATATATTCGTTGATGTCCATAAATTCCAAGCAAGGTTTCAGGAAGCCATGAATAAAGCTTCTGCACAACAGTCCTATGTAAGTCCTAAGTTCTCAATTTTCCTTTTTTTTTTTTCCAATATTTGAATTTGTATTTTCCAGGCAGCCAAATACCAACCT
This sequence comes from Vitellaria paradoxa, assembly GCA_019916065.1. Classification (NCBI taxonomy): domain Eukaryota; kingdom Viridiplantae; phylum Streptophyta; class Magnoliopsida; order Ericales; family Sapotaceae; genus Vitellaria; species Vitellaria paradoxa. The sequence continues at coordinate 925,542 of CM034237.1, forward strand.
TATACCAAAAAAATAAATAAATTGCACATTTTTAGGTACCAAATTCGCAAAGAGAAGCAACAAGTTCAGCTGTTCAAGCAATCAGAGCAATCTCAAATTGGTTGTACTGGCAATCACCCGGTGCAGGATCAAGCAGTGAAAATTTGACACGTCCGAGAGGCAGCAAAAGGGGATGGAAAAAATTACCAGATATCAGCAAGCTCCAGGAAGCTGCTGCAACTAGAAAACATGCAAGAGAGAACGGAAAACCCACCCTTCAAATACCATCAAATTACAAGCACAACGAAGAGTATTGGATTCCATCGACCCCAGTTCTTCCCCACCCAACTACCAAGGACATCTCAGCTGGCTCTGAACCTGGCCTAAAGTCTGCTGCTTCTACAGAGGACTACTTGTCTGAAACGAATAACAGAGATTTCACAGTAGGCAAAGGCAACAAGAGAAACCCTTTGATAGTAACGGGTGTTCCAATGACAGCAGCAACAGTCGCAGCAGCTGTAATTGGTTTACAAGTAGGAGAAGGGGTGAGTAGTGGTAGTGGGAGATTGGAAGAGCATATAGGGGGCTCACTGGCATTGGGCATTATTAATAGCTCCCAATTACAAGTCATTTTAGCAGGGATTACATGGTATCTCATTGCTGCGTATGTGGTAGAATTAGTAGAAGGCCTTCGAAGCAAGACGTGCAAAAAATAGGAAACATATATCAATACTGTTATCAGACAAACGCCAAAGATTTGGTGAAACTATATATTTTTTTTAATGAAACTTCTTTGGGTAAAGTTTTTTTTATTTTTTTTTTAATTAATGACTTTTAACCACTCATAATCACTCATAATTTGAAAGTGATATATAAGTAATTTTTAAACTTTTATAAGTTTTTTAAGTAATTTTACTTTTTTATTTTCCTTAAATGTTCTTTAACTACCACTACTCTTATAATGTTCTTTTATTTTATCTAAGTGCCCTTTAATTACTTATAATCTACTTAAATACCTTTAATTAATAATTGCTCATTATTTAGTATTTGATACACACACCGTTTTTAAATAAAAATTTGATAAAAAAATTATGTGCATCACGTGTGCGTCGGTATTTTTCAAATTTTTACAAAAAATTACAAATTAATTAATGCTGCACACATGGTTTTAACATAAAATTTAATACAAATTCATGTGCATCGCATGTGCATGGGCGTAAAATTAAGCCAAAAAAAATTAAAATAAAAATTCCTACACATTGTTTTAATAGGTTGATTAAAAATTAATAAAAAAATTAAGTAAATATTCCTAATTTACAAAATTAAAATATTTTTATTAATTATTAAGGAAAAAAAAATCACACTATCGCATATGCACCAATGTCTAGTGCGTGTGTGTGTGTGTGTGTAGGCAAGGTATAGAGTCATATAGTTATAGGCTCCGTTTGGAGTAAGAAAAAATAAGATAAATTGAGATAAAATGTGATTTTTGATTAATTTTGACTCCTTTTTTTTTCTGAATAGTAGTAAACCGTGAGAACGGTTTTTCAAATTCATTTCATGGATTTAAAAAAATTCACATAAAATAGTGACAATGGTACTCGTTTGAAAGTTTTCGACATGAAGAATACGATTATAAGAAAAATTTACGCATTCGGTTAACCTACTTCCAGATTTTTTATTCTTTTAGCAAAATATTGAAACTTTTTGAAATAAATATTGACAGAAAAATTAGAGGTACAGGATTGTTGAAGGTTTATAATAATTTATAATATTTGTTAGGAATCCAAACGGGGCCATAAACAGGTCAATATGTCCATCTACCCTTACATTGCCGACTTTTACAGAAGAAAAGAGATGCAATGCAATGACATTCGGCACAAAATCCTGAACGTGCATCTGAAATGGCCATTTCAGAGGTGGTTTCGAGATGGTCCGCTACTCTTGTTTGTTCTATTGATTTCTGTTAAATTTTATTCTTGATAAAATAGGCACACAAGATCAACCATACTCGGTCCACGCATTGGATAACGAGTACACAAAAGCACAAACACAGATGAGCATTGGATAAGGAGTACATAAAAGCACAAACACAGTTGAACATTCGATTTAGCAAATTGCGGGACCAAAAATCCCAGGTTTCAGAAAAAAATATACCAACAATGCGAGGGCCTAAGGGTATTTTAAAATATTATTTAAATTACTAGGAAAATGCCTATGCCATAATTAGTGCTTCTATATAAATTTAAAATATATATATATATATAAATATTTATATATAATTACTAATATTTTAATAATTTTACAACTACATTAGCGTCAAAGATTCTTAAAACCTTTTCATATATTAACTCATATTAGAGCTTCAAAATGGAATATTAAGCATTGAAAAATGTTATAAATCCTAGATACAGCATAAGAGTATGAAGGTCATTTTTCATGTTAGGCCCTTCCAAGATTAAACGAATATGGGATCATCACCATCCTGCGTCCAGTGTTTTAAACGGTGAAAATCAAACACGGGACAGCACAAGTTGTGTGTACAATTAATGCTAGGAATAATCATCCCAAGACTATCACTCCTAAGATTGCTAATCCAGCCCCACCAGTCAAACGCTGCCTAAGAGCTCGAGGAAGATTGAAATCAAAGATTGAAAGCAAGACCACAAAGAACAAACGTCATAATCAAATCATCATTCATCTGAAGATGCTTTGGAATGCCTCCGGACGAAAACATTTCAACGTTCATTTTAGACCTCAATCAGATTTTCTGACTGATTTAGTCAAGGTGGTTAAGGGTTTAAAATTGGCAGAAGCAATATCCTAACTGAAGTTCTGTCTAGCGATTTACTAGTCTCTATACAGGATTGCAAGTCTTCGTCACATGCTATTAAAATGTAATCGTTGTCCTCATCAATGTATTTTATGCAATAAGTTCCAACCTTTAGGTTCAACCTCTTGGCTATCTGCTCATGCAACCCTTCCACTCCCGATGACAAAGACAGTCCAAACTTTATTATATCGCTTCCATATTCTGCCTTTACAGTCACAACGTCCACATTTACCATTCCTTTATCATGTGGCTTTATCTGAGCATTAGTCGCTGATGCGTCCTCAGAAGTAAGATCAGATTTCGACTGTTGGATTTTTTGCTGAGCATCATCTTTGATAGAATCAGTAGGGAGAGAGCATTTATCCTTTTGTATCGTGTAAGTTGGCCACCTATTGACACCATGTTTCCTACAAATGCGCTTCAATGTAGATCTGCTAACTACAGAATGAGAAACTCCAATTAGAGATGCCAGTTCAAAACTTGGATAACAAGATCACAACAATATAGTTTTTTTTTTTTTTTTTTTTTTTTTTTAGCCCTAAGCTTACCATTGAGGCTATACGCAGCGTCTTCAAGATTCATTCCAAAATGTTGTTCGAGATCGTCCAAACTTATTTGTCCATTTTTTCTTTTCCATCCTTCCAATGTCATCATGGTCCTAATATTTGCATCTTGCGCTGCTGAATCACGTAGCTGTAGGTGAGAAACATTAGGTAGGACTTGCTTAGAAAGCAGACCCGAACTCGAAGTTAGGATTTGTTCCTGATCAACACCTTGGGCAGATTCAATAAGGTGAGAGTGGTTAACCTTATGCCTCGGCGGCCACCATGAAATACCGTACTCCCTACATGCACGCTTCAATGTAGATCGACTAACTGCAAAAGGAAGAATTCAAGTTAGATCTACTAGTTGGAAACAATGATTGCAATATCACGAGTAACATCTTTTCTTGAGCATGGAAGCTTACTTCCAAGGCTCTTTGCAGCATCGTCAAGTTTCATTCCAAAATGGTTGCGGAGGTCCTCCAAAGGAATTAGGGTTCTAGTGGTTCTTTGAGGTTCATTTTCTTGTGAATGAACAAGGCCAATGTCCATTTGTTGCATACTGTTCCCTTTGTTCATAGGATCCACTGATTGCTGATATGATAAACCCAACTCTCCCATCTCTCCATTTTGTCGGACTCCATGCCCATGCAGGGATATGGCAATTTGATGTGCAGCATGCACAGCTTTCCCACCAATATTAACATCAATAACTTTAACTGTTAGCTGTTCCCCGAAGTCTTTTCCAGAAGCAAGCTTAAAAGTTTGAAGAGTTTGTGTCATTGTTCCCAATACCGTGCTCAAATTTTTTAGCTGTACCATGTTCGAAGTGTCTAGGTTTTCACAATAATCATGGTTTGCAGGCAAAAAAACCTCTAGTATGAAATTATCATTTCCAGTAAGACTACTTTGCAAGCAAACAGCAAAACAACCACTTAATGCACCCCTTAGTTTATACTGTTGTAGGAGGGGACGGTCCAACATGTTGTATCTGGTTACGTGTGTCCATAATACCACATCATCAGGATACAAAAATGCCCTTCCATCAACCCACTGTCCCTCTTTCAAGTTAAATGTGTTGCACCAACTTGGAAGAGAACCGTATTTTTTGCCCATGCAATTGGTAACTACGGATGTGACTAGCTCCCTGTAACTTACACCAATGAGGCCACCATCAATAACAGCCTTGCAAAGACTACACTGGAACCATGTTTGTGCACAAAGTATCTCATGATGAAAATCACACACCATCTCCACCAACACTTTCCTAATTTCATCCAAGGCTGCCGCAAGAGCTTCATCCTTATCCTCATCCTGGTTTGAATAGATTGTCATATCAAGGCATTTGTGAGAACACATTCTTTACCATATTAAATTAAGAAAAATAAAATATGACATTTGCATCACAACATACTACTTACTTGCATAGAAGAGCATGTATGTACAACTGAACATTTCAGATCTACTTTCTGCAGAGGACGAAAAAGGAGGTATAAATAATGAATATTTCCAAGCAAAGAAAGCTTATAGGAAAATTAAAATCAGAAATTCCAAAGTCACATAATATAGGTTTGTGCATGCTTTTATATGGATATAGACTCAACCTACCATCTGAGAATCAAAGGGAAAACAAAATGCCATATTGGCACTTCCTCAACTAAAATTAGCGTTTTTAAGCCACTTGACAAATGATGAGGACAAAGAGGATACTCTTCCATTTTCAATTCTAAATTCAAGACATATATGGTGCTAGACTACTCACCTAAGTAGTTGGTTGAAAACCTTTTTTTTATGCTCAGTGGAGAAATTAGAAACTATGATTCAAGAAAGTCCAAACTTATTTTTCTAGCCTAAGGTCAAAAAAATAAATAAAGAAATAAATCAACTCAAATCATTAAAACTATACAAGTTTAAATACCTCGTCATATACACATAAGAATGGTTTGACATTGATATTAATTTTTATAAAATGCACATAACAATTAGTCCCCACCAAGAAGAAAGAAGATGAATAATTTGAGAACCTAACAAATAAGGGCCCGTTTGGTAAAACTGTCATTTCAATTTTTGTGTTCAGTTTTCAATTTTTATATTTAGTTTTTAATTTTTAGTTTTCATTTTCATATTGGGGGGGGAGAACTTAAAAATACGTTTGGTAATGATAGTTGTTAGTTGATAGTTATAGTTGTTAATTAATTATATTCAATAAATTTAATTATTAAAAATAATTTAATCCAATAAAAATAAAATATATTAAACATAATTTAGTTAGTTAAAATTCAATTATAATTAATATAATTTAGTTAATTAATATATTTAATATATAATTTAATATATTAAATTAATTATTGATAAAATTAATTATTAACTAAATTATATTTAATATATTTTTGTATAAATAAAAATAATATATTAATTTTAATATATAAATATACTTTATATATTAAATAAATATTTTTACATTAAATAATATATTTGACGGTGATCGAAGATGAGTGGGAAGTAGTGGCGACAGTGGGAGGCGGTGGCCGGATGTTGGTGGCGACCAGCGAACGAAGGTGATAAATAGTTGTAACTAGTACTGGTTGTTTAAGAAAATCAAAATTGAAAATAAAAACTTAAGAAAACACCTTTTCTATATTTTCATAATTTTTGAAAATTTTGAAAACACTAATCATTTTTTTGAAAACTAAAAATTGAAAACTGAAAACCAATTTACCAAACGAGTTTTCATGTTCAGTTTTCAAAAAAAAAGAAAATAAAAACTGAAAACAAAATGGTTACCCAATGAGCCCTAAGAAAATTGATCATTTGGTGAATTCCACTCATAAAAGAGGAAGGAAATATAAACAACTCGACTCAACTTAATAAAACTTCAGTCCTAAATTAGCTAGAGTCAGCTATCTGAATCGTTTTTTCCCTATTCATTTCTACCATAGGTTATGTCTTTCAAAAGGTTATTCTTTTTTCTCCCCCAAAAGGTTATTCTTATGCCTATCTCTCATACTCCTTACCCTTTGTATTTGGGTCCACTCATTCTTCTTTACTGGTGTATCCCTAAATATACGTTGGATATGACCAAATCATCTTAAACGACATCTCTCAACTTCTCTTTTATCAATATTATCTCAACTTTATTGTAGATATATTCATTTCGTAAAATATTTTCTTATATTACCATGCATATATTCATTTTGTATGCTACCTTTTCTTGTATGACTACACATACATCTTAATATTCTCACTTTCGCTATGCTCCATCTTATGAAAGCATTCCTTCTTAATACTCCAACAATCTGTACCATATACCATAGTTAGTCTTGAATTTTTCTTTCAACTTGATAAAAATTTTCCAACCACAAAAACATTTGAGACACTTATCTATTTTAACCACCCAGCTCAAATCATTTGGATAACATACTCCTCAATCCCTTCATTTACATGAATAATTGATCGAAGATATTGAAAATAATCACTTTTTGGCACTTCTTGGTCCTCAATTTTATACCCTCATTTGTGGTTTTAATTTTACTAAAACTTACAATATATGTATTCTGTTTGTTATACTCTTTAAGTATCTGGACTCTAAAGTGCACCTCCAAACTTTTAAATTATAATTAATCCCAGATCTAGTTTCATCAATATCATATGTAAACAACATACACCAAGGGATACTGTCTTAAATATATTTATTAAGCTCATCCATAACTAAAGTGAAACGATTGGCTTAAAGTAGATATTGGGTATATAATTTATCCAACCCCCCCCCAAAAAAAAAGAAACAGATCCTTGGTATAGACCAATTGTAATTGAAAAATCATTTGTATCACCTCTAACAATTCTTACGCTAGAAAATGCTCCATAATACATGTCCTTGATAATTTTAATATATTTTATAGTAACACAATTCTTTTCCAACATTCACCGTAAAATTTCACTCAGGACCCTATCGTATGATTTCGCAAAGTCAATAAAAATTATGTGAAGTTCTTTCTTATTTTCTTTATATTTTCCATCAATATTCTTATTAGAAAAAATAACTTCTATAGTCGATCTACAAAGGATAAAACCAAATTGGTTCTCTATTATTTTTGTCACACAGCTTAGCCTTGCCCTAATTACTCTCTTCCAAAGTTTCATAGTGTAACTTATAAACTTAATGCCCTGGTAGTTGTTACACAGTTGGATCCTTTTGATTCTTATAAACGATCGCTAAGATATTTTTCCTCTATTTGTTAGGCATCTTACTTGTATGTAAGATCTCGTTAAACAATTTTGTCAACTCATCATCTGTACTTACCCGGCCCCCCGGGGGGGGCATCATCTACTAGGCACTTTCAAGTTTCAATTGGAATACCATCTAGACCTACAACTTTTCTTATCTTCATCTTTTTTTTTTTTTAATATAGTCTCTTTTACCTCTGTAAATCTAATATTATATATAAACTTACATTTCTATTCTCGATAGAGTTACTAAGATCTCCAAAATTCACCCCATGACAACTATTCAAAAACTCATCATAATAACTTCTCTACCTTTCTTTAATATCTTCTCCTTTTACCAAAACTCTTTAGTTTTCATTTTTTATATACTTAACCTAGTATAAGTCCTTACTTTTTGTTGTTATTCTTGCCACCTTATAGATATCTTTCTTCTCATCTTTTGTCCATACTTTGTTGTATAGTTTATTGAAGACCTTATATCTAGCTCCTCCAATTGCCCAATTAGCCTTTTGTTTTAGTCAATTTGTACAATTCCGATTCCCTCTCATCCTTGCAGTTAAGCAAATTCATCTAACACTCTTTCTTAGACTTAATCGTCACTTGTACCTCCTCGTTCCACTACCAAGTCTCCTTTGAAGGGTGGTCATTTCCCTTAAGCATGCCTAAAATATCTGTAGTCACTCCTTTTGATATATTTAGTCATCTCATTCCAGATGATATTACAGTCATCATCTAAATTTTTTTTTTCCTTGAGCATCATTTTATCCTTAAAGCAACAAGTGTTTCTCTTTTTAGTTTCCATCACTTAGTTCTTGAAAGTACATTTCCTCCATTCCTTCTCTTTCACGTCTTAATACAAAAATCTAGTACTCCTAATCTATGTTGTGTAGTTAAGACTCTCAGTTGGTATTGCCTTACAAGCTTCACATGAAGTACGATTCTTTCTAACAAGGAAAAAAATCTATTGACCACTATTATATCCACTTTTAAAGGTTACTAAACGAGTATCTCTCTTTTTAAAATAAGGATTTGCAATAAGTCATATTCCGTGGCAAACTCTAAAATTGATTCACTCCCTTGTTAAAACCACCATTGTTTCTTCCCACATGCTTATTCAAAAAATGGCAATTTATTGATTGACGGCATACCTTTAAAGTATCAAATACATGGCGTTGCTCCAAATATAGAGATGAATCATTTGCAGTGGTTGCCAGCTCAAGTACACCAACACAGGTTTGGCCAGAAGCTTCAAACACTGGCAAAGCCAAAGATGCTCCAATACCGCAATATATGTCTTCATCCTTTACAAACTGTAGAACCTCCTCAATCTCAATCCGACTAGATCGATCCAATCGATGAAGGAACACAGGGCCAGGCAGCCCAAGGTTTTCTTCACGCTTCCCACCCACATTAGATCTGCAGTCCTTAGAGAACATCCTATACTTACAAAGTTCATTTTCAATTCTATTAAGAGCAAAAGGTTGGTCCCGAGTTGTTAGTTCACCCGTCCCATCCATTGTTATGTGTCCCCAAAACTGAACCAGTGTCGGCTCATCCTGCACATGATTGATTATATCTGCAAGAGCCCATCTGATCTTTTCTTTTATCTCCAGATTGGCTATTCCAGCGAAGTCAAAATTATCTGGCATTAAATTGATAATTAGCATATACATACGTATAAATAAATAAATACATGAGCATAAAAAAGAAGCAACATCCGGTGTTGCATTTTCTAGAATAATATCAACAAAAATCGATAAAATTCCAACTAATAAAAGCTCCAAATCAAATTAAAGAAATTCTCGAAGAGAACTGCTTGAAAAAATAAATAAATAAGCCAAATAATTTGCTGATGAAATTAGTTAAAAAATAAATCATTAAAAAAAATTGTAACAAAGAGAGAGACAGATGTCACTCACCGACGGTGAAAATTACAGGACGATCGGGTTCTTCTTTTTCTCGGCTCCAAAGAACGTATTTACAATGTTCCTTAAAATTATTAAGAATCCAACAGGACAGTTCCGATTCCATATATTGCTTGAAAGGGCCAGGAAAATCTTCTCCTTCATCTGTTTTTTGGTAAATCGCCGGCTTCTTCTCGAAATTGTCAGGCAAATCTTCTCTTTTACGTTTTCTTTTATAAAGTTTGGTCTTTTCCATTATCCTTCCTCTGTTCTTCGCCTTCGCCAACGGAATCACCGTCGCTCACTATCACCGGAGAACGCACATCTGGTCCAAATATTTCTAAGACGTCGGCCGAACCTGGACGATCTATCCTTCCCTCCCTTAGTCGAGTCAATCATTCCGCTCTCGATCAAAGAGCCCCAGTGGGTTATCGCGGAAGAGGGTCCAAAGTTCATTTTAAGAGACGGTTCATTCTTATAGCCGCGGGGTTAAAGGGTTCATTTCATGGGTCCGAAGTTCATTTCACGAGACGGTTCATAGTTATGGCTGCGGGGTTCAAAGGGTTCATTTCAAATGAAACCTTTCACCCAATTGTCCTTGCACCGAGTGTGGTCCCAAAATGTCATCAGCTGGTCCCAAAAATTCATCAGCTGGTTTGTTTAGGATATGTTTGATTGGTTAAATTTGATCAAAAAAATATAATAAAAATAAAAAATTGTGACATAAAAATAATAAATATTAAAATTTTATTAAAAGAAAATAATTAAAATTTGATAAAATTTGGTAGGCGAAAAACAGGCTCTCAACGGCGGTGGTCCCAGATCAAGACTCACGGCCCAAGACTCAACCAAAAAACCGCAAAAAAAAAAAAAAAAAAAAAAAAAAAAACAAACAATGAGTAGTCGAACATGCACAAGGGTGTGCAGAGGTTTTAAAAAAAAAAATTAATTTGAGAGACTGTACGTACAATTCTTTTTTTTAGTTTTTTTACCCCTTTTCAACTCAACTATCATAATGAATATTAATTTTTAAAGGGTGTAAATTTATTTTTTTTAATTTTGAATAATTTTATTTAATTTTTTATAATTAAATTTTGTTACATGTTACTATTACACTAACTTTTAATTTTTTGACAAATTTTGTCATTTTTATTCTATTAAATTTGTCTCTTTTATTGTTCTTAAATGTTAGTCTCCTGAATCCATTTACATTTTATCTTTTTTTTTTTATTTAGTGATTTTTATTTCTTAGATATTTTTTATAATTTGGTTTTAGTCAAAATATATCTGGGTCATAGTTACATTATTATTAATTTTTTTATTAGTGATTTTTATTTTTACAAGTTAATTATCAAAATATGTCCGAATAATTATTTAAAAGAAAAAAAAAGTATATATTTTCATTGACTTGACATTTGTATATTTTCAACCGCTATATTTATTCAGTAATTAGGATTACTTGTTTCTCCCTTCATTTGGTTATCTTTTCAGTCATTTCACATGAAAATATAATCTCTCATTTTTTTATATTTTTTTGAAGACTTTTTATATATATAAATTTTTAAATTAATATTTTAAAAAATATGATAATATTTGTAATAAATAATAAAATTATACATATTTATTAAAACAATGTATAGATACCTATTAGACAAAGCCAACTAAATTTTTTATTAAAAAAATATAGATATTTAAACTTTAATTTTTTAAAAATTTATTTAAAAATAAACATTTAGATTAAAATTTTAATTTTAATATGTTTAAAAAACTTAAATTTTAAACACATTTATTTTTATATTCTTTATATTATTATATAATAAGAAAGTTTAAAATTTTGAATTTGAGATATTTTTAATCGTTATATTTAATTAATAGTCAGGATTATTTTTCTTTCTCTTTCTACTTTGATTATCTTTTCTATCATTTCATATAAAAACACTTTCTCACTGTTCTCATATTATTTATTATACTTTTTATATAAAAGTTCTTAAATTAATATTTTAAAAAATGTGATAATATTTATAATAAATAATAAAAATTTATATTTTTATTAAACACTATATGGATACTTTAGTTTTTTTAATTAGTAATTTTTATTTTTATAAGTTATTTTTACAAATTTTTACATAAATTTATTTTATAAATTTAAATTTAAATTTATTGAACCCCAAATTATAATTTTATACTTTTAAGTACAAGTAATTACTAATCTATATAACAAAACCGTTTAAATGATGTGATATTTGTCGTACGTGGCTCCTCATTAGGAGATAACAAGGCCTGATTTGCGGCGTACCTCTACACACACACAGGAAACTTTTAGTAATAAAATAAAATTAGTGTAGCAATAAGAAATATTACATGAAGGGTACAATATAGACTCGTTAAAATTTTGTTGAAAAGTTACTTTCGCTTTGTTTGGTTACAAAATAATTTTTAAATTATTTTTATAATTTTTTTGTCCTATATAATTTATTTATTAAAATTTTATTTTCTCAGATGATAAGCATATTAATCGTATTCTTAAAAAAAAAATAAAAATAAAAATACATCTTTGTTTGGATAATCATTTGAAAAAATAATAAAAATTAACTTTTTTGTTATTTTTTATCTAAAAGAATAGTTTTTATTCACTTGGACAAAAATTATTTGATTTTCGTTTTTTTTTTGTTTTATAAATGTGATTAATGCTACAACTTCTAAATAAAATTAAATTGTACTGAAAAAGTGACATATAGTAAAATTTGATTAGAAAAAGTTAAAAAATTTTAAAAATTTTTGAGAGCTTCAAGCAAATAATTATTAAAAATAAATTTAAACCAAAGTCAATTAACACACAAGTGCCTAAGTCAAATATTAGGTCAAAACTAATGCAATAATATAATAGAAAGATCATAGCAGCTAATATGTACTAGTAAATGGTTGGAGATACAGTTTTTTGGATTTTTGTAATTAAAAGTTACTAGTTATAATATTTGGTATATTTAGTAAAGTGAGTAGTAATTTTTAGTAACTTTCTAAAACTTTTAAGTGTTTGGTATCATTTTTTATTACTTTTGACAATTTTTAGTAAATCTTGACAACTTTTAATAATTTTTGATAACTTTTGAGTTGATTTAAACAAATCCTGCAAAAAATTAAGATCGTTGATTTAAACAAATAATGGCAGCAAATTTACTGAATTTAGTAACTTCTACTCTATTTGCTAATTGAAAAAATTCATTTTTTTACAGGATTTGATAAAAAAAGTTAATATTTTTGTTGTTGATAAAAATAAATAAATAAATACGATAAATTATTCACCAGATTTTTCACAGATCCCAAAATTATTGATTTGATAAAAGCTAATATTTATGCTTTTCATAAAATTAGTAATTTTAGGAAAAAATAAATAAATGAAAAAATACATTTATTAATAGGTGGCCGATCACTTATTAAGCGCTAGTGTTTGGTTTGTTAAGAATTAATAAAAATATCTGAAAATTTTTAAAACTCTGTAACGCATTTTATTTATTTCGTAATTCTTAAAATTTTTATAAATTTCTATATATATCTATCTTAACAATTTTTTACAAATCTCAATACTTTTTTCACAAACTCCAATAACTTTTTAACAAATTTTAACAAATCTAACATAAATATGTGGGAATAGATCCAAAAATCTATTCCAACGATTTTTCTCTCCAATATTTTGACGCATAAGTCAAAAAAACTTCAACAACTTTTAAAAAATTTTGACATAAATTCGTTGAAATGGACTCAAAAATCTGTTTCCACGGTCTCTCCCTCCAACTTTTTATCGCAAAAATCTTAAAGTTACACTATTCATCTCCAAAAAATGTGATTTGAGTTAAAATACCAAACACCAAAAGTTACCAAAATCACATATTTTTTTTCATTGTTTTTTACCACTTCAAACACTGACATCATAAGGTGGAAATATTGGCATTCTTTCAAAAATTTTTCCCACTTCCTGTCATTTTTTTACTCTACAAAATTACAAAACTATCCTTATAATTAATGGAGAACAATTAATACAAAACATCTTAAATACCATAATTAGCCTTCCTTTTCATTTATAATTATAAATCTAATATCCTCCACTTTTCACTTTTTATTTTTATGTAATTATATCTTTTATAATCTCATATATACTCCCACTCGTATATATCTTACTTTGGTCTATTAAACTTTAAACGAAAAACCATGTAAGAGGATTTTGTTGAAAAGATGCTGTTGAATATGTTTATTTATTTATTTATTTATTTGTATAAGAAATATAGAGTAAATTTTATATTATTATGAATCATTGAATCCCTTAGGAGTAATTATTAATTTTTTTTCTTATTTTTCCCTTTCATGTAATTGATTTATTGATAGAGCAATATGGAATAATTTACATGTAATATATATATATATATATATATATTTTGTTAGCGTATATACTACTACATTATTAGAGTTTTTTTCCTTATTATTTTTTTATTTTTTTAAGTTCTCATTTGTAGTTTTTTTTTAATAATTTATAAGGAGTTTTTGTTATAACTGTTAGAATTATTTTAAGTAGTGTCACATTTTTTTTTAATATAATGGTGACATGTTTTAGAGATTAATGTTAAAATTTGAATTTCAATATGATTTATTTTATTTTAGTTATTTCCATTAGTATATGAATTAATCACCGATTATAATGTCTTGCTTTGTATCAATCAATAAACAATAATTGTTTATTTTCTTCTTTGATTTTTGATAAAATGAACTTAAAAGTTATACTTACAAAACTAATTTAAGAAAAAAAACTATTAAAAAATACTTTGTCACATAATTTCATGAAATTATAATTAATAATAGATTTTTAATTTAACATGCAAATTAATAAAAAATGGAGGATATTATAAAAAAAATGAAAAATAGGGGATGTTAGTTTTGTAATGATAAATAGAAAGGGAGGATAATTATAGTATTTAGTGTGTTTTGTATTAATTAACCTTTATTACAAGGCTAATTTTGTAATTTTAAAGAGAAAAAAAATTAGCAAGGAGGGGAGGAAGATTTTGAAAGACTGCAAATATTCTCATCCATATAATAATATTTCCTACTTTGTTTCTACACAGTTCAAGTACGAGATATTACTATGTTAATATATTTATTATTCATTAATATGTATACTGAAATAGTGATGTCAAATATACCTGATGTCAAATATACCCGTATGTGGCAGGTAGCCACTTTTATCCGTCCTGTTCAGGAAGGGATATAGGGATACTAATAGTGGGGACCGGGACGGGTATGAAAATTTAAGATGTTACCTAAACGAGTATGGAGACAGGAACATGTATGATAGTCTCCACGATGCCCCATACCCCTTTAAATATTTATTTATTAATATATATTTTTTAATTTTTATTTAATATATATATATATAATATATTTTTATTTAACATATATAATATTTATAATAATTTTAATATTTATTTTATACATATAATGTATAGTTTATAATAGTTTGTATGCTTGGCAGGTAAATCGGGATGGGAACGGAGAATCAATTACCTAATAAAAATGGGTATGAAAATTTTTTTTTTTCTAAGCGAGAATAGGAATAGGGATGGAAACAAGAATGGATAAGAAAATTATTAAACGGGGATGGGGTTAGAGTAAACCATACTCGTTCCAAGTCTATGCTGTTCCCAATACTCACGAGCACTCAATTATGCTCACTCTGGATAGTTTGTCGGGATGTAATTTTAGGTGGGGTTTGGATAATAATAAAAAAAATAAAAAGTTAATGTAAAGATAATACTTGACGAAATTTAATTGAAAAAAATTAAAAAATAATTGATAAAGAATAATTTTTTTGATATTTTTTAATAAACTAAACACTTCCTTAATTGATTTTAAAAATTATCAAATGAAGATGAATTACAGATTTAAATCAAATTATGAAATTACTTTGAATCATGCCTGGATTTGAATGAGTAAATGATGATGACTTGAAAAATAAAATAGTGAAATAAAAATAATAGCCATTTTAACTCATCATCAAATAAAGTTAAAATCAAGCAATTTAGTTTGAGTGATTATTATTCATTAGTAATACATAGTTCATAGAATAGCACTCAATAATCCGAGGGAATCCAATCATCTACCATAAAAACTTGTTGGTGTTGGAAAAAAGAATGTTTAGGACAAGTTTACAATCATTCAAGAAAATAAAGATACTTATGGCTTTTGAGAAGTTTATACGAACATAAAGAAAAGCTACTAAGATGTCCATTAAAAAAATCAATATAGAAAGAATCATGAAACTAGAGATATTGATATACTTTCTTTCCCGGACCCCTTTTCAAAGCTGCTTTTAATCTTGTCTCTCCAGTCTCTCCGACATTATGGTTATGAACCCCGCCTTTCTTCCTCTTCCCCTTCCCCCTCTTCAGTCTTTCTGATATTGTGACCATGATCCCCCCCCTCCTTCTTCCCCTCCCCGCTTCAGTCTAACAGCTGTATTAACTTATGTAACTGGTCTTTTACTGTTTAAACCCTTCACTTAATACAGAATTTATAATAGTTGTATTAGTTGATGCCATTCCTTAAAAAACAAAAAGAAAAAAGATATTTAGTAGAGTAGTCTTTGGATGCAATAACCAGCCCCCATCCCTTCCGCGCCCCATGGTATACTGTTTCTACAATGTCAATGAACTCCTGCTTGTCCTTCAGTGCCCAGTTGATCTTATTGTTATTTCCAGCGCCAGGGTCAATCAAAATGTGTTTGTTCCTGAAAAAGAACATGACAGTTGGTGGGTCGTAGAGCTCATACAACGTATTGAAGTTGGGCACCTCTGCGATGTCCACCAAGTATATCACTGCGAAGTTCTTTGTGGTCTCAGAAACCGAAACAAGCACCTCATCCATCTACAAAACCGAAATTGAAGCAAATTACACACAACACATAGTAATTGTCATCAAACAGTCATCTTCCGCGGCATTCTTTTCCAAAGTTACCAATAAATAAAAAGCAGAAAAAACAAGACCAGAAAAGCAGAAGAGAAAAAGGGGAGGGAAAAAAAATGGGGAGAGACACAGAGCAATGATTTCACAGCAGTCCATTAAATCAGAAGAAAAATACTATTTTACTAGAAATTTCGAACAAAATGACGTAGCAATAACACTTTCAATGATTCCCCACCCCCCCCCCCCCAAAAAAAAGATTAAAAAAAACCCAAAAAAATTGGGTCACAAGCGTTCTAAATCACTTCAATGAATGTTTCCATAAAAAAGTTCTTACAGTATACCATTAACCAAATAATAAAAAGGAAATTCTGAAATGAAGGGAAAGTATACAAAAACCGACACACACTTCAACCGTAACGTTAGTCAGTAACTGATAAACCATCATTTTTTTATACACTAGACTTCCAAGCAAGAAGAAAAGAAAAAGAGATCAGGTCATTCCAACAAATCAAGTCACCCAAATAAACTAAATGGATCATCTAGGAGCAACATTGCAAGAGTAAAAGAGAAAGACTTACTATTGATTAACACTTAATATTGCATATTTTTGGTGTCATATTGATGCAATTGAAGTTATGTTAGAGTTAAATGCAATATTATGGAACAAATGTCTACGCACAATCGTGTTCGTTTCCTGTTGTGATTTTCAGGACTAATTGATCAAGATTGCGTCATTGAAAATCAAGTTTTGAAGGGGATGGAGCACACAATGCATACAAGTCCCATGGTGCAATTGGAAAAGTTTTGAAGCAAATTTGGATAAGGGAAGAGCCACAAAGTGGCCAAAGCTTAAGTTGGTATGGACCTGGATGCCTGCAACAAGAAAAATTGGCTACAGGCCATGTTGTGGATTCCTGCAACAAGAAAAATTGGCTACTGGCCATGTTGGTCCAAACCAGTCTGCTACATCGAGAAAAAAATTTGAATACTGCCAATGTTGGTCCTAACTAGCTTTTGGGAAATTAATTGCAAATAATTTCGGTAGAGGTTTTCTGTGTAATTTTGTTTCAGATAAACCCGAGGAGGTGTGAGGAGCTATAAATAGATATTTTTATCAGATTTTAGGGATACCAACTCTTATTCTTGAGCTTAGGCTAGGATCGAAAGCCATAGCTGCAGGATAAGAAAGGCTAGCCCAAGTGGAAAAGGACTCCCACCAAAACCAAAGGTGTTCGAGTCATTCCAACCCTTTCCCCTAATAAATAATTGTACCCAAAAAAACAAAAAAAAGAGGTTGGAGGCATGGCCACAGGGTATGCAAATAAGCAATTTTATCAAGGAACATTTGTTCTATCAGACTTACGTGCTTCATGAGCACATGATATGGAAGAGCCAGGTTTGGGGACTTGGGCCTGCGAATCAGAATGGAATAGAAGTACAGTTGAGAGAATAAAGATATCAAAAACACCATGTAATAGACGAAGAAGGGAGGGGGGGTGTGAAACCTGCATGCAAGTCTCGTCCCAGTCATGAACGAATCAGATGATGACGAGACGTTCTTCTTCAGCAAGGATCGCCTGATCCACCGCCCATCCGGAGTGCAGGTGAGGCAGCAAGTATCTCTTCTCTCTCTCTCTCTCTCACACACACATACTCTCATTTCTTACCGTACTATTAATCAAAATTAGGTGAAATGGAAGTATTTACAGAAATAAAGACAAAAGTCATAAGTATCACTTACACGATATTAGTGCAATAGGAATTTTTTTAAAGCCGTAAATGACAACTTCAACTGAAATTGTAATGCCACTTAGAATGAAAATTTACCATTAAGATGAGTTGTTAATAAAGAATAATTTATTTTTGTAAAATTAAAATTAATTACTATTAAAATAATAATTTATGAGTAAAATATTTATTTTATTAAATATTTTTCAATTAAATCAATATATTTAATTTATTTATATGCTCAAAACCATTGCCTTCTGCGAAACAAACCCATAATTTGTTTCCTTAACGAACAGAATAGCACCAACAATCAACCATTTATCCTTAACTTCTTAAAACAAAAAAATATCAACCAACATCTCACTCTTTTTCTTTTTTCCCGAAAGATAAATAAGAATATTATTAAATATAATGAATGATTGTTCAAGTCCATAAAAGGTACACCCCTTAAATAAGCAAATGCATCACTACAGCTTAGACAAAATTAACAAACTACATCAGATATGACACTTGCGAAACAACTCACAATAAACACATAAATAAACAAAACCCAGGGGAGCAAAACTCCCAACTGATATCAGAATATCAGCAGCCTCTCCCCTAACAAAAATCAGCATAAGCAAAATAGGAACTCCACGAGTTTGCCATGCGACTATCGTCCTTTTAATACCATTACAAAAGAATCCACTGAATCCAGGACACTAGAATGAAATAACATGTAACATGGAAACACCAAAAGGACAATGGGGAAAAATCACAGGAAGAAAAAGGATTGCCCACATTGTATCAAAAAGACAGCTTTAAGTAGAGCCAAATGGCAGAAAGTAAACTGATTAAAAGCCTCATTAACGCCCAAAACATGTGAATGAAAAAGTAAACATGGGGGGGGGGGAACAATCCCTTTAGCTTCCTGGAAAAAAAAAAAAAAAAAAGAGGTAAATACTATTTATGAAGCAATCAATCTAATTACAATGGAACACCAAGCTGAACATCAAACCTTCTTAGACCTCAACTTATCCATTTCACTGCTTATAAGATTCCCAAGCACAAGAAGACCACAAAATTAAAAAATGATTACATATTATATGATGTGGGAAAGTCCTAAGCCTTCCATCAACAGACATACATCAATAATGATTAAGGCTTCTTCAAATTTCTCTTCAAAGGCTGAACTGCAGACAATTAATTTGAATTTCCATGTCCACGGACAGGATCGAAAATTGGTTCATGACTAACATCCACATCATTGTCAAATATATGTACCAGAGGAGCAGACACATGGTGTGGAGGAGAATGATTAGACATCAAAGGCATGCCTTTGTTATAACTGCCTACCATATTCTCAGTGGGAGCATCTTCAATTGGGCTTCCAGTATCACCGCTAATAGTTGAAATATTAGTTGGTTCCAACTCCAAGAACACATCACAGTGATTGCGTTTCAGGTTATTTATTACATCAAACATTGTCTCGACACCATCGTCATCCAATAGAGATAAGAGGTCTGTGAAGTATTTAGCCCACAATACCAACAATTAGATACCTGCACGTGACTCTCAAATTTGACCGAGCGAGATCCACGTTGACAACCTCGTACAGTTTGGCTAGCAGCATTACATGGGTGTATTGACGACTAACCTTGATAGCACGTTTAAATTGTGTGTCGTACCCTACGTCGTCATCCACCTTAATGATAATCCTTCCCCAAAAACAAAATAATGAAATTCTTTTTTAAGACATAACGAATGATCAATGATAGACAAATTACGTCCCTGAAAAAGATTATCCTCTAATTAGGCTAAGTGATTTTTACATCATCAAATAATTTTCTCCGCCTGAAAATGATTAAACTAAGAATATAAACAAATTTACGTCCATCACATTCAAAGTTTTGTAATATATCATTTTGATATTTAAACTAAGGATGATATACTTATTATCAAATTTAACCCTATCACATTCAAAGTTTTGGAATATTTCATTTTAATTATTAAACTTAGGCTATAAAGTTTTGCATCATGGTAAATATTTGAGGGCTATATCTCTTTATCAAATTCAAAGTTTTGGAATATCATTACATTATACTAAAGTTTTTAAGGTTTGAGATTATTTTATGCTGTATTGGGAATATAGATTTGTGGAAGGTATAGAAAAATGAAGAAAAATGGTAAAAAGCAAAACAAAATGACAAAGTCTATTTTATTATTTTTTTTATTTAGTTAGAAAAATGATACCAAAATGAATAGATATTTGTGAAAGTTCATTCGAATAGATATTTGTGAAAGTTCATTTCGTGATTATAGCAAAATTTCAGAAAGTTCATTTGGGTTTTTTTTTTTTTTTTTTTTTTAAGTTGGTGATTACATTTTCCAAAGTTCTCTCATGAATTTTTTTCTTTTATTTATTTATTTTTTTTATAGGTGGAAGACCTAAATATAAGAATTGGACTACGGTAGAATAAATTAGGTTTTCTTAATTGAAAATTTCATGAACTAGTCAGAAATCACAGCCCAATCATAAAATTTCATGAACTAGGTTTTCCATTAAGCCTAATCAGAATTCACAACCTAGTTAGAAAGAATTGGTTTTCTTAATTGAAATTTTAATCACAAACCTAAATTGAAATTAAAAAAATTTAGCAAATTGAAATCAGAATTTTAACATTCCTAATCAAAATTAAGCCTAATCAGAAATTCGTAACCTCAAAATTTCAATCACAAACCCAAATTAAGATAAAAAAATAGCCATTAACATTCGTGATTAGAATTTTAGCATTCTTAACCCCTAATTACAAATTTAGTCTGATTAGAAATCACAATCCTAAAATTTCCTAAACCGGAGACTCAAATTCAATAATAAATTAACAATGGAAGGGGGAAAAAACACACAGAAGCCAGTCACAAACGAGTAGAAGCAACTCACAGCAACGCAACTCACAGTTTGATTTTAGAAATCAAAACCAAAGTAACTAACAATGTATATATATGCGAATATATGCGTATGCCCTTTGTCATGAAACTTACTGTATGTATGCGTGTATATATATATATATATATATAAGACTTACATGACCGTTTAAGCTTTATACGGTGTAGACAGTTGAAACTTTGGTTTAAGGCTACAATGGAGACAACCAACAGGAGGGAAGGAGGTGACGCTATTCGTAGCCTAGTACAGTTCCATCTTCGTCTGTGCAATCGACCGTTGCAAGAGAAGCTTGAAGAATGTTAATGGTGCTGACAAGGAAGGGTAGGTTTGAGGTTTAAGAAGAGCAGAAGGCGTAGGTGAAGTCGTAAGTTAAAATCATAAGTGGTATATTTACGACTTTATAGAACTCGGAAAAAAAACCACTTCAAACAAGACCTAGCTAACTGATGTCGTAAGTGGTACTTATGACTTTACCCGTATTTCTACAAATTCTCCCATTTCATTTCATTTCACTTCATTTTGGTAAAATGTTTTGATAATATTAATAAAATGGATAAAAACCCCTCTATCTCTCTCTCTTTGCGTTTGTGGTTGGGTTGGGGAAAGGAAAGAAAGGAGCCCAACTTCTCAAGCTCTAGAAGGTGCTGCCTACTACCACCACCCCTAATTGATTAAGGGGCTGTTTAGAGTAAAATATATATATATATATATATAAGTAAAATATATATATATATTAAAAGGTATCAAAAATTATAAAATATTATCTATTTTTTCAAATTTTTCCAATCACATTCCATCACATATCATTTTTATATCAACTTTTTTATTTTTTATTTTTTTGTATTTTTTTACCATCCAAACAGTCCCTATGCCTCTTCCAAAACACGAACATGTGTGCACGCCTTATGTTTTGTTTTTAACCATAATAATAATAATAATAATAATAACAACAACAACACCAGCTTCAAAATAATAATAATAATAATAAATTTTTAAATAAAAATATTCTCATAAAAACCATAAATATCTATACAATCATAATTTAATATATATTATGATATTACTATTATTATTTAACGCTATTTAAATTGAAAAAAAAATATCATTATAAATAATATAAATACATACAAATCGATAATTTGTACATATTAATATTATTTATTAAAATATGTCAATTTGTCTATATTTTCATTATTTCAAAATTTAATTATGCTAGCTTTATTATTTTATATGTAAATTAAATAAAAAATTATCTTTATTGATACATTATTTTTATACTAATTTATTAATATATTCAATTTTAATTAAACTTAGAAAATAAATAAATTAATATTTTTTACTTTTCTTAAAGTAAATGTTTGAAAAAGATTAATGATTTATTATATAAGTAATTTTTTTAATCTGAGTTCAAATTGAGTCAAAAATTGTGAAAGACATTAAAAAGCACATTAAGGAATATTTTTAAGCCTTTTAAACGTTAAGAATGTAGATCTAGACCAAGAATAGACTCAAAGGTAAAATTATCATTTTGAGAAATATTTCCCAACATTTTGAAAAGCTTAAAATACAAATTTGGACAAAAAAAAAAAACCCTAAAATAAAATTGTAATTTATCAGCCTCAATTTAGATTGATCCAAGATTTGTTTTGTTGATAAGAAATTTGTATAGAAATATTTATTAACATTTCAAAAGCTCATAATATAAATCTAAGACAAAAAAAAAAGGGATTAAAAAATAAAATTGTAAATTTTCGAGAGAGTACTAATTGCTTGATATAGAGTCGATAGAACTTAATGATTTTTAATTCCGTATTTTAGCAATTTTTCACCCTCTTTTATCTCACTCTTAAAGCTAAACATTTAACCCATTTATGGAATGTATCAAACAATTAACCCATTTAATGCATAAATGTGAGTGTACCAAATATAATTAAAAGAAAACTGAAAATCATAGGACCGGATTTACCTCATTTTAGCATCATGCCAAGCACCCCTAAATATTACTAACAGTCCATTGCTTAGATCAAAATTTACTTTTCGAAACAATACTGAAAATTAAAAAACAAATTGAGTCTTGAATAAACAAGTAATGAAAATGCTTTAAGACCTTTTTTAATTGTCTCCACTTTTTAAATCTCATCTACCATTGACTAAGTCATACGTTCACATTTAGCAAATAATGATAACTCACTTTGATTTATTCAAGTGAACATTGTAGTGCAATAGCTTTTTTAAAGCATCTAGGCGACTAAAATGAACCATGGATTTTTTTTATTATTATTAGATTATACTCCAAACCATTAAAAAAAAAAATAGACGAAACTTAGCTTGAGAATTAAAAAAAAATAACTGTTTTTTAACTAATTACTAGTTTTTTTTAACTTTTTTGTTAATTTAACATTTTTGTCATTTATGATTTAAACAAAGTTTAAAATTTAAAAAAAGTAAATTTAATCATTTTTGTAAAAAATTAAAAAACTAAATAGGTAAAAACTAAGAAGTCAACTAGGCTTCTCAAACAGAACCTGAAATATACTTTCTCGAGTTGCAAGCGGGGATCGTTGGAGTTGTCTTCTGTGGCAAGAATATTCTTTGTCAGAGTTCACGCGGACTGTAGGTCTACAAGGCAGCCAATTATCCACATTAATACTTCCTTGCAGGCGGCCTAAAAGGGGCGTGAGCAAAATGATCATGATGCCACGGTTATCCGACCATCAGAAATGCACTGTCAGCAAATAATACGGCAGTCTCCAATCATCGCGGAAAAGTCCAAAAGATCGGTGACGTTATCAGGCATCTTTTCATTCTGTCTTTCCGTTTTTCGAGACACATTCTCTTAGTATAAATACCCCTCTTGTTACTTGGTTATTTTTTAGACACCTTCTCTTAACATAAATACCTGCCAAGTTATTTTTTACACAATCTCGCTTCTTCTTATCTTTCAACGCCCGCGGTTCCCTAAATTTCTTGTGACATAAAATTCTTGCGAGCTGCGGAAAAGAAATTGGCAGCAAAAGAATTTTGCAGAGCGTGGGTCAAAGATTCTGCGCCAAGGTTGGTTTCGTGCGACAAGGCTCGCGGCTTAAAGCTTCCACGGTAGAGAACTTTGATTTCACGGAGCAAGTGTCGAAGAATCCCGCGTCAAAGGGTTCGCGGCACATGACCTGTGGCTCGAGAACAACCGTCATAATCAAATCATCATTCATCTAAGATGCTTCGGAACACCTCCGGACAAAAAGACTTCGACAGTCATTTTAGACATCAATCAGATTTTCTGACTGACTTAGTCAAGGTGGTCAAAGGTTTAAAATTGGCAGAAGCAATATCCTAACTGAAGTTCTGTCCAGCAATTTACTAGAGTGTGTACAGGATTGCAAGTCTTCGTCACAAGCTATTAAAATGTAATCGCCGTCCTCATCAATGTACTTTATGCAATAAGTTCCAACCTTTAGGTTCAGCCTCCTGGCTACCTGCTCGTGCAACCCTTCCACTCCCGATGACAAAGACAGTTCAAACTTTATTATATCACTTCCATATTCTGCCTTTACCGTCACAACATCCGCATTTACCATTCCTTTATCACGTGGCTTTATCTGAGCATTAGTAGCTGATGCGTCCTCATAAGTAAGATCAGATTTCGACTGTTGGATTTTTTGTTGAGCATCGTCTTTAATAGAACCAGTAGGGAGAGAGCATTTATCCTTTTGTATCATGCAAGTTGGCCACCTATTGATACCATATTTCCTACAAATGCGCTTCAATGTAGATCTGCTAACTACAGAATTAATAACTCGAATTAGAAATGCTAGTTGAATACTTGGATAACCAGATCACAACAATATAGTTTTTTGAGCACTAAGCTTACCATTGAGGCTATCTGCTGCAGCTGCAAGACTCATTCCAAAATGTTGTTTGAGATCATCCAAACTTATTTGCCCAATTTTTCTTTTCCGTCCTTCCAATGTCATCGTGGTCATAATATTTGCATCTTGCAAAGCTGAATCACATCGCTCTGTATGAGAAACATTAGCTAGGGCATGCTTAGAAAGCAGACCAGCATTAGAAGGTAGGATTTGTTCCTGATCAACGCCTGGGGCAGATTCAATACGGAAAAAGCAGTTAACCTTATGCTTCGACGGCCACTGTTGAATACCGTACTCCCTACATAAACGCTTTAATGTAGATCGACCAACTGCAAAAAAGAAGAATTCAAGTTAGATAAAAACTAGTTGGAAACAACGATTGCAGTATCACAAGTAACATCTTTTCTTGAGCATGGAAGTTTACTTCCAAGGCTCCTTGCAGCATCTTCGATTTTCATTCCAAAATGGTTTTGAAGGTCCTTTAAAGTAACAACGATTCCAGTGGTTCTTCTACGTTTATTTTTTTGTGAATGAATAAGGCCAATGTCCATTTGTTGCACACTGGCAACATTCTTCCCTTCATTCATTGGATCCATTGATTGCTGATATGATAAATCCAACTCTCCCATCTCTCCATTTTGTAGGACTCTATTCCCATGCAGGGATATGGTAATTCGATGTGCAGCATAACCAGCTTTCTCATCAATACTAAAATCAATAACTTTAACTGCTAGCTGTTCCTTGAAGTCTTTTCCAGAAGCAAGCTTAAAAGTTCGGAAAGTTTGTGTCATTGTTCCCAATACCGTGCTCAAAGTGTTTAGCTGTACCGTGTGCATAGCGTCTAGGTTTTCACAATAATCATCTTTTGCAGGCAAAAATACCTCTAGTATGTAATCATCATTTCCAGTAAGACTACTTCGCAAGCAAACAGCAAAACAACAACTTAATCCACCCCCTAGTTCATACTGTTGTAGGAGGGGACAGTCCAACATGTCAGATCTGGTTACATGTGTCCATAATACCACATCATCAGGATACAAAAATGCCCTTCCATCAACCCTCTGTCCCTCTTTCGACTTAAATGCGTTGCACCCACTTGGAAGGGAACTGTATTTTTTGCCCATGTAATTGGTAATTGTGGACGTGACTTGTTCCCTGTAGCTTACACCAATGAGGCCACCATCAATGACAGCCTTGCAAAGACTACATTGGAACCATGTTTGTGCACAAAGTATCTCATGACGAACATCACACACCATCTCCACCAACACCTTCCTAATTTCATCCAAGGCTGCTGCAAAAGCTTCATCCTTATCCTCATCCTGGTTTTAATAGATTGTCATATCCAGGCATTTGTGAGAATACATTCTTTACCATATTAAATTAAGAAAAATAAAATATGACATTTGCATCACAATATACTACTTACTTGTGTAGAAGAGCATGTATGTACAACTGAACATTTCAGATTTACTTTCTGCAGAGGACGAAAAAGGAGGTATAAATAATGAATATTTCCCAAGCAAAGAAAGCTTATATGAAAAATTAAAATCAGAAATTCCAAAGTCACATAATATAGGTTTGTGCGTGCTTTTATATGGATATATACTCAACCTGCCATCTGAGGATCAAAGGGAAAAAAAAATGCAACATTGGCATTTCCTTGACTAAAATTAGCGTGTTTAAGCCACTTGACAAATGACAAGGACAAAGAGGATACTCGTCCATTTTCAATTCTAAAATCAAGACATATATGGTCCTAGACTACTCTCATAAGAACTTGATTGACATCCTATTTTTTTATGTTCATTAGAGAAATTAGAAACTATAGTTCAAGAAAGTCCAAACTAATTTTTATAGCCTGAGCTCAAAAAAAAATAAATAAAGAAATAAATCAACTCAAATCATTAATACTAAACAAGTTGTTTATATACCTCATCATATGCACACAAGAACGGTTTGATATTGGTAACAATATTTATAAAATGTCCATGACAGTTAGTCCCCACCAAGAAGAAAGAAGATGAATACTTTCAGAACCGAACAAATAAGAAAAATTATCATTTGGTGAAGCCCACTAATAAGAGAGGGAGGAATATACAACTCAACTCAACTTAATAAAGCTTTAGTCTCAAATGTAGTTAGGGTCAGCTACATGAATCGTCTTTCTCCATTCATTTCTGTCATAAGTCATGTCTTTCAAAAGGTTATTCCCCCAACGCCCCCCCCCCCCCAAAAAAAAGGTCATTCTTATGTCTATCTCTCGTACTCCTTACCCCTTGTATTTGGGTCCACCCACTCTTTCTTACTAGTGCATCCCTAAATATACGTTAGATATGACCAAATTATCTTAAATGACATCTCTTAACTTTTCTTCTATCAGTATTATCTCAACTTTGTTTTGGATATATTTATTTTGTAAAATATTTTCTTATATTACCATGCATATATTCATTTCATATACTATTTTTTCCTGTATGACTATACATACATCTTAGCATTCTCATTTTCGTTACACTCACCTTATGAAAGTGTTGTTTCTTAATATCCCAACAATTTGTACCGTATAACATAGTTAGTCATTCCAATCACAAAAACATTTGAGACACTTATCAATTTTAACCACCCAGCTCGAATCTTTTGGATAACATCCTCTTCAACCCCTTTCATTTGCATAAATAATTGATCGAAGATATCGAAAATAATCACTTTTTGGTACTTCTAGATCCTCAATTTTATTATGCCCTCATTTGTGGTTTTAATTTTACTAAATTTACAATGCATATATTCTATTTGTCATACTCTTTTAGGTATTTGGACTCTTAATGTGTGACTCCAAACTTTTAACTTATGATTAACCCCAGATCTAGTTTCATCTATCAATACAATATTATAAGTGAACAACTTACACCAAAGGATATTGTCTTGAATATATTTAGTTAGCTCATCCATAATTAAAGTGAAAATATGGCTTAAAGCAAATATTTGGTATATAATTTATCCACAAAAAAAAAAAAAAAATCCTTAGTATAGAACAATTGTAATTGAAAAATCATTTGTATCACCTCTAACAATTCTTACACTAGAAAATACTCCATAATACATGTCCTTGATCATTTTAATATATTTTAATTAACACATTTCTTTTCCCACATTCACCGTAAAATTTCTCTCAGGACCCTAACGTATGATTTCACAAAGTCAATAAAAATCATGTGAAGTTCTTTCTTATTTTCTTTATATTTTCCATCAATATTCTTATTAGAAAAAATAGCTTCTATATGGATCTACCAAGGATAAAACCAAATTGGTTCTTTGATATTTTTGTCACATAACTTAGCCTGGCCCTAATCACTCTCTTCTAAAGTTTCATAGTGTAACTTATAAACTTAATGACCCAATAATTATTACACAGTTGGATCCCTTTTATTCTTATAAATAATTACTAAGATATTTTTCCTCCATTTGTTAGACATCTTATTTGTATGCAAGATTCCGCTAAATAATTTTGTCAATTGAAGATAACCCATCATCTGTAGTTATCGAAGATAAATAAGATATCCCATCATCAACTAGGCACTTCCAAGTTCCAATGGAAATACCATCTATATCTACAACTTTTCTTATCTTCATCTTTTTTCATAGCCTCTTTTACCTCTATAAATCTAACACTATATATAAACTTACATTTCTATTCTCGATAGAGTTACTAAGATCCAAGATTCACCTCATGACAACTATTCAAAAACTTATCATAATAACTTCTCTACCTTTCTTTAATCTCCTCTCCTTTTACCAAAACTCTTTGGTTTTCATTTTTTTAGATATTTAACCTAATATAAGTCCTTAGTTTTCGTAGCTATTATTCTTGCAACCTTATAGATATCTTTCTCCTCGTCTTTTTTCCATACTTTGTTATATAGTTTATCAAAGATCGTATATCTAGCTTCTCTAATTGCCCATTTAGCCTTTTGTTTTAGCCAATTTGTACATTTCTACTTCCCTCTCATCCTTGCAGTTAGGGGGTGTTTGGTAGACCAAAAGTGGAGGAAAAAGTACAATAAAAGTGGAAAGATGTGACATAAAAGTGATAGGTGGAAATTTTTGATTGGAGGAAAGTACAAAAATTAGTTAAAATTGGTGAGTTTTGATGAAATTTGGTGTGGCCAAACAGGCCCTTAAGCAAATTCCCCTAACACTCTTTTTTAGCCTTAATCGTCCCTTGCACCTCCTCATTCCACTACCAAGTTTCCTTTGAAGGGTGGTCATTTACCTTAAATATACCTAATATCTCTGTAGTCACTCCTTTAATATACTCAGTCATCTCGTTCCACATGATATTCTAGTCATCATCTAAATTTTATTTTTTTTTCCTTAAGCATTTTATCCTTAAAGCAACATTGTTTTCTCTTTTTAGGTTCCATCACTTAATTCTTGAAAGTACATTTCCTCGATTCCTTCTCTTTCACGTCTTAATACACAAATCTAGTACTCCTAATCTATGTTGTGTAGTTATCTCAGAAGTTATTGCCTTACAATCTTTACATGAGGTACGATTGACCCTTCTAACAAGGAAAAAATTCTATTGACCAGTATCATATCCACTTTTAAAGGTTATTAAATGAGCATCTCTCTTTTTTAAATAAGTACTTGCAATAAGTCAAAAGTCGTGGCAAACTCTAAAATTGATTCACTCCCTTATTAAAACCACCATTGTTTCTTCCCATATGCTTATTCAAATCTCCCTGTATAAAAAGTTTTTTTCCTTATTTAATATATCTTCAGTGAGTCCATCCATATCTTCCAAAACAGCATTGGTTTGTTTCTTCATCTAGTGCTACCTGGGTCACAAGCACTAATAACATTAAAAATGACCCTAGACTTGTCCTATGCTTAGCTTAATTTGCTCACGATAGAGTTAATAAATGAGAATGATCCATTCTCACGAAGAAAAGGATATGCAATTCTACAAAATAAAATAAAAAGGGCCAGAAAAGGACGAGTATGAATGTTAAGGACATGCTAACAATGGCAATTTATCGCTTGACAGCATACCTTTAAAGCATCAAATACATGGCGTTGCTCGAAAAATAGAGATGAATCTTTTGCAGTGGTTGCTAGCTCAAGTATACCAACACAGGTTTGTCCAGAAGATTCAAACACGGGCAAAGCCAAAGATGCTCCAACATTGCAATATAAATCTTCACCCTGTGGAAACTCCGCAATCTGACTAGATTGATTCAATCGATGAAGGAACACGGGGCCAGGCAGCCCAAGGCCTTTTTGACGCTTCCCACCCACATTTGAGCTGCAGTCCTTAGAGATCATTCTATACTTACAAAGTCCATTATCGATTCGATTAAGAGCAAAAGGCTGGTTTCCAGTTGTAAGTTCATCCGTCCCATCCATTGTTATGTGTGCCCAAAACTGAACCAGTGTCGGCTCATCCTGCACATGCTTGATTATATCTGCAAGAGCCCATCTGATCTTTTCTTTTATCTCCAGATTGGCTATTCCAGCGAAGTCAAAATTATCTGGCATTAAATTGATAATTAGCATATACATACGTATAAATAAATAAACACATGCGCATAAAAAAGGAGCAACATCCAGTGCTGCATTTTCTAGAATAATATCAACAAAAATTGATAAAATTTCAACTAATAAAAGCTCCAAATCAAATTAAATATATTCTCCAAGAGAACTGTGTGAAAATAAATAAATAAATAAATAAACAAGCCAAATAATTTGTTCGATGAAATTGGTTTAAAAAAGTAAAGCATTAAAAAATTGGTAACAGAGAGATACAGATGTCACTCACCGACATTGAAAATTACAGAACGATCGGGTTCTTCTTTTACCCGGCTCCAAAGGACGTACTTACAATGTTCCTTAAAATTATCAAGAGTCCAATAGGCCAGATCTGAGTCCATATGTTGCTTGAAAGATTCAGGGAAATCTTCTCCTTCATCTGTTTTTTGGTAAATTGCCTTCTTCTTCTTCTTCTCGAAATTGTTAGGCAAATCTTCTCTTGTACGTTTTCTTTTATGAGGTTTTGTCTTTTCTATATCCTTCTGTTCTTCGCCTTCGCCAACCGAATCACCGTCGCTCACCATCACCGGAGAAGGCAAATCCGATCTAAATATTCCTAAGATGTCGGCCGAACCTCGACAATCCATCCTTCTCTCCCGCATTCTAATTCGAGTCAACCGTTCGGCTCTTGAATAAAAAGCCCCAAAGTGGGTAATCGCTGAAGAGGTTCGGAAGTTCAGTCCAATCGCTTAGAAGGTTCAATGGTTCATTCCTATTGCTGTGGGGTTCAAAGGGTTCATTTCAATCAGCAAATAAGTCGTTTTGCCCAATTGCCCTTGCATCAAGTGTGGTCCCAAGCACCTTTCAAAAAAGGTTATGGTCCCAAGTGTGGTCCCAACATAAATAGAGTTGAATTGGGGATATATAATAGAATAAAATTAGTGATAGCAATGAGAAATATTACACGAAGGGTATAATGGGCCCATTTAGAGTTAAAATAAAATACTATAAAATTTTAAAAATTTATATAAATACGAATTACGAGATAATAAATTTAAATTATCTACTCACAGCATAAAATACAAAACATTAATTTTTATAATTTTATACAACTCCAAACACACTCAATAAAGAATCATTAAAAAATTGTTGAGAAGTTACTTTTGCTTTGTTTGGCTACAAAATAATTTTTAATTTATTTTTTTATAAGCTTTTTTTGTCTTATATAATTTTTTATTAAATTTTATTTTTATTTTAGACAATAATGCTTTTAAGGGTATTAATCATATTCTTAAAAAAAAATTCATCTCTGTTTAGATAAAAATTAAAAAAATTAATAAAAATCAAAATTTTCATTAATTTTTTACCTAAATGGATGACTTTTACTCAAATGAACATGAATTATCTGATTTTTTTTGTTTACAAATGCAATTAACACGTTACAACTTCTAAGAAAAATAAATTTTAATAAAAAAAAGTGACATGCGGTGAAGTTTGAATGGAAAAACTTGAAACTTTTGAAATTTTTTAAAATTTTTTGGAGTTCCAAACAGATAATTATTAAAAATAAATCTAAGTCATGGTCAACTAAAAGCACAAGTACCTCAGTTAAATATTAGGTCAAACTAATGCAATAATGTAATAGAAAGATTGTAGCAGCTAGTATGCATTAGTGAATGGTTGGAAGTCGGATTTCTTTGAGCCAAGATATAGATTGAGATAAGAGGATATTTTTTCTCCACATTTCTTTCTTCTACTTTAGAATATATGAGTAATAATAAAATTTGTAAAAGAGTCACTATTAGTAGGCATAGACCAAAAATATCTCACTTAGTTTTTGCAACTGACAGTTTAATATTCAAGAGTTTAATTTATTTATGATTTTTTGTTTAAAATGGGTTTTGAATACATTTTGTCATCAAATTGGTCAAGTTATTAATGTTAACAAGTCTAAAATAGTGGTCTCACCGTCTATGTCTTAGAAGGATAAATATAACTTGCAAACGGTGCTCAATGTGAAAATTGTGGATAAACAAGAGAAGTATTTAAGTTTCTTGATGGATTTCAGTTTACCTAAAATTGTTCTGTTTAATAATCTACAGCAGAAAGTATTGACAAAAATTCGACGATGGAAAGTCACTTTACTTTCCTTTGGTGGTGGAGCTGTTTTAATAAAGCATTACTTAAAGGAAACATACAAGTTCGTTGAATGACATGTAAAGTGGTGAATTTTTTCAATTTTGACTATAGATATTAGAGGGCTCCCTTATTAAGATGTTTTTTTCTACGCCAAATAATTAAGGTGTTTCAAAGCATTCATATTCCATTGGGTCAAATTAAAGATGAATGGTTCTGACGAGAAATGAAAACAGGAGAATTTTCACAAGTCTTCCTATTTTTGTAGTATTCTGCACGACTTGAAGAAGGTGGCTAATCTAAATGAAGAAGTGTTAAATGGCATGAATTGTGGGGTTAATAAATTATGCAAAAAGTTATAGAAAGTGAAAATTCTAGCTAAATAGAAGTTTTTCTTTTGGAAAGTACTGCATAATGTGCTCCCAATTAGAGAGAACTCATGTAGGAGGGGAATTAAGGTTGAGAATAGTTGTCCATGGTGTGCTAAGTAGCAATGTCACACCCCTAACCTTGTATTCTAGGGCAGACAGTATAGGAATATGGGAATTAAATAAAATAATTAAAAATCTATACCAAGATTAAGTTATAATAAATAATAACAATCAAATTATCTAATATCGTCTCTTATTCCCATTTTAAATAGCAAATATGATATCATAATATCAAAATCCAATGTCACACCTAGTGACATAATCTAAAATTTACACAACCATAAGAATATTATCGTAATACAATCTTAAAATATAAATAAGTCTGAGACCCACACTCCAAGTTACATAAATAGAACTATAGTAATCCACAATAACATAAAATAAAATGTTAGGTCATAACCATTGGTTTCAGCTTAACTCCAGGCGACTACTCCTTAACCTCGTGGGATCACCTATAATAAAAAAAAAAAAAAAAGGGGATGAATACCACCGCCCAATAAGTAGGATCGTGCAAGTGTGCGCAAATGTACAATAATCAAAATATAATATAACTAATAACAATCTCAACAAACTATGATATAACAATGCAAATATGATGCAATGGCCAATATTTGTAATAAAGTTATGCTATCCTTAAGCATCTATAATAACATTTTATAGTTTTAATATGTGCATTATCACAGTATATATCCATCATACATGATATATCATCCAAATGAGTCAAAAAGACATTAAATCAAACTAAACAAACCTACTCAGGGGGGGAAGAGCGCTTGAATTCCAAGTGGTGTGGGAAGATCACTCTGAGTCGTAGGAAGATACTGAGAGCATTCCCGCAAGTCACAAGTTGTGCGGGAAGCTCACAGAAAGGGCACTCCTGTGACCTGCGATCTGCAGCACAGATCTGAGTTGCTACGAGCTCAATTCGACGCTTAAATCCCCTAAATCTGAGCATCTCAAGCTCAGGAACCATAATCTACAACAGTATATATCTAAAGATTGTGTAACAAAACTCAAGAATGAACAATATTTAATATATATATATATATATAAACCCACAAACATTTTTATACATATATAATGAACTTCGTGTGTGGAATTATCACAATTAAGAAACAGAATCAATACCTATATCATGATAATATCTAATTATCACTATTCAACCCTATGATCGCTACAGATATGTCAATTACTTCTCAATAGAAAATTCCAAATATTTAAGTTTTTATCTCCAATTTTGAAGATTTTTAAAAAATTACTCATAAATCAAAATTAAACAATTTAATTAAAAGTCTAAAATGTTTTTAACTGTATCTAGTATAATATATAAAATATTCAAAGTTAAAATCCAACCTTTACTAGATCAATTTATCCAAAAACAAGATGTTGCCTAAACTAAGACAAATTCAGGACAATAAATTTCTAAATTCATATAAAATTGTATATAGATGCTTTTTAATTTATTCAAAATCTAAGATGTTTCAAATCAACTCTATTTCTAAATATAAAACTAGCAATCCATTTATAAAACTAATTAATACAAAATTTAAAAAAAAATCATTGAGTTATTATTGCCTAAGACCTTGAAAAAAGTCATCTTAAATATTTTTATAAAACTATATATTTGTTCAATTTAGATGAGTAAAAATCCTAAGAACTCCTAAACATACTAGTTTTACGTATAAAAAATTTAAAAAAATTTAAAATATATTTCCAAGTTGACCAATTTAAATAAAAACTGAACAGGTATCTATGCAAAAATCAAAACAGGTCAACCTACTTCCAAAAATCATAATTTCCACATTTTTTTATTTTATTTCAATTCGTGACCTATCCATATAAACCTTATAAAGTCTAATTTCTAACAAAAGTAATCTCAATCAAATTAAAGAAACACAAAATTAAATAAGAATATAAAGGATTTAGTGCAGGGTGTTCGAATATATCTAAAACTGAGGCAATAAGGACTCATGCATATAATTAATACTCATCATTCCTAGGCACAATAAATCGCATATAAAAATTCATATCACTTGAAACTTCCTATTTAAACATAAAAAAAGCGTAGCCATCACTCTACCTCAAAATTGAAGTAGCAAGAAAATGGATATCGTGAAGAGATGGTGCTTCCAAAGGGATAGAAGATGATTTAATTAGGATTTTGTTTATCAAAGTCTCTCCTGTCTTTCTTATGGTTAAACACTTTATACTTCACTCTCACATAACCAGGTGAAGTTGTGGAAGAGTTGAAGGCAAAAAATAAAAAATAAAAAATGTAAGCCTCTATTTGAAGGTTTACAAAGGCTTAAATGTTTTTTTATTTACATTTAAAAATCTTTATTTTATAATTTTTTGTTTTTAGTTGTTTTTTTTAATAAAAAAACATATTTAGTAATACAATTTTATTTATAGCAATTAACTTTATCTTAATAAAATATCTATTTTTTAACAAAATATTTATTTTCTATGAACTTTACATACATAGCAAATATAGAAAAAACCTCCAAATTAAGAAAATAATATACCAAGTATTAACGCTCTACTTCAATGCTCCTCCTCACTTGAAATAACAATAGTGGAGAGTTTTGTAGAATGATGGATTATATTTTGTTATATGATATTTG
Source organism: Vitellaria paradoxa (assembly GCA_019916065.1). NCBI lineage: Eukaryota > Viridiplantae > Streptophyta > Magnoliopsida > Ericales > Sapotaceae > Vitellaria > Vitellaria paradoxa. The sequence goes on from CM034237.1 coordinate 961,215, forward strand.
TAATCAAAAAAAGTTTTTTCACTTCAATATTGAGTGAATATTTTTTATTTTTTTTAAATTATCTTTCTTATAATATACAAACCTAAAAGCAATCAAAAGGACATTTATATCATATAAGTTGTTTTTTCAAAATATTGTTGCGATTTCAAGAAAGCATAAATCTCAACATTCTATTGATAAAGCATGTACGATGAACAAATATCCCTGTCTCAGAATTTTACTACCACTAGTAGTCATGACCTTATGTACACATAGATAAGAAAAAGTACTCTAATGTGATTATTACGATTGGATGCTTGAAAGCTACGGTTCTAGAGTGTTCTTAAGAGTGCTTGGTTTAGTTCAGTTTGTTAGATAACATTTGGAGATACATTTTTTAAATAAATTTTAATATTTTTTAGTTAAAAATTATTAATTGTAATTTTTAATATGTTTGGTAAAGTGAGTAATAATTTTTTATAATTTTTTGAAAATTTTGAGTGTTTAATAAAATTTTTGGTAACTTTTGACAACTTTAAACAATTTTTAACAATTTTTTAATAATTTTTGATAATTTTTAAATTGACAAGTTATTATAGTAGAATAGAAAAGTGACAAAAATTAATAATTTACTAAATACTCAATAATTAAAAGTCGGTAATTTTTTACGTTTTTTTTTTTGCGCCTCCAAATGCTCCCCTTCATTAACCAATATGATCGACTATAGTTTTAAAATATTTTAAACCTATAATTTGTAGTTTAATTTAAATTTAATTTATTATCAAGTCAAATCAAACTGAATAGTACATAGAGCCTGTTTGGTAACTCAAAAATTAACAAAAAAATACCAAAAGTTACATTTTGTATCTTTTAGTGCGTTTGGTAAAACCATAAATTTTCTCATTTTTTTGATTTGTTACAGTAAAAGGTAAAACAAAAAGTTGTCACTTTTTTTATTTGCTACAGTAAAAAACATACCAAACATACAAAAAATGTCACTTTTTGTTTTGCTACAATAAAAAATTTACCAAATACCTAAAAGTTACAAAAAAATGTTAAAAAATACACTTTGTTTAACCAAACACACAAAAAATATAAAAAAAATTATCCAAAAACTACTAAAAGTTGAGCTTTTCTTCTTTTTTTTGAACGCCCAAACGGGCTCATACTACTAATAAATATTATGAAAAATGTGACCTTTGATCAACACCTCGGATTTTTTTTTTTTGGATAAATGATTAAATAAAGGTAAAATTAAAATTTAATTATAAGACGTACATTGCTCGTTTAAAATTCTACAATTTTCTATAAAATTTTATAAATTATTGCAAAAGTTAAATTTTAATCACTGCACAAATTATAAGATTATAATTTTTACAAATTTATACTAATTTTTACAATTTCAAATAATCTTAAATCTCTTTCATGCTTCTAATTAATTAATTACAACGTGAAACTTGTAAATTTTCATTTGAAGTTTTTTCACTAGCACATAATTATTTTTAAAGGTTGCAAAAATGTAAAACCACACATTTCTTTGAATTTTAAATGGAAAAAAAATCACTTTAAAGCATGGTTAGAATTAAAAAGTGTAAATTTTAAAGTGGGAAGGATGTAAAATATAAAGATATAAAGTATAATTTATCCAATTTAGTGCATACTCTTGTGTACCTGGTAGATACGAACAATCAGGAAGTAAACCACAAGCAGAATCCAGAACTTAGGTTGCATGTACTGGCCAGTTATGAGTTGTTGTACGATGAGCTGATTCAGAATGCTCAAAGTTGGGTCGACAACATAATTCCGGATGAATTCATTCCCTCCAATGGAACGCGACCGATCTCTTAGGAAGTTCAGTATGCCCTCCATGGTAGGAGTGTCCATTACCTGCGGCAGTACGATTCCACCGTCATCAAAAGGATGCTAATTACTGCAGTAACTTTTGCACATCAATCCTTGACGTGCTTAAATCAACGTCTAGTTTGACTGAACTTATTAATATTATTTTGGCTGAATTATAAATTTTAATTAAATTAAGATCATTGATTTAAACAAATCATTGCAGCAACTAGCATTGCTGATGAAAAATGCAGAAATTATAATTTTTACTGAATTTAGTAACTTCTACAATATTTGGTAATTAAAAAATTCATTTTTTACAAGATTTGATAAAAAAAAAAAAACTAATATTTTTGTTTTTGATAAAAAATAAATAAATAAAATAAAAATTTCACCAAAATTTTCACAGATCCCAAAATCATTGATTTGATAAAAGCTAACATTTATGCTTTTCATAAACTTAGTAATTTTGAAAAAAAATAAATAAATACATAAATACATTTATTAATAGGTGGCCGATCACTTATTTAGTGCTAATGATGACAAGATACATAGACAGCATTTAGTCTGTTAAGAACTAATAAAAATCTGGAAAATTTTGAAAATCTCTAAAACTCTTTAACACATTTTATCTATCTCGTAATTTGTAAAATTTTTATAAATATATATATATATATATATATATATATTTAAATAATTTTTTACAAATCACAATACTTTTTTTTACAAACTCCAATAATTTTTTTCACAAACTCCAATATCTTTTTAACAAATTTTAACAAATCTGACATAAATGCGTGAGAATAGACCCAAAAATCCGTTCTCATGATTTATCTTCCCACGATTTCTCTCTCCAACATTTTGACACATAAGTCAAAAAGTTTAACAACTTTCAAAAACTTTCGACATAAATCCATTAAATAGATTCAAAAAACCGTTTTTACAAATTCTCTCTCTAACTTTTTACTGTAAAAATTCAAAAGTTACACTATTTTTCTCAAAAAAATGTGATTTGGGTTAGAAATACCAAATATCAAAAGTTATCCAAACCACATATTTTCTTGTTTTCACCACTCCAATCGCTATCATAACAGGGTAAGGATATTGCAACTCCTTCGAAAGTTTATCTCACTTCTTTGTCTTTTTTTTTAGGGTTCCAGGGATTGCAGTGAAGAAATCCACTGCAGGGGTTGCAGTGGAAGAATAAATGGTTAAGATTTATTTGAACTTCAATAATATGTGACCATTGACATTCCACATTAATTGTGCTCCAACCAGATTTTTTAAACTTTATTTTTATTTTGAAAATATTTTAAATTAAAATAAATTAGAACCATTAGATTAAGCGTAAACAAATCTCAACGGTTCATTTTCCACTGCAGTCCCCTGGAACCTTTTTTTTACTCAACAAAATTAAAAAACTATTCTTGTAATTAATAGAGGACAATTAATACAAAATATATTAAATACCATAATTAGCCTTCCTTTTTATTTATTATTATAAATTAATATCCTCACACCTTTTATAGTCTCATGTACACTTGCACTCATATTATCTTAATTTGGTTCATTAAATCTTAAGCGAAAAACTATGTAAGAGGATTCTGTTGAAACAGAACTTTTAAATGTGTTTATTTATTTATTTTGTACAAGGAATATAACATAATTTTCATAGTATTATGAATCATTGAAACCCTTAAAAGCAACGTTAACTTTTTTATAATTTTTCTCTTTCATATGATTGATTTATTGGTAAATAAATATGAAACAATTTGTATGTAAATTTTTTTTTTATTTTTGTTAGTGTGTATATTATTACAATATTAGAATTTTTTTCCCTATTAATTTTTTTATTTTTAAGTTCTAATTTATAGGTTTGTTTTTTTTTTTTTTTTTGGCTTAGTAGTTTATAAAAGGATTTTTATTAAAACTGTTAAATTATTTTGAGTGGCGTCATTTTTTATTTTTATTTAATGGTTGCTAGATTTAGGGATTAATGTTAAGATTTGAATTTCAATATGATTTATCTTTATTTCAATTATTTTCATTAGTGTATAAATTAATCACCGATTATAATGTCTTGCTTTGTATCAATTGTTAAACAATAACTGTTTATTTTCTTCTTTGATTTTTGATAAAATAAACTTTAAAGTTATACTTACAAAACTATTTTAAGAAAAAACTATTAAAAAAACTCTTTCACATAATTTCACAAAATTATAATTGATAATAGATTTTTAATTTAACATGTAAATTAATAAAAAGTGGAGAATGTTATAAAATAGTGAAAAGTGAAGGATGTTAGTCTTGTAATAATAAATAGACATGGGGGATAATTATAGTATTTAATATATTTTGTATTAATTAACTTTTATTATAAGGCTAATTTTGTAATTTTAAAGAGCAAAAAAAATAAGCAAAGAGGGGAGGAAAATTTTGGAGGAGTATCAATATTCCAGTCCATATAATAATATTTCCTACTTTTTTTTTTTATCTACACAGTTCAAGTAGAGATATTACTATGTTGACATATTTATTGTTCATTAATGAGTATACTAAATAGGAATGTTGAATATACTTGTAACCGATAGGTATCGGTTTTACCTGTCTCATTCAGGGAGGGTATAGGGGTACTAGTAGCAGGGACCAAGACCGGTACAAGGATTTAAGGTGTTACTCGAACGGGTATCGGAACGGATATGATAATTTTCATCCTACGTCGTACCCCTTTAAATATTTATTTATTAAATTTTATTTTAATTTTTATTTAATATATTTAAAATATATATTTTTATTTAACATATATAATATTTATAATAATTCTTAATATTTATTTTATACATATAATATATAGTTTATAATAGTTAGTATGCTTGGTAGATAAACGGGAACGAAAACGAGGAATCCGTTACTTAGCGAATACAGATATAAGAAATTTTTTTTTCTCAAAACGGGGATAGGGACGGGAATAGAAATAGAAACAAAAACGGATAATAAAATTACTAAACAGGAATAAAGACGGAAAAGATCGTACCCGTTCCATACTCTCCCAATCGACATCACTGATACTGAATACCCGACTCATAAAAAATTTATTTACCAAATATTTTCAAATTCCAAAATTTTCGTAGATCCATTCCGATCCCATTAACGGATCCAAATATATAAAATTATTTACCAAATTTTTTCAGATTCCAAGATTTTCGCAGATCTTTTACGATCGAATTCATGGAACCAAATATATCCGATCCGATCAAATATATCCGAGATCTACATATTAAAAATCCGATCAATTGGAGGATTGAAGTTGAGATACAACTTTAAAGTTGTATTTTTAATCTCTTAATTCTTGTATAAATTCATCCAATAACTAAGATTAATATATTTTTATTCACTAATAAAATAAACTTTAGTAAAATTTTGTACTTCAACTTAAACAGAAAATTATTCGCTTAATCTTTCCCAGATCCGAAAATTTTCGCAGATCCAATCCGATCCCATTCATGGATCCAAATATATCCGATATATTTTATATATATATATATATATAAAGAATTCAAGTTTACCTGGGGAGCATCAACGGTTCCTGGTGATGGATCTGTGATTTGCAGCCCAATTTCCCCCGCCCCAGGTCTGTTTGGTACCTGCAACAGGACGACAACCCGGAAATCAATCGCATGAACGGATCTGGCTTAGGCATCAGACAAACGTCACCTGAGACGGTGGCCCGGGCTCGATGTTCTCTCCCACCGCCCCTTCCGACATCACTTCGGTGACTGAGGAACTCCGGAAACAGAGATCGCTGGTGAGTCACCGGAAAACTCTTTGGTCTGTCTGAGAAGGTTCACAGAAATGAGGAGGTTCAAGACCTGGTTCATTGTGAACTCATTTTCGACCCTGATATAACGAGGTTCAAACTGGGTTCATTGTGAACTCATTTTCGACCTTTGGACCATGGTGGTCCAAACTCGACCTTTTTTGGGGGTCATGTCCCTTGGTAACTGGTTGAAAAGTCTTGTTATTGCCTGATCAAAATTTACCCCGAAAAAAGATTAATACCAATATATAGAATAAAAACATATTTCGCTACATTGGTAATCAAAAAATGAAATCAAAATTTTCAAAAAATAATTAAAATAAATTTGTTCCAACTTAAATTTTTAATCATTTGTTCTTTCTCGGACTTTTTTTTTTTAACTTAACTGCACTTAATTTTATTATTAGTAACTAAAATAGTTATTGAAAACTTATTTTTATTCCATTAAAATGACGGTGTTTTCCCTCAAAAAGATTTTATTTTTATTTTTTTCTGTCATTTTGTAAATCTTTTATTTTTGATTGATAGTTATTTTCTTTTTAACTGGTTTAGCGAAAGGTTATTTCAATTTTTATATATTCTTTTAAATTAGTCAATATTACACTTTAATTATAATTATGAGGTCTAGAGTGTTAATATTTTTAGATTATTGTTTAAGAAAACATTTGTTTGTAATTTTACTTAGGGCCCGTTTGACTTGCCAAACTTTATTAAAAGTTACCAAATTTTAATTACTTTTTGTACTTTCTTCCAATAAAATTTTAACACATATTATCTTTATGTCACATCTTTTCATTTTTATTGTACTTTTTGACTAAAATTTGGCCAACCAAACAAGCTCTTAATCCATACAGCTGACTCTATTTTATTATTATTATTACAAATTATGAAACATTTATTTGTCAAAATAAAATACTAACAATTAAAAAAATATATTTTCAAAATATAATTTTAATCAAAAATAAATTTAAAAAGTACAATCTCAAAGTTTGCTGTTTGGAAAAAATTTCTGACTATTCAATTTTTTTATTTTTTTACATTTAAAATTTTTTTTATTAAAAAAATATTAAACTAATAAAAAGATAAAAATTAATTTTTTTTTAAAATACAACAACAACTCACAGTAGTTAGTTAGTGGCAAGTCATAAAAGAAAACTATTTTTTTTTTTAATTTTCGAAACTAAGCCTTCACTTAAGAAAATGCATCACGAGATGTTCGTCAAACTTTTTTACAGACTTGGTAGCCACTCAAATTGACTGGTCACCTATGGGAATTTGTTTTTATAATGAATGAATCATTTGGGGTTCGTTTGGCATCCAAAATAAACTAAAAAGTTTTAAAAAATTTTAAAAATTTTTAAATTTATCTAATCAAATTTTGTCACTTATTATTTTTACACTACATCAACCTTATTTTTTAAATTTTTTTATTTTTTTAAACTCCAAACACTATTTAGTGTGTGTTTGGAGTGATAAAAAGTGAGAAAAAATGAGATTAAGGGCTCGTTTGGAGCCAAAAAAAACCAAAAAACTTCAAAAAATTTTAAAAGTTTTCAAATCTCTCCAATCACATTTTACCACCTATCATTTTTTCATCATATCAATCTCATTCATTGATTTTTTTTAGTTTTTTTTTAGACTCCAAACGCACCCAAAGTGAAAAAAATTATGAACTTATAATGCGTACAGTAAAAAAAAAATTTAATATGATAAAAAATTTATATAAATTTATAAAATTTTTTAGGATGTACAGTAAAAAAAATTAATATAAAAAATTTATAAAATTTTTTAGAGGTTGAAACGATGCCTTAATAGGATCAGCTTTTGGAGAGATCCCGCCATGCCGTCCCGTAGAATCATCTCGATTATTTATTAATTTCAATTAAGTTAAATGAAAAAATAATTTTTATTTGCCAATCATACATCGTATATTTACTTTACTTCGTTGAGAAGTCTCCTGCATGGTGGGACATCGGACAGCCGCCCTCTCTGACCTTTGTTTGCGCTCAAAAACCTACTACACGGAAACTTACTGCACTTTCCTTTACGGTATTCTAAAAGGTACAAGCGTGTGTGTAGGGGCGAAGTACGTGGTAGAATTCAGAAAATTTGAAGATATAAATAATGAAGTGCAAAACCGGACAAGATCAAGCGTGGGATTTTTTATGTTCTTTATAGAATTCACGAACATATCGTATTCACAAGCAACAAATAAAAATAATTTACACTTAGTAGAAAACAAAAAGAAATAATATCCAAGACAAAATTTGATAAAAGTTATAAATTTGTAGTTCTTACAATGAAATAAAAATGAATGTTCTTTAGGAATTTTTAGTATTTTTTAATAATTTTCAAAATTTCGAACGGAGTTGTTATCATGATTGTAACAAGAGAATAGATAATGGGTGCGTTTGGAGTCTCAAAAAAAATAAAAAAAAAATTAATGGATGGGATTGATGTGATGTAAAAATAATAGGTGACAAAATGTAATTGGATGAATTTGAAATCTTTTGAAATTTTTTCAAATTTTTTGATTTTTTTGTGGTTCCAAACGAGCCCAATGTAAATACATTCAAATGAAAATAGGGGACTGAAATATTCAGTTAACCAACTCCTAAAAGTGAAAAGAAAATCAAAGGGTGAAAGAAAATCCGTTAAGAGAGTTGTGGTTGAATAATTTCTCTCTCATTTTCAGTTCTACAATGTATAGATGGGAGATAGAGAATATGTACTTCATGTCTCTCATCTATACAAGAAATGTGGTTTTATGCCATGTCTACCTTTAAGATTTTAAGAACGTGACGGTTATCAAAATTGTTATTGTAAATCGCTTTAACTAACAAACATCTTCTCTTTAACAATGTTCAGAATTACATCGGCTCGTTGCCTAATTGTCATTAGCCTCATTTGCTAATTAATTTGCAAATCTAACTCTGGCTAATATTTCTTTATTTTTGTTTGTCTGCCAAATTTTAATATTTAATTGACCATCATTACTCAAACATCCTATTTTTAAAATCTTCAATAACGGTCATAGATTCATAAGTCTTAATCAATGCGTATTCTGAATATTAGTTTATAAAACTCAATTTTAACTTTTAAATATTAATTTGTGAGATGTATGTTTTAAAAAATTGTCCTATTTTATTATATAAATATGCTTCAAAGTATTCCATCGGCCCCAATGATTATTGGCCATTTTCGAATCTTTGGTGACCATGGCCATTAATATTTCTGCTAGTGTCAGACCACTTGTTATTTTATGACTGGTTAAGGATTTATAAGGATAAACAATATTAAACAAATTTTTATTTTCGCTACAAACAAATGTAAGTTCGTTTATAAGAGTAAATTGTGTTTTAACACTGTTTGGCAGCAAAATTTACCGCCGGAACTGCTGACCACGCCAACCAGAAATGTAATCAACAACCTGCCGAACAAAGATAGAAGAAAGGTTACTGCCGGAGCAGAGGTCTCTGGCCGGAAAACCCTCCGATACTTAAGTCAGCAAGTAATTCAAGGAAAAAAGCTTTATTGGAGAAAAAATGAACATTAGCTTAAGTTGGCAATAGTCAGCTTACCATAATTGTCAAATGGAATGTTGTATTTGTAGTCATGTAAAAATATAAATAAAATAAAATAATACCTGTGATTTGACTGCATCCATGCTTCTGTGTCCCTCTTTTCCTTCCTTACTTTAAATGCATTTCACCGCTCATTTAATGCCCCGTGCCTTTCATTAAATATCCCATACCTTTCATTCAATACTTCTGGTAGTTAACCATGGCAATATAGCCAGAACTCAGTGGTCAAACTATTTTCCTGTCACATCTATCAATTACTCGTAACGAAATGAACTGACTTAGTTACTTCCCCAGAGATAAATACTAAGTTCAGTCATAACTATGGTACATTTATTATTATTATTATTATTATGTTCTACAAATTATGGAACATTCATTTGTCAAAATAAAATACTAATAATTAAAAAATATATTTTCAAAATATAATTTTAATCAAAAATGAATTGAAAAAGTACAATCTCAAAGTTTGCTTTTGGTCTGTTTGGGAAGAGTTTTTGACTACTCAATTTTTTAATTTTTTTAATAATTTACTCTCTTGTATTTAAATTTTTTTTTTTTGGTAATTGTATTTTAATTTTTTTTAAATTAACAAAACAACAAATTAATAAGAAGATAAAAAGTTAATTTTTTTAAATACAAAAACAACTCACAATAGTTAGTGGCAAGTCATAGAAGAAAACCATTCTTTTTTTTTTTTAATTCTTCAAACTAAGCCTTAATTTAAGAAAATGCATCATGAGATGTTTGTCAAACTTTTTTAAAGACTAAGTGGTCTTTAGTTCGAACCTGAGATCCAACCTTCTCAGAGTTACTAGAGGTTCACTCGATCATTAACTTCAAGCTCCTAAGAATTAGTCGAGACGTATGCAAGTTAATTCAGACACCTTACGATGTTTTTTTTAAAAAAAAAAAAAAAAAAAAAACTTTTTAAAGGCTTGGTAACCACCCAAATTGAGTGGTCACTTATGGGAATTTGTTTTTGGGTGTGTTTAGTGTACCAAAACTTGGTGAAATTTTCTGAAAATTTCTAAAAGTTTCTAAAAATCTTCAAAAATCTCTATATATTTTTATAAAATATTCTTACCTTCTCAAAGTTAAAAAAAAAAAGTCTATAACTAAAATTCAGTTAATCAAATAATAAAAATTTTTTCGTCATTCTCATCATGGACTTCCATACTACCGAATGACACTCACTTTTATTATTTTTTGTAGGATCGTAAAAACCATTCAAACGGATTGTAGAAACTGTTCTGACAGATTCACGTGGCTAACTTTCGTTCAAACGGATTGTAAAAACTGTTTGGACGAATTATAGTGCAAAAAACTTATGACTACCAAAAATTTTGAATCCGTCCAAACAGAAATCCAATATGTCGGAACGGAAATCTTATTATTCATATCTAAAAAATACGGTTCGAGATGTGTATATCAAATGTAAAAAATTTTTTCAAACCACATTTTATCTTATTTTATCTCACTTTTTATCATTTTAAACACACTCTTTATATTGAATTAATTAATTAATCAATTAATTAATAGGATCAACTTTTGGAGAGACCCGGCGATGTTGTCCCGATTATTTATTAATTTAAATTAAGTTAAATGAAAAAATAATTATTTGCCAATCATAAATCCTATATTTACTTTACTTCATTGGGAGGTAATCTGGTCGCCAAATCTTCCACTCCGATTTGTAGGGACATGGAACAGCCGCCCTCTTTGACATTTGTTTGGGCTCAAAACCCTTTTTGGCGCTCAAAAACCTACTTCGCGCAAAATGGTGAAAGAACGCGCTCAAAAACTAACTGCACGTTACTCCACAGTTTTCTCAAAAGGTACAAGCGTGTGTATGGGGGCGAAGTCCGTGACAGAATTCAGAAGATTTAAAGATATAAATAATTAAGTGCAAAACCGGACAAGATCAAGTGTGGGATTTTTTTATGTTCTTTCTAGAATTCACGAACATATCGTAATCACAAGCAGCAAATGAAAAAATAATTTACACTAGGGGCGTTTGAAAGTTCAAAAAAATTTAAAAAAATTCAATTTTTGATATTAATGTGATATAAAAATGATAGGTGGTAAATTTTGATTGGAGAGATTTAAAAACTTTTAAAGTTTTTGAAATTTTTTTTTAGTTTTTTTTTTGCTTCCAAACAAGCTCTAAATAAAAAACAAAGAGAAATAATACTCAAGATAATAATTAATGAAAGTTGTGAATTTGTAATTTGTACAGTAAACGATTTTTGAAAATTTTTAGTGTTATTTAGTCATTTTCAAAACTCTAAACAGAACTATTATCTGACTGCAACAAAAGAATGGACAATGTAGATATGTTCAAATGAAAATAGGGGTAGGAAGGGAGTTGTGGTTGAGGAACCTCTCTCTTGTCTTCAGTTCTGCAATATATAATGGGAGACGGAGAGTATACTACACGTCTTTCATCTTTACACGTCCTAGGGATATGATTTTATGCCATATCTACTTCCAAGATTTTAAAAACGTGACGGTTATAAAAAAATGTTGCTCTAAATCACCTTGACCGACAATACATCTTCTCTTTAATAATGTTCAGAACCACATCAGCTTATTGCCTAATTGTCATAGGCTTCTGTTGCCAATTAATTTACCCTTTCGAGTAAATCTAACTCCGACTGATATTTTTTTTATCCTTGCTTGTCTATCGAATTTTAATATTTAATCAACCATCATCATTCAAACATCCTATTTATTTTTAAAAGTTTTTCATAAGTCTTAACAATATGTATTCTAATATTAGTTTATGTCTTCGGCTTCAATGATTATTGACCGATTTTCGAATCTTTGGTGACCACGGCCACTGATATTTTTGCTAGTGTCAGATCACGTGTTACCTTATGACTGGCTAAGGATTTATAAGAATAAACAATATTGAACAAATTCTCATTCTCTTTGCAGACAAATTTAAGTTCTTTTATAAGGGTAATTTGTGTTTTAACATTATTTTTATTTGGCTACCTATAGTTTCAAATGAGAAATTTATCCGTTTTCGTTACGATTAAGTGTTACTATTATTTTTTAATTTGATTGTTATAAACGGTAATTAAAATAATCTTCTTCCAAAAAAATTCAAATTTTTAATCAATTAAGTGAAAAAAAAAAAGAACCATCAAAAGTTTCTATTATTATTTTTTTATTATTTCTCTCACTCTCTCCCGACTATTTGAAAATGGGCTTGTTTGGGGACTAAGAAAACCTGCTTCAAAATCATCGACTCTAGGATGTGTTTTTAAATTTAGAAAATGTGTTTGGTTAATCTTTTCAATTTTCAGAGACTTATTTTGGAACAAAAATAATATAACTGTGTTTGGTAGAATATTTTGAAAACTAAAAGCAAAAAAAATATTACTTCTCATTGAAAATCATATATTTATATAAATATTTCATGTGCGCATTCACAAACACATATTATAATATTATTAGAAGTTATTTAATTAATTTTTATAAATATATTATGCATTACATAGGTTTATCACAAATATAAAATGTGAAATATATTATTTTTACTATCATTCAATTAAAAGGATTTAACTTATTATTATCTAAAAACATAAAAGTAAAGAATATACTCTTTTAAAACTTTTCTTTAAATCAATTATCCAATAAATAAACTAATTATCTAGTTTATCTAATATAATAAATTACCTAATTTATCAAATACAATAAATTATGTTAATTATCAAATATAATAAATTATTTTTTATCATCCAATTTTTTTATAATTAATTATTTTTTGATAATTAAAGGAAATTTATCAAATTAGTTATTTAATTTATCAAATACAATAAATTACCTAATACTATGAACTAATTATTTTTTAATTATAAAACAATAAACTAGTAATTATAAAATATTTTTCTTGTTAGAATCAATCTGTTGGAGAGAGGAGTGGGAGTGCTTGGTGACAACTCCAAGTGGTTGTATTAGGGAGTGTTTGATGTGACAATTGCAGTGTGATTTGGATTCACTAAAAAATAATGTTACATTTAGTTTATTTTTTTATTTTTTATTTTTTATTTTAATTTTATATTTTAAAAATCTTAAAATAAAGAAACAAAAAATACTCTTCCTTTCATTATTTATCAAATTTTCTTTATTTTGGATTAAAAACGTTCAAAATGACTTTTTGTCATTTTTTACTTTATGTGCAAGTTCATTTTCTATTTTCTAAAACAAATTTTGAAAACACAAGTGACCAAATGTGTTTTTAGTTTTTTTCCTTATTTTCAAAGGTGTAAAATGAAAAATGAGTTCAAAACAGAAAATAGAAAACAAAAATGAAAAACAAAAAATAGAAAAATAAACCAAATGAACCATAATATTTTTGCTAATTCATATTGTAGCTAAGTTTTATACTGATCAATATACAACGGCTCCGTTTGGAGTAAGAAAAAATAAAATAAAATTTTCCTTTGGATCTATTTTTAGTTTAGATCCGCATTTTTAATCTTCAAAAATTTAAAAATATACCTTAACATGTTTTTTATTGGCAAACATCATCAAAGGCACAATTAGTTAATTACTCAATTGAATTTTAGATATAAATTTTCGATAGCTCCTAATTAAGTTACATTTCTTTCTTCTACCAACAACGTTTATGAATAATTATAATACAATATAATTTTGAAATAAAAAAAGTACTGAAAATCTCGATATATCACCATATTCATAATGTGTATTTGAATTTGATATAATTTCGATATAACAAAACAAAAATTAAATTAGAATTAGTCATATATATAATTGATAAAATAAAAATAGAAAAATTGAACCTCAACAATAATTTGATTTGAATAATATTATTCCATTTCACACATTCTGTTTGTGTCAAAGAGAGAGAGCAAGAGTTGTGTTAAATTTGACAATATGTATTTATGTTCAATAGGAGTAGAGAGAAGGAAATGATTGCAGTATTTTTGGATTTGAAAAAAAAAAAAATAGTTTTGTGATGGACTCGTTCGTAGATTATCATTTCCACAGGGAAGGTATTATGTCATGCCCAAGTCCAAGTCTATATTGTTCACAATATTCACAAGCACTCAATTTATGCTCACTCTGGATAGTTTGTCGAGATGTTATTTTAGGTAGTGTTTGGATAGTAAGAAAATAAAAAATAAAAAATTAGTATAAAAATAATATGTGATAAAATTTGATCAGAGAAAATTTAAAAAAATTAATAAAAGTTAAAATTTTTTTGATATTTTTTAATAAATTAAACAATTCTTTAATTGATTTTAAAGATTATCAAATAGAGGCAAATTACAGATTCGAATCAAATTATGGAATTACCTTCAAGCAAGCTTAGATTTGAATGACTAGAGGATGATGACTTGAAAAATAAAATGATGACATAGAAGTAATAGCAATTCTAACTCATCATCAAGTCATCAACTAAAGTTAGAATCCAACAATTTATCTTGAATGATTATTATTTATTAATAATACATAATTCATAAAAGAATACTCAATATTGCGAGGAATTCCAACGATCTACCACAAAAACTTGTTAGTGTTGAAACAAAGAATGTTTAGGACAAATTTACAACCATTAAAGAAAATAAAGATACTGATATGCTTTGAGAAATTTATATCAATATAAAGGAAATCTACAAAGATGTCCATTGAAAAAAAAAAAAAAGTAATATAGAAAGAATCAAGAAACTAAAGATATTGATATACTTTGAAAAGTTTATATGAATACAAAAGAAATTCACAACACGTTTGGAATTTTCAAAAAATTAAAAGTTAACACTAAAGTAATAAAAGAATGATACATAATAAAATTTAATTGAAGAAAGTTAAAAATATTTTAAAATTTTTAGAATTTTTTAAAAAAATTTAGGACTCCAATCACTCCCTAAGATTTTCATATCTATATTTATATCATATATATATATATACACACACACACATAAGTAATTTGATATGGGGGGGGGGGGGAACTCTTTTAACTTTAATGAATTGTGAACATGAGTAGAAGAAAAAACTTCCACCATTCCAGTGAGATACATTTGTAAATGATAGAATAAATTTCATAAATGATACTTATGTTATATTATGTAAGTAAATAACAAAAACATAGATATGAAAGCAAAATCTTTACCATGTTACCACCGAGATAAGAGGGAAGGGAATTTGTTAACTGATGTTTGTTTGGCTAGAATTGCTTATGGGATTAGAAGAAACATGACCAAATTACCCCTGCTCATCTTTTTATTTCTCTGGCCTTCTAGAACTAATTTTCCCAACCACCCACCATTGTAACATTTGGATTTGCTTGTTACTGAGACAAAGGGCTGTTACCAACCCACGTGTCCTGTTACCTGTTGGCTTGGTCGCTGATGGAGACCCTGCACCGACGTTGCCTGAATTGATCTGGTCTGTTGTTTAGCTGAAATTGGACTATGGAGATCGAGGTCAGAAGCTGGATCCTGACCCTCCATGTGTTTTGAGCTTCGTTTGTGATCAGAAGGGGGCCGCCATTAACTTCATCTAACCGTCCATTACGAAAAAGCCGTCAACTTCGTCTAAACCATCCATTACAAACGCCATTTCGTACCAGTCTCGGGTATGAAAACCCTTTCTTTTCCGGACCCTTCTTCAAAACTGATTTTAATCTTCTCTCTCTCTTCAGTCTTTCTGATACTTTGACTATGAAACAGCTATTCATATCCGTTACTGCTAATGGATTCTCCGTGTTCGTTTGTCCATAAAACATAATAACATTTATCAATTATATATATAAAATAAATATTAAAAATTATTATAAATATTATTTATAATAAATAAAAAATATATGATATACATTAATAAATATTAAGAATATATATATATATATATATATTAATAAACAAATATTTAAACAAGTACAAATCAAGATAAAAATTATTATATCCGTCTTCATCCAAATAATGCATTAAAATTTTCATACTCATTTTCGTTATTAATATCTTCATATTCTCCCGAGTAAAACGAGTATTAATTAGTACGAGTAATTTTTACATCCTTTGTATTAACTCTCTCCAAACCATCCATTACAAAGGCTACTTCGTGCCAGTCTCGGGTATAAAAACCCTTTCTTTTCCAGACGCTTTTTCAAAGCTGCTTTTAATCCTCTCTCTCTTCAGTCTCTGATACTGTGTCTATGATCCGCCTCCCCTTCACGCTCCAGTCTGGAATAGCTGTATTAACTCATGTAACTGGTATTTTAGTGAGTTAACCCTTCACTTAATACAGAGTTTGTAATACTTGTATTTGATGATGTCATTCCTTAAAAAAAAAATAAATGAAACAAATTAAGCTATTCACAAACTTAATTTATTAACTTGTTTAGATTCAAATTTAAACTTAGAAAAATTCGCAAGATGACTCTATAAAATAAAAAATATATTTTTTTAATAATATTTTTATACTTTTAATAATATTTTATTTATTATATTTTTAATTATAATGACATCGTTTTAATTTAATATAATTAATCGCAAATTAAGCTTGAGTTTATACTCTACTTTATGAAACCGATCTCAAGCCTATATAAAATTTTGCCCCGATTCAACTCATTTCCAATGAACTACTGCATATTATTTATAACATTAACATTCCGAAGAAAGAGGCCAACGCATTGACACTTTTTACAGAAGAAAAGAGGTTTAAGTCACATTCCACGCAAAATCCTAAACAAGCACACGAGGATGCCTTTGGAGTGGTAAAAATAAAAAAATTAAGATAAAACGTATTTTTGAATTCATTTTAACGTTTGATATTTTCTTTTTCAATAATATTTTTTGAAGATAAATAGTAACAAACCGTAAAAACGATTTTAAACAACCGTTCCCATAAATTCAAAATATCAACACTCAATATCCTACTTCAAATATGCATTGCTCTAAAATCATTAGAATAATTTTTCAAATCTATTCTCACGGATTCAAAAAAAATTCAAATAAAATAGCGACAATAATACTCGTTTGAAAATTTTTAACTCAAACAATATAATTGTTAAAAAATTTACGTATTCGATTAATTTTTTTCTGAATTTTTTGTTTTTTAGTGAAATATTAAAATTTTTTAAAATCAGTAAAGGTGAAAATATGTAATAGAAAATTTTAGTGATTTATAAAAATTGTTAGAGATTTATTTTGTTCGTTGGCACATCAACCGAACCCTGAAACGACCATTCAGAAAGTAGAAAGACATTATTTCCAGATCATACTCTTCCCTGGCTAGATTTCTGATAAATTTATTCTCAACAAAGTAGCACAGAACTGATAATCACTAAAATCAAACCCACGCATTGGGCAATACAAATACATAAAAGCACGAACCCAAATGAGAATGCTATTTAGCAAATTGCTGGACAACATACCCCTAGTTTTAGAAAAACATACCCAGAAAAACAATATTGGGGAATACTTGTGCATAAGCCTCAGTCTTGGCTCAATTTTAGAAGTCAGCATTCAATGTAAACAGGTTTTTTGATTGGCCTTACAGTATCCAATGAAAAGCAAATAGCCCGAGAGCTTGGCTTAATAACGGTATTTAGTAGAGTAGTCTTTGGGTGCGATAACCAGCCCCCGTCCTTTCCGCGCCCCACGGTATACTGTTTCTACAATGTCAATGAACTCCTGCTTGTCCTTCAGTGCCCAGTTGATCTTATTGTTATTTCCAGTGCCAAGGTCAATCATAATGTGTTTGTTCCTGAAAAAGAACATGACAGTTGATGGGTCGTAGAGCTCATACATCGTATTGAAGTCGGGCACCTCTGTGATGTCCACCAAGTATATCACTGCAAAGTTCTTCATGGTCTCAGCAACCGAAGCAAGCACCTCATCCATCTACAAACCCAAAAATGAAGCAAATTACATACAACGCACAGTAATTCTCATCAAACAGTCATCTTCTGCGGGTATTCTATTCCAGAAGGTACCAATAAATAAAAAGCAGAAAAAACAAGACCAGAAAAGCAGAAGAGAGAAAGGGGAGGGAAAAAATGGGGAGCTGCAGAGAGCAATGATTTCACAGCAGTCCATTAAATCAGAAGAAAAATACTATTTTACTGGAAATTTCAAACAAAATGGTGGAGCAACAACACTTCCAATGACCCCCCCCAAAAGGAAAGAACAGGTTTCCAATAACCACTTCAGTTAATGTTTCCATAAAAAAGTTATAATAGTATAACATTAAACAAATAATAAAATGGAAATTCTGGAATGAAGGAAAACCATACAATAACCAACACACACTTCAATTGTAACATAAGTCAGTAACTGATAAACAATCATTGCTTTATACATAAGCCTTCAAATAAGAACAGAAAAACAAATCAGGTCATTCCAACAAATCAAGTCACCCAACTAATGGATCATCTAGGAGCAACATTGCAACGATAAAAATGCAGGACTTACTATTGATTAACGGTTAATATAGCATACTTTTGGTGTTATATTGATGTATATGAAGTTATCGTGTTATACTGTTGCAATTGGCCCGCGAACATTGATGGACATCTTTTTCATTCTTTTCTTACTTTATTTTTTTAATGAATTGATGGAAATCTTATGCATAAGCACTTGTGTTTCATTAATTAAAACTCATAATTTTAAGGTTTCTTTGGCTTTCATCAAAAGAAGTTTTTCCGCAACCCAATTTGTTTCCGAAGAATTGTTCTTCTTAACTTCTTAACATTCAAAGCATATTACTCTCTTTTTACCTGTAAACTGACTCCGCTCTTGCCGAGTATAAACTTGCAACAATTTATACACTCGGGAGCACAACTCTAAAGTTGAAGCACTTATGCATTGCCATCTTTATGGTTAATAAATTGCCATATACTTAAAGCTGAAACTAGAGTCAGGTCAAGGGTCATGAGACCAAGACATGCAACCAAATGCACAAAAAAAAATAATATAATAATAATAAATAAATAAATAAGAAAAACTAAACTCTTTAAATAAACAAAAGTCATTGAGTTTCAAGATTAACGTCACATATACTAAACTCGGTGTGGCCAAGTGAGCCATACCTTCAATAATAACTTAATAAGCAGATTAGTCACATGGTCAATAATCACAACATTGAATTTCCCTTCCCAAGCTGGATAAAGAAGGTACACAAACACTAGAATCTACAGCATGGTAATCATGTTTAACAAACATCACCTTAAAACCTATATAACGTATATAAAACAAACAAAACCATATAGATAAACAGAACACAGAATTTTGCTCATCTTCACTTCACCTTTCATGGAACATGGTAAATGATGGTTGTGCCATTTACTGAAGTTAACAAGGTCGTGAGGAACCCAGACAGCAAAACTTGAAGGCTATATCTACAGACTTAAGACCCACTGAGGCTTGAATGAAGTAATTATATTGAGTCATCATATTTTAATCCAATATGTTCAATAACTTACTCAATTTGTTTATTGTAATTATAAAGGCAATATAAGAACCCTTAAGAGGCAGAATTGCTACTTCTTGAGACTCTTATAGCCAACATGTTGTATCAACCACTTCAAAGAAAAGGGAAGAAAATCGTCAGAGTTTTGAGTTTAAATTGGAATTTACAAACATAATTACCAAATTTTATACCTTTTTTTTGGCTGGAAAAGCTGAAACAACAAAATCTCTCTTTTTCCTTGTCACTGGCTCATTTGTGCTAGTGCCAATTTAGAATTTTGATGTCAGCAACAGCTGCCACTAATTAATACTCCTAGGAAAATTTAGGTTCAAGATCTGACTTTCATTGGGGCCCTAGCGCCCTACAACTGCTTCAATTGGCTTTTCAATCAGAGGTGCATATTTTATGATCAATGACAAAGGCAAGGATCGTATCACAATGGCGGGAGAGATAGAGATCTTCAATAGAATGTGGTTTTGCAAACTGAGGAAATTTGGTGGCTATGTAAGTGTTTGAAGGAATTCTCGCCATGGGGAAAGGCAGTTATAGCAAAAATGCATAGGAAATTGGAGGACTATGATACGGGAGGATTATGATACAGGATCTTGATTACTGGGAAGAAAGATTCTTGGTAGTGGATGTAGAGGTAGGTGATCTTGGAAATGGAGGTCAGGGGTGTTGCAAAATGGATAAATATTTCCAAGATATTATGAGAATAGGGACTTAGCCAGCAAATCTGAAACAACAATGGTCATTTAAAGAGGTGGCTAGATGGCCAAAGCATGGTTGCAGGGTACAAATCTTTGGGGGAGTCGGACTGCAACATAGAGATCGATCAAGCGTTCCTTATCAGAAAGAATAAAAAATTTGAGCAGGTGCTTAGTGGGAAACATAGGAGAATAGAATTCTGAGGTTACAGAAGCAAAGTTGATGAAGACTTAGGCAGTGAAAAGGGGGGAGTTGGTAACCGGTTGGTGGTTAAAGGCATTGTGGCCTTCTTACAGTTCATTCTTCCCTCGAAGAGTAAGAGGCTGAAGTGAGAAGAATAGGGGAGCAAAAATGGTGGTTTGGTGAGCATCCTGTGTTACTTGGCTAGTTGATAGCAATTTGGCATTGTTCTAGCTCAAATTCAACGCCATAACCGGTTTGAAAGAGAGTGCTAGGGCTACCATCGCATCCATGGTCTGAAAAGGTAATAGGAGCCATTAAGAATAAGCGTGGGGGTTATCCTGGGGTCAACAAAGACGCTCCACTGAAGGCACATCTTCGACTAGCGTGAACTTGCGTTCAACATTCAAGCAAAAACATTACAGTCACTATCTCAACTGCAACATAGAGATGGATCAAGTGTTATGCCAGGAAGGAATCAAAATTTTGAACTAGTGCTCGGTGGGGACCATAGGGGAATGGAATACTAAGGTTATAGAAGCAAATGTGACAGAGACTTGGGCAGCAAATACAGGGAGGTGGTAATGGTATGGATGTTAAAGACATGAGTCCTCCTTCCAGTTCACTCTTCACATAGAGGTTAATGGGAGAAGAATAAAGCAGCAAAAATAGTGTTTTTGTGAACATGCACTGTTACTTGCCTAGTTAGTGCTGACCGGGCATTGTTTTAGGTCGGATTCAATGCCATAAGCAGTTTGGGTGAAAGTGCAGGGTTACCATCACCTCTGTGGTCCAAAAAGACATTGACAACCAGTGGGAATAAGTATGGAGGTTATCCAGGGGTGGACAGAGATGCTTCACCACAGGCACATCTTCAATTGGCTTGAACATCTATTTGATGTTCAAGCATTAAGATTATGGTCACTATATCAATTGTGGTGGGATCTACCAGATTTGTGGTTCCATCGTGGAGCAAATTAGAACCAAGGGCTTCAGTTATGGTGCATAGATTGTAGGAGTGGAAGAAGACTATGGTTCTCAACCATGGCTAGGATAAGTGGAAATCAAGCAGAGTGGCAGGCAAAATGGGACACTTCGGCAAGGATGGTACAAACTACAAACACTCATTTATATTAATTAGTCTTGATGAGGGTAAATTTGTTATTGCAAACAAATAATATTGATCTCAGCAAACTCCTTCCAGTCAACTAAGAATAGACTAATGTATAGGTTAATAAATTTATTTATTGATTGATAAGTTACATAGGGTTAATTATTCACACTAATTCAAATTTAGAGATGGTCTTGGAAATTTTTCAAACCCCACTAAAGATTTATGTATTTAGGCTTGAACCTTAAGGGGAAGGATGCAATTTTCCCTTTAATTCTGTGCCCCATCAACTTTCAAGGATCACCAAGCATTCACATCGTCTACGCAACAGTTAACGATAGTAATCCCTTGTATGACATGGAATGTGGTTCAATTGTTAACTTCTCAATACAAATAAGTTAAACACTATGCATAAAATTTATTAAGGGAGAACACTTTTTAAGTGTCTCCATTTCGTAGCAACACAATTCTGAATTCCATAGATACCCATTTAACTACCCACTTTTCCTAAAAATAATGGTTAATAGCTAACACTAATTCATAGAAAGGGAAGAAAATATAAAGTGGTAAAAGAGGAAAAAGAATTAACGCGGCCCCCCGGAGGGGAATGCAGGTGAAGGAGAAAAGATAAATAAGAAGATTAAAGATGGAGAAGGAATGGGAGATGGAGGAGAAGACGACATGCACGTAGTGTATGCCTTCACCCCTAGCTGATAACTAAACACCTTAATTCATCCATTTCTCTCTTTTTATTTAAAAAAAAAATGAACAAAGCTAGCCACTCCCTAGAGGCAGAGGTCAAATAAGCAATGAAGCTAAAGAAGAAAATAAATAAATAAATAAATAAACAAAGCCATAACTACAGGATAAGAAAGGCTAGCCCAAGTGGAAAAGGACTCCCAACCTAACCAAAGGTGTTCGAGTCATTCCAACCTCTTCCCATAACAAATAATTATAAAAAAAAAAAAAAAGTTGAAGGCATAGCTACAGGGTATGCAAATAAGCAGGTTTATGAAGGAACATTTGTTCTATTACACTTATGGGCTTCGCAAGTACGTGCTAGGGAAGAGCTAGGTTTGGGGAATTGCACTTACGAAATTTTGGTTCTAAAGCAATTCACCCTAGCACTCAGGGAGCGTCCTAGATAATAAAGAAAATCTTTTCAAACTTGATTGTGAGGGTAAGGAAGAAAAGGACGGAAACTATATCTTCCAGTACAAAATTTGACCAATGACAAAGGAGTCTGGGGAAGTCGTCACTATAACCAATACATGATTCCAAACTGTGTCCTGCACAAATTTGATTTACTGATTAATTAATTAACACTACCCAATTAAGATATACAACTACATCAAAGCATTGGAAAGATTCCAGAACAATTTGAGACTTGAATTGCAAAAATCAGACGAGATAAAAGCAGTTTCAAACCAACAAAAAATTGGACTGAACGAAAAAGCGCACGTGTATGACAAGTTCAGTAAAATAATTACAAGAAATGGACCAGATAATAAGAAGTAAGGGTTTCGTTAAAGGAATACCACAAACACATAATAAAGTCAAGATCAGAATGGAATAGAAGATAAAATTGAGCAGAGAATAAAGATATCAAAAAACACCATGAAATAGATAAGATGAAGAAGGGAAGGGGGTAAACCTGCATGCAAGTCTCGTCCCAATCATGGCCGAATCGGATGATGACAAGACGTTCTTCTTCAGCAAGGATCGCCTGATCCACCGCCCATCCGGAGTGCAGGTGAGGCAGCAAGTACGACATCTCCTCTCTCTCTCTCTCCCCCTCTCTCTCCGCGTTTGTGGTTAGGTCGGGAACAAGGGTGCAGGGATAATTGAAAATAGTAGAGGGGAAAGGAAAGGAAGGTGCCCAAACTTGCTCAAGCTAGGTCGGGAACAAGGGTGCAGTAATAATTGAAAATAGTAGAGGGGAAAGGAAAAGAAGGAGCCCAAACTTGCTCAAGTTCCAGAAGGTGCCAGGCGGTACCATCACCCTAATTGATGATGCCTCGTCCAAAGCAAGCACACGTGTGAACGCCTTACGTTTTGTTTTTAACCGTAATAAGGGTGTGTTTGGAGATGTATATAATTGTATAAAATATTATAAAATTATAAAAATAAATATCTCATAATTCATACATCATACAGTAAATAAAGAATTTAAATTTTACGACCTCGTAATTCGTATTTATAGAAATAAAGAATTTAAATTTTACGACCTCATAATTCGTATTTATAGAAATTTATAGTATTTTTTTTTTTTTTTAATAACTCCAAACGGAGCTATTGATAATCTTACCACTGTTAGAAGAATGAATTATTAAAAATTTATTTTAAATAAAAATATTCTCATAAATATATATAAAGTCATAGTTTAGTATATATTGTGATATTAATATTATTTTTAACACTATTTAAATTGAAAAAAATATTATTACAAAAATTAAAAATACATACAAATTGATTATTTATACATATTAATATAACTATTTAATAGTATTTATTAAAATATATCAATTTGTCTATGTTTTCATTATTTGAAAATGTAATTATACTAGTTTTATTATTTTATATGTAAATATTATTTTATATGTAAATTAAATAAAATAAAAAATTATCTTTATTGATACGTTATTTTTATATTAATTTGTTAATATATTCAATTTTAATTGAACTTAGAATATAAATAAATTAATATTTTTTATTTTCTTCAAAGTAAGTGTTTAAAAAAGATTAATGATTAAGTATTTTTTTCGCCTGAGTTCTTATCAGGTTAAAATTTGCCTACCTAATAAAATCATGTTAAAAGTATATTTCTCAACCTTTAGGAAAGACCAATATGTGAATATATTCAAAAAACGAACCTAACGAAAAAAATAATTGTTTTCTTGTTCGAATTTAAATCAAGCTCAAATTTATGAAGACAATAAAAACATATTAAGCTATATTTTTAAGTTTTTTTGAAGGTTAGGAATGCAAATCTACGCCAAAAATAAACCCAAAGATAACATTGTCATTTTTCTAAATCAAGTTCAAATTAGTCTTTTTGAAATATTTCTCAACTTTTTTGTTTCTCAACTTTTTGAAACACTCAGAATACGAATTTGAGGGAAAAAAAAAAAACTAAAATAAAATTGTATTTTATAAGTCTAAATTTAGATTGATCCAAATTTTGTTTTATTGCTAAGAGATTTGTAGAGAAATATTTATTAACTTTTCAGAAGTTCAGAATATAAATCTAGACAAAAAATGAATTCAAAAATAAAATTACAAATTTTCAACAGAGAATTGATTGCTCGATAGAGAGCCGATATAACCTAAGTAACGTTTAAAGTGGTAAAAAATAAGAAAAAAAATGTGATTTAGATAACTTTTGGTATTTGATATTTTTAACCCAAATCATATTTTTTAGAGATGAATAATGTAATTTTTAAATTTTTGTGGTAAGAAGTTGTAGAGAAAAACAATATGAATGGGTTTTTTTTTTTTTAATCCGTTTTCATTGATTTATTTCATTTTTTTTAAATTGTTAAACTTTTTAACTTTTGAATAAAAAAATTGAAAAGAGAAACCATGAGGATGATCTTTTTGATCTATTCCTATGAATTTATATCAAATTTGTTAAAAGATAATTAAGATTTGTCAAAAAAATATTAGAGTTTGCAAAAATTTATTGGGAAGATATATATAAAAATTTATGAGAATTTCACGAAATATGAAGTGACCAAAATGCACTTAGAAAGTTTTAAAAATTTTTAAAGATTTTTATAAATTTTTGTTGATTTTTTACAAACTAAATGGTGCCTTAATGAATTTTAATTCCTCTTAATTAAACAATTTTTAACCCTCCAAACTCTCATACCCTTCATGCTAAACAACTAACCCATTAGGAGAAAAGATTTTAACACTTCAAATTTTTACGGTGTCTACCAAACATAACTAAAAGAAAGTTGAAAATCATAAGACCACAATTACCTCATTTTAGCACCATGCCAAGCAGACCTTAAATGTAACTAATGTTCCACTGCTTAGATCAAAATTTACTTTTTGAAACAATGCTAAAAGATTAAATAAAAAAAAAATTAATTTTTAAATGAACAAGTCATGAAAAAGCTTTAAGATCCTTTTTAATTGTCTCCACTTTTTAAATCTCATCTACCATTAACTAAGTCACATTCACATATAACAAGTAATGATGATTTATTCTGATTTATTGAAGTTAAAATTGCCAGCACATTAGCTTTCTTAAAGCATCTAAGTGAATAAAATGAACCATAGATTTTTTTTTTTTATTAGATTGTACTGACAATCATTTATATATATATATATATATATAATGAAAGACTGAAATATGTTTTCTCAAGTTATAAGCGTAGATCGTGGGAGCCGCCATATGTAGCAAGAATATCCTTATATAACTTTAATGACTCTTCATAAAAAATAAATAATAGCAAACCTAAGAAGCACAGACAAGCCACAACATAACAAACTCCACACACACAGAGTCAGTTGTGGTTATCCAGAGACTTCTATCACTGGGTTTAAACGGTGAATGCTGCTGCATTGAACAATCCAAAAATGGCATAAAACATCCCATAAATGGAAATATTTATTAAAAATTAGGATGGATGTGCCTCCCATCTTGACGTGAGACTTCAAACAAAGTTGCTGCAATTTCAACATTGCTAAGCAATTAGAAAACTGGTAAGCAATCGTCAGAAATACCAAAAAATTTACGTCATTTTGGAATGCCTTATTCAGGACCTCCCATCCCATTCTTCATAGAAGTCATTCAGGAAGTCCTCCATGAACTCGTGCCTTTTCTCAGCCCTCCTCTGCCCAGCCTGACATTTCATCCATCATCACATGCTAAACTTTGCCAACTTAAAATACTTGATATATATATATATATATATATATACATACATACATGATACATATATTGGAATGAAATGCTTTAATGCACGTGCATGTATACTTCTCAATTCCAAGATACAGTTAAATAAAAGCAGAAACGCTGATACAAGTTTTCCTATGTAGACACTTGCATGGGTGACAAAAAACTGTAGGAAAAAATTACAGCGTGTTCACAAGAGTGATCATTCTAACCTTTGTCTTCATTAAATCCTTCAGCTTCAGAAGCTTCTCATGAAAATAGTTCACAATGGTTTGCTTATTTTTCTCCATGTATTGTTCCTTCAACAATTCTGATCGTGGCAGAATGCTCGGGTCATATAGCACATTGTTCCTACTTCCACCGAAAGTAAAACAACGAGCAATTCCTCAAACCAAAGGGAAGGAGGGGAGGGGAGGGGAGGGGAGGGGAGGGAGCAGTGGTCCAAATCGTCACTAGAGGTAAAGCCATAATTCTGAATCAACCAAGAATGTAACATATTATTCATGTAGAAGATTAGATGGAGATACTGTTGGCACAGCAAAATGAACCATCAAGATATACTTGACTTTTTTAAGAACTAAAATAACACGTGTATTACCAATAGCACCAATAGCATCCAGACGATCAGCATCTTGCACAACTCCAAATTCTATGGAATTTTTATTATCTGCATGTCCTGAAACTTCCTCTTTGAAACCTGAAAATTCAAGTAACGTATCAGTTAAACTTGATCATGCGTTAAATAGAAAAAAAAAATACGAGATATTCAAGAAGTTTGATGCCAAGCAACTTTGATGATTAGTCGGCCAAACATAAGAAGTGAATTATGTTTGTATAGTGGTGAAAAACAAGCATTTTGATCAAAATTACAAATCAAACATTACCATGAAGGAAATCTGATAAAAATGTGTGCGCACATTTTTTTATTTTTGGAGGGCCTTCAAACACCTCAAATCAAATAACCAAAAACTAAAAATAAAAATCAAGGACATGATAGAATTTGAATCAGATTAACATGAGATGTGAACTGACCACAGTAACTGACACATTAGAATCAGATTGGACATTAGAATCAAAGTTTAGCTTTATCCACGGAACTATAGCCCATCATGCATGGCTTGCATAGCTGTCTAAATGCAATCACATAGTGATAGAGTTTTGTCCTACTAAATGCAATCATAGAATCTCCAGCTCAAAGTTCGTAGAAAGAACAGGCTTGCCTTTCATACTTATTTTCCTGTAATGTTTCCTTTCAGGTAAATTTTGAGGTAAATTTAACAAGAGACAAGCTAGTAATAATTTGGAGGTAAAAATTGGAGAGCACAACATACCAAAAGTGTCAAGGTTTCGGTATCTTGGATCGATTTTACAAAGTGACGGAGAAATTGATGGGGATATCGTACATAAGATACAAGCTGGGTGGTTAAAATGGAGAAATGCATCGGGAGTCATTTGTGACCGCAAGGTACCTAATAAACTTAAAGGAAAGTTTTACCGAACTGTTACAAGACCTGCTATGCTCTATGGAAGTGAGTGCTGGGCACTGAAGGGACAACAAGAGCAAAAAATTGGTGTAGCAGAGTAGAGAATATTGAGATGGATGAGTGGACATACAAGAAAAGATAAGATTTGGAATGATTATATTAGGGAGAAAGTTGGTGTTGCACCTATTGAGAAGAAATTGGCAGAAACCCAGTTAAGGTGGTTTGGTCATGTGCAAAGAAGACCGCTAGAGGCTCCAGTGAAAAGAGTTGATCAAATGGTTTGTAGTCCAATAAGAAGAAGTAGAGGAAGACCTAAAAGAAAACTTGGAGAAGTTATCAGAAGAGACCTTATTATAAATTATTTACATCAAGATATGGTTTTGATAGAACACAGTGGCACCGTGTGATCCATGTAGCCGACCCCACCTAGTGAGATAAGACTTATGTTGTTGTTGTTTCCTTTCAGTAAAATTGCTAAAAATCAGCAGTGCACTTAGAGAGATGCATGCTGATATATGGAACACGATAAATTTTCTTTTAGAGAAGGTAAACTAATGCCGTAAAATTACATTATCCCCAAAAAAAGCTTACCAAGAGAAACTCACCCATTCCCTTTATGATGCTTAATATCTTTATCCTTCTGCTCTCCTCTACGCACTCGGCCTCAAGAAAGTCCTCAATCATATTCTCCTCTGATGGATCTCTATGACATTGTCAGGAAAGAAAGAATAAATGAGAAATTAATCATAAAAAATTTACCAATTTAATTCTATAACAAAAAGAGTATAAAGATAGAGGAACTTATGATTTATGGCTAGTCGAAATAAACAATGTATCATGCTCTGCACAGATACAAACTGCTAAAAAAAGCACTTGCAAAAATGCCAAATGGAAACAGGGGATATAAATACATCTACACTTGCATGTGTTGCCAAAAACATGCATGTGCATGCATTTTTACTTTCAGTTGAAGCAAGTGCATGCATAGAAATATTATTCTTACTATTTGGCAAGTAAAATAAAAAAAAAAGTGAAGCACACGAACAAACATACATGGGTATAGAGAATAAAGAAGGGGTGCCTGGAAATGCTAAAGCACAAATAACAAGCACTTTTATGATTAAACAGGAAAGATTAGCACCAACCTCACATATTTGCAGTCTCCTGCAACCAAACATCCAACAAAGAATGTCATCAGTGACTCCATAGACGAGACCCCCAAAAAAAGTTTCACTCAGATGCTAAAACACAACCACAAAGAAGCATAAGGAAATTTTTTTCATGAAAAGAATTGCTTTACTAGGTTTCCTAGATCACACAGTTATCATGCCCCAAAAAAATAAAAAATAAAAACTCACATTGATATTTTTATTTGTTTATTTATTTATTTAACACGAAGAAGAAGAAGAACAAGAATAAGATGGTTCATCAAGATGCTCGGACACACAACAAAAATAACAAGCCATGCAAACACATGCTGACCAGAGTTGATTTTTTATTTTCCTTTCAAATTTCTACAAATCTATTTAAAATTTAAATTTTCTACTCACTACACAAAATTAACAAAAAATTTTTTACTCACTACACAAATTACGAAACTATAACTCTTACAAATTTAAACAAATTTAAATAAATTTAAACAACTCCAAACACTCCCATTATATCCGGTAAGGGGAAGGCACAATATATCAACTGATTAACATAGATGGGTATGCGAGGCACAGGAGGCTCTTGTTTCATGAAATATATTCACAGCCAACAGGAAGAGAAGAAATTCTACAATACTGATTGCAGATATGAGTAAGCAGCAACAGGAAGAAAAGGCATAAATGCAAACCTATGTCATGAAGAAGTGCAGCAAGCTCTACCTGCTAAAATATATAAGATAAATCGTTTTAGAACATGTATCAGCTATAGAGAAAGGGAAAACTGCCAAAAAGAAAGGTAGGAACAATGTTATTAAATGAAGGGGGAAAAGAAGAGCATTATGTCCTTTAATCGCCAAGGTTCAAAACATAGCAAAAATCATTCCTCGCTCATGAAAAGGTAAAATTAATCGAAATTTTAACTTGATGGAAAAGGAAATTGCATATTAGCACTCTAATGATGGGCATATACTATATGTCATAAAAGCGCATAAAGCAAAATGCATTCCACAGCCAATCTTTTTGCTTGCACTCCTACGGCTGCTTCTGCTTCAATAATCATAGGTAGTAGCAGTAGGAGTAATTGTACTACATTAATAAATCCAAACCCCAAAACTTTCACTAGTTTTTACAATACTACCACTATTAATCCTCCAACTAGTGCTAGGAAGTACTCCCTCAATTCCATTACTTGCAAAGCTAAAGCTTCATCTTCTGATGATTCAGCGTTGAATGGAGAATTTGGATCTCTACAAACTTTTAAGAGGCGACAGCTCTTGTGATCTCTCCCAAATTAAGATAGGATACCGGGCACTGCAGAAGAGGTGCCACCCTGACATTGCTGGTCCGGCATGGCTATCATTCTCAATCAAATTTACTCTTTTCTTTCAGATCCCAATTCATATTCTGCATACAATAAGGTCACCCTCACTCTTACCATCTATACATGTATGTACACATATACACATATATATGCGCATGTATTTACCTGTCTCTTCTATAGCAGTAGTTTTAACTAACTAACTATGCATAAGAGACCCAAAATCCATGAATTCAGGAACAAGCAAAGATTGCAGAGTTACGAGGGTATACTGGGAAAACTATATATTCAGTGTGGTTTGGAGCAGAAATGATGAAAGAGCCATGCGTGTGGATGAAGTCAAGTGTGTTAGCTGCTTTATATGTGCTTTGCTCGCCGAAAAGACATTTGCTGTTCAATCAGTTTATGGCAGAGCTCCGGTTGTTGCTCAATGGGCTGATCCTGAAAACAAAATCAAAGAGCCCATTGAAGCATGTCCTGTCGATTGCATCTCGTAAGAATATTTATTAAGTTCTTATACTTGAAAGCAAATATATATATATATATATATATGTATTTATAACCCACCTCAATCAACCACCCGATTGAACCTCAGTAGCGTTATTCTATCTAATATACCTATCTGATGGGTAAGCTCACTGAAATTATCAGGATTGTGGAGAGTCCAACCTTGCTACCTTAGAATACCCAATGTCAAAGCAGCCACGTGAAAGTGTAAGAATTGGTGCAGGCAATGCTGGGGGTACATGAGTTTCAAATATATTCGTTGGCATCGATAAGTTCCAAGCCAGGCTTCAAGAAGCCATGATTAAAGCTTCTGCACAACAGTCCAACGTTAGTCCTAGGCTCTCAATTTTCCTTTTTTTCTTTTTTTTTTTTTTTCAATATTTGAATTTGTATTATCCAGGCAGCCAAATACCAACCTTACACCAAAAAAATAAATAAATTGCACATTTTTAAGTACCAAATTCGCAAAGAGAAGCAACAAGTTCAGCTGTTCAAGCAAGCAGAGCAATCTCAAATTGGTTCACCCAGTGCAGGACCAAGCAGTGAAAATTTGATACGTCGGAGAGGCAGCAAAGAGGGATGCACAAAATTACCAGATATCAGCAAGCTCCAAGAAGCTGCAGCAACTAGAGAACATGCAAGAGAGAATGGAAAACCCACCCTTCAAGTGCCATCAAATTACAAGCACAACGAAGAGTATTGGATTCCATCGAACCTAGTTCTTCCCCACACCACCACCAAGGATATCAGCTAGCTCTGAACCTGCCTTAAAGTCTGCTGCTTCTACAGAGGACAACTTGTCTGAAACAAATAACAGAGATTTCACACTAGGCAAAGGGAGGAAGAGAGACCCTTTGATAGTAATGGGTGTTTCAATGGCAGCAGCAACAGTTGCAGCAGCTGTAGTTGGTTTACAAGAACTGAAAGGGGTGAGTAGCAGTAGTAGTGGGAGATTGGAAGAGCATATATGGAGCTCACTGGCATTGGGCATCATTAATAGCTCCCAATTCCAAGTCATTTTAGCAGGGATTGCATGGTATTTCATTGCTGCACATGTGGTAAAATTAGTAGAAGGCCTTCGAAGCAAGATGTACAACAAAAGGGCGCGCATGCACGCACATAAATATACAAGCAAGTTAGTTATACAGCCATATAGTTATATAAACAGGTCAATGTATCCATCTACTGCTACATACAATGCCGACTTTTACAGAAGAAAAGAGATGCAATGACATTCCACGCAAAATCCTGAACCTGCGTATGAAATAGCCATTTCAGAGGTAGAACTGAGGTTCCAAGATGATCCACTACTCTTTGTTTGTTATCTTGATTTCTGTTATTTTGAACAGAATCGGAAGCTTGATCCTGGCCCTCCATCTGTTAGTTTCATTGTGATCAGAGGGGGGGTGTTAACCGTCCATTACAAAAGCCATTTTTGTACCAGTCTTGGGTATAAAAACCCTTTCTTTCCCACACTCGTATATTATGTCTATGATCCCCCCCCCCTACATGTGGCGCTTCAACTGCTCCAGTCTGTAATAGTTTTATTAACTTTTGTAATTGGTCTTCTACAGTGTAAATGCTTTCAGTTAATACAGAGTTTGTAGAAGTTAGGGGCTAGACCAACTGGTTGTTAGCATTCCCCAGATTTCATCCTTTTGTAATGACATAGGTTCAAATCCCCCTCCCCATGTTGAATTGTACTCAAATATACATATACAGAATTTGTGACAGTTGTACTAGTCGAAGTCCTTTCTTAAAATGCAAACGAACAACTGCATAGCATTTACAACATTAACCTTCTAAAGAGACAGGCTCAATGCATTCGCTGCTCTGACAATTTTTACAGAAGAAAAGAGGTAAAGTGACACCCCATGCAAAATCGCAAACAAAACAACCATTCAGATGCAGAAAGAGATTTCAGATGATTCCATACTCTTCCTTGGCTAGAGCTCTGTTAAATTTATTCTCAACAAAATAGCACAGAATGGATAATCACTCAAACCAATACATTGGGCAATATAAGTACATAAACGCACAAACCCAGATGAACATGCTATTTAGCAAATTGCTGGACAACATATCCCAAGTTTTAGAAAAACAATATTACGGCAAAGGCCTATCAGAATAATACTTGTGCATAAGCCTCAGTCTTGGCCCAATTTTAGAAGTCAGCATTCAATGTAAACAGGTTTTTTGATTGATCTTACATTATCCAATGAAAGAGCAAATAGCCCAAGGGCTTGGCTTAATAACGATATTTAGTAGAGTAGTCTTTGGGTGCAATAACCAGGCCTCGTCCCTTCCGCGCCCCACGATATACTGTTTCTACAATGTCAATGAACTCCTGCTTGTCCTTCAGTGCCCAGTTGATCTTATTGTTATTTCCAGTGCCAAGGTCAATCATAATGTGTTTGTTCCTGAAAAAGAACATGACAGTTGATGGGTCGTAGAGCTCATACATCGTATTGAAGTCGGGCACCTCTGTGATGTCCACCAAGTATATCACTGCAAAGTTCTTCATGGTCTCAGCAACCGAAGCAAGCACCTCATCCATCTACAAACCCAAAAATGAAGCAAATTACATACAACGCACAGTAATTCTCATCAAACAGTCATCTTCTGCGGGTATTCTTTTGCAAAAGGTACCAAAAAAAAAAAGCAGAAAAAACAATACCAGAAAAAGCAGAAGAGAAAGGGAAGGGAAAAAATGGGGAGAGAAGTAGAGCAATGATTTCACAGCAGTCCATTAAAACAAGATGATGGAGCAATAACACTTCCAATGATTCCCCCCCCCCCCCCAAAAAAAAAAAGGCCCACAAGCCTTCCAAATCACTTCAGTGAATGTTTCCATCAAAAAGTTCTAATAGTATAACATTAAGCAAATAATAAAAAGGAAATTCTGAAATGAAGGAAAAATATACAATAACCAACACACACTTTAATTGCAACATAAGTCAGTAAGTGATAAACAATCATTGTTTTCTACATAGGGTGTGTTTGGAATGATAAAAAGTGAGATAAAATGAAATAAAATGTGATTTGGGAAATTTTTTTTGCATTTAGTGCACACATATCAAACCATGTTTTTTTTTTTTTTTTTGAGATGAACAGTAAGATTCCTGTTCCAACAGATTGAATTTCCGTTTCGATGGATTCAAAATTTTGGGCAATCATAAGTTCTTTGCACTAAACGGATTGTAGAAACCGTTTGGATGGAAGTTGGCCGCGCGAATCCGTCAGAACAGTTTCTACAATCTTTTGGAACGGTTTCTACAACTCTACAAAAAATAGTCAAAGTGGGTGTCATTCAGTAATTTGAGAATTCATAGTGAGAATGGCAAAAAAAATTTTGCTATTTGAATAACCAAATTCTAGCTATTGACTTTTTTTGAAAGGCATTGAACTTTTTTTGAACTTTGAGAAGGTAAGAATGTGTAAAAATATATAGAGATTTTCAAAGATTTTCAGAAATTTTCAATAATTTCTACAAAATTTGGTGCACCAAACGCACCCATAAGCCTTCCAAATAAGAACAGAAAAACAATCAGGTCATTCCAACCAATCAAGTCACCCAGCTAACTAAATGCATCATCTAGGAGCAACATTGCAAGGATAAAAGAGCAAGACTTACCATTGATTAACAGTTAGTATTGCATATTTTTGGTGTTACATTGATGTAAATGAAGTCATGTTCAGAGTTAAATGCAATATTATGGAATAAATGTCCACACTTGATCGTGTTTGTTTCCTGTAGTGATTTTCAGGACCAACTGCTCAAAATTGCATCACTGAAAATCAAGTTGTGAAAAGGATGGAGAACACAATGCACACAAGTCCCAGTGGAGCAATTGGAAAAGTTTTGAAGTAAATTTGGAAAAGGGGAAGAGCCACAAAGTGGCCAAAGCTTGAGTTGGTACGAACCTGGATGCCTACAACAAGTAAAATTGGCTACTGGCCATGTTGGTTCAAACCAGACTGCTACATTGAAGAAGAGAAGGGGGGGGGGGGATGAATGCTGCCAATGTTGGTTTGAACTAGCTTTGGGGAAATTGACCGTAAATAATTTTGTTAGGGGTTTTTCGTATAATTTTGTTTCAAAGAAACCTGAGGAGGTGTGAGGAGCTATAAATAGCTAATTTTTATCAGATTTTAGGGTTACCAACTCTTATTTTTGAGTTGTCTCTACAGAATATTTGTTTTTCTAGTTTTCAATGGTTAAGAACTAAACCATTGAGGGTGACCTCCTTACAGTTCATTCTTCTCCCTCAGAGAGTTAAAAGGCTGAAGTGAGAAGAATAGGGGAGCAAAAATGGTGGTTTGGTAATAGGGGAGCAAAAATGGTGGTTTGGTGAGCATCCTGTGTTACTTGGCTCGTTGATAGCAAGTTGGCACTGTTTGAGCTCAAATTCTATGCCATAGGTGGTTTGGATGAGAGTGCTAGGGCTATCATCACATCTGTAGTATGTGATAAAAGCATTAATAAATGTGGGGGTTATCCTGGGGTCAACAAAGATGCTTCACTGAAGGCACATCTTCAACTAGCTTGAAATTACATTCAGTGTTCAAGCATGAACATTACAATCACCATCTCAACTGCAACATTGAGATGAATCAAGTGTTGGGTCAGGAAGGTATCAAAATTTTGAGCTAGTGCTTGGTGGGGACCATAGGGGAGTGGAATGCTAAGGTTATAGAAGCAAATGTGAAAAAGACTTTGGAAGCAAAAATAGGAAAGGTGGTAATGGTGTGCATGTTAAAGACATGAGTCCTCCTTCCAGTTCATTCTTCACGTAGAGGTTAATGTGAGAAGAATAAAGGAGCGACAATAGTGTTTTTTGTGAGCAAGAAGTGCTACTTGGCTAGTTGGTGCCGAGCATTATTTTAGGTCAGATTCAATGCCATAGGCGGTTTGGGTGAGTGTGCAGGATTACCATCGCCTCTGTGGTCCAAAAAGGTGATGATACGGGCATTATATAGGGATGGACAGAGATGCTTCAAGCATTAAGACTATTGTCACTAAATCAATTGTGGTGGGATCTACCAGATTTGTGGTTCCCTAGTGGAACGAATCAAAAGCAAGGGCTTCAGTGATGGTGTATAGATTGCAAGTGTGGAAGCAGACTGTGGTTCTCAAACATGGCTAGGATAGGTGAAGACCATGCAGAGTGGCAGGCAAAAATGGGACACTTAGGCAAGGACAGTACAAGCTACAAATGCTCATTTATATTAATTAGTCTTGATAAGGGTAAAATTGTTATCGCAAACAAATAATATTGACCTGAGGAAATTCCTTCCGGTCAACTAACAATAGGCTAACATATGATTAATAAGTTTATTTATTGATTGATAAGTTGCATAGGGTCAATTATTCACACTTATTCAAATTTAAAGGTGGTCTTGGATTTTTTCAAACCCCAATAAAGATTTCTGAATTTAGGCTTAAACCTTAAGGGGAAGGGTGCAATTTGCCTATTAATTGTCTGTCCTATCAACTTTCAAGGATCACAAAGCATTCACATTGTCCAAGCAACATTTAATGATCGTAATCCCTTGTATAACATGGGATGTGGTTCAACTGTTAACTTTTCAATACAAATAAGTTAAAAACTCTATCCATGCTATTTATTAAGAGAGAACACCTTTTAGTGTCAGCCATTTTGTGAAGCTGCATCACAATTTTCAATTCCACAGCATTACCCTTTTAACTACCCACTTTTCCTAAAAATAATTGCTAAATAATTAACACTAATTCATAGATAGGGAAGAGGATATAGTGGTAAAAGAGGAAAAAGAATTAAAGAAGGGGAAGAATCAGCAAGTAAAGGAGAAAAGATAAACGAGAAGATTAAAGATGGGTGAGAAATGGGAGGTGAAGGTGGAGAAGAAGATGACATGCACATAGTGTGAGCCTCCATCCCTAGTTGATAATTAAACACCTTACTTCATCCACTTCTCTGCTAAAAAAAAAAAAAAACCACCGAACAATGCTAGCCACTCCCTAGAAGACAAGGTCAAGTAAGCAACAAGGCTAGCCCAAGTGGAAAAGTACTCCCCCCCCCCCCCGACCAAAGGTGTTTGAGTCGTTCTAACCCTTTTCCCTAACAAATAATTATTAAAAAGAAATAGTTGGAGGCATGGCCACAGGGTATGAAAATAAGCAGGTTTATCAAGGAACATTTGTTCTATCACACTTGCGTGCCTCACGAGCACATGCTAAGGAAGAGCTAACTTTGGGGAATTGGGCCTCCAAAAAATTTCGGTTCTAAAGTAATTCACCCAAGCAGCCAGGGAGGGTCCTGGAGAATAGAGAGAATCTTCAAACTTGATTGTGGGGGAAGGAGAGAAGAATGGAAACTATATCTTCCAATTCGAATTCGACAAATGACAAAGGAGTCGGGGAAAGTCATCCACTGTAACCAATACATGACTCCAAGCCGTGTTCTGTATGAATCTGATTTACAGATTAATTAATTAACACTGCCCAATTAAGTTCTGTAACTACATCAAAGCATTGGAAAGATTCCAGAACAAATTGCGACTTTAATTACAAAAATCAGACGAGATAAACATAAAGGCAGTCTCAAACCAACAAAAAAAATTGGACTGGAGGGAAAAGCGTTAAGTGCATAACAAGTCCAGTAAAATAATTACAAGAAATGAACCAGTTAAAAGGAAGTTAGGGTTTCGTAAAAAGAATAACACAAACACAGAATAAAGTCAGAATCAGAATGGAATATAATATAAAATTGAGCAGAAAATAAAGATATCAAAAACACCATGAAATAGATGAGGGGGAGGGTAAACCTGCATGCAAGTCTCATCCCAGTCATGGCCGAAACGGATGATGACGAGACGTTCTTCTTCAGCCAGGATCGCCTGATCCACCGCCCATCCGGAGTGCAGGTGGGGCAACAAGTACGACATCTCCTCTCTCCGTCCCCCTCTCTCTCTGCGTTTGCGGTTGGGTCGGGACTACGGGGAAGCGGGGGGCTGCAGTAGCGAAATCACTGCTGCCGCAGCAGTAATACAAACGGCAACGTTTTGCCATCCGGAAAAACAAAGCGAAACGGAGTGTAAAGCGTATAAACACGAAAAAAAAAAAATATCTGAGACGGTAGAGCGCCCAAAAAAAAAAAAAAATACATTTTGCTTAACATTTATTATTTTTCGTATTTTGAGATTTTTTTTATTTTACGTTAAAACACTCGAAATAATTTTTTATCATTTTTTATTTTATGTATAAATTTATTTAAATTTATTTTGTATTTTTTAAAACTAATTTTGAAAATACAAGTAACTAAATGTGTTTTGAACTGTTTTCCTTATTTTAAAAAATACAAAATGAAAAATGAACTTAAAACAAGTATGCTAAATTGCACTCAACTTTTTAGTAGTTAGTTTTTTTTTTTCATTTTTTCTTAATTTAACATTTTTACCCTTCAATGTTTAAATTTTTGTACTTAACTTTTTAGTAGTTATTTTTTATTTTTTTGTTAATTTAACATTTTTACCCATCAATTTTTAAATTTTTTATTTTTGAGTTTATTTTTCATTTTGTGTTTTTTTAAAATATTGAAAACAGCTCAAAACTCATTTGGTTATTTGTGTTTTCAAAATTTATTTTAGAAAATAGAAAATTTATTTACACATAAATAAAAAATGACAAAAAGTCATTTTAAGCTTTTTCAACGGAAAATAAAAAATCTCAAAATACAAAAAATAAAAAATGTTAAGTTAAATGTGTTTTCTACTTTTTCATGTTTTGGGATTTTAAAAACATAAAACACTTAAAATAAAAAACATTTAGGTGGCATTTTGTTTACTTTTTTATTTTCTATTTTCTATTTTTATTTTATGTGTTAAAAATCTAAAAACGAGGAAACAAAAAATACTTTATTTTCCTTATTTTGAGATTTTCTTTATTTTTTTGTTAAAAACTCTCAAAATGATTTTTTATTATTTTTCATTTCACATTTAAACTCATTTTCAATTTTCTAAAACAAATTTTAAAAACATAAGTAACCAAAAGAATTTTGAGTTGTTTTCCTTATTTTCAAAGGTACAAAATAAAAAATGAGTTTAAAACAGAAAATAGAAAATAAAAACAAAAAATAGAAAATAGAAAAATAAACCAAATGACCCTTTAGTTACTTATATTTTTAAATTTTGTTTTAAAAAATATAAAATGAATTTACACATAAAATAAAAAATCATAAAAGGTAATTTTGAGTGTTTTAACGTAAAATAAAGAAAATATTAAAATACGAAAAATAAAAAATGTTAAGCAAATTGTGTTTTTTTTTTTTTTCGCTCTACCGTCTCAGATTTTTTTTTCTCTTGCGTTTACACGCTTTACACTCCGCTTTGGTTTGTTTTTCTGAATGGCAAAACGTTGCCGTTTATCTTACTGCTGCAGCTGCAGTGATTTCGCTACTGTAGCCCCCCACTTCCAAACTACGGTGCAGGATTAATTGAAATTTGTAGCCCCCCACTTCCAAACTACGGTGCAGGATTAATTGAAATTTGTAAAAGGGAAAGGAAAGAAAGTAAGGAGCGGGGGGCTGTAGTAGTCAAATTACTACTGCCACAGCAGTAAGGAAAACGGCAGCGTTTTGCT
This sequence comes from Vitellaria paradoxa, assembly GCA_019916065.1. Classification (NCBI taxonomy): domain Eukaryota; kingdom Viridiplantae; phylum Streptophyta; class Magnoliopsida; order Ericales; family Sapotaceae; genus Vitellaria; species Vitellaria paradoxa. The sequence continues at coordinate 1,000,856 of CM034237.1, forward strand.
AAAATCGACAGCGTTTGGGCATCCAAAAAAATGAACCAAAGGGAAGGGTGCAAAGCTTGTAAACACCAAAATATATATATATATATATATATATATATATATATATATATCTCTGGGACGGTAGAGCAGAAAAAAATGAACGGTTTGTTCGGTGATTAAAAAAATTAATCTTTTTATAAAAAGTCACTAATTTAGTAAAAATTTAAATTTTTTATTTATTTGATAAAATTAGATTTAGACTGAGTTTGAAAAAAAATTTAACTTTTTTTTTTGTAATTAGTTACTAACCTAACTATTAAAAATTTATTTTTTTTGTATTTAAAAAGGAAAAGAAGCTAAAGTAGTATTTGATTTACTTTTCTATTTTTTGTTTTCTCCTTTTATTTTATATTTTTTATTTTACGTGTTTTATGTTTTGAAAATCCAAAAACATGAAAAACAAATAACATATTTAACTTAATATTTTTTATTTTTTGTATTTTGAGATTTTATTTGTTTTACGTTAAAAAAGTTTAAAATTATTTTTTGTCATTTTTCATTTTATATGTAAATTTGTTTTTTATTTTTTAAAATAAAATTTGAAAACACAAGTAACCAAATACGTTTTGAACTATTTTCATTATTTAAAAAAAACAAAAAATAAAAAATTTAAACATTGATGGGTAAAATTGTTAAATTAATAAAAAATAAGAAAAAAACTAATTGCTAAAAAGTTAAGTTCAAAAATTTAAACATTGAAGGGCAAAAATATTAAGTTAACAAAAAATAAAAAAAACTATTTTGAGCTCATTTTTCATTTTGTGTTTTTTAAAATAAGAAAAACAGCTCAAAACACATTTAGTTACTTGTTTTTTTTAAATTTGTTTTAAAAAATAGAAAATAAATTTACACATAAAATAAAAAATGACAAAAAATTATTTTAAACTTTTTTAAAATCAATTTTTATCAAATTAGTGATTTTTTATAAAAAAAATTAATTTTTTTAATCAACGAACACACTATTATTTTTTTTTCGCTCTACCGTTTTTCTTTTTTTTTTTTTTTTTTTGGCGTTTACGAGCTTTACACCCTTCCCTGGTTCATTTTTTCGGATGCCCAAATGCTGCCAGTTTTAGCAAAACGCTGTCGTTTTCCTTACTGCTGCAGCAGCAATAATTTGACTACTGCAGCCCCCCCGCTCCCAACTCGCTCAAGCTCTAGAAGGCGCTACTTAGTACCGCCTCTCCCAATTGATGATGCCGCCTCATCTAAAACACGCACACGTGTGGACGCCTTATGTTTTGTTTGAAACGAGGCAGTTTTTTTATTTAACATACTCTTCGCACAAATTACGATTTAACACGAAAGAATTATTTTTTATTTCAATTGAGATTATTTTTATATTTTTAAGTTTACATTTAATTATTATTTTAATAGATTTCATTATTATTTATTTTACAAAATAAATTGAGTATTTTAAATTTCATCGTATTTTAAAACTGTCAACTTAAATTTTTCTAAATTATGATTTCTAGTTAGTTGAACCTTCTAAATTAAAATATCATAATTTGTGTTTTCTTTTAAGATATTTATCAAATATTAATTTAAGAGAAAAAGAGACTAAAAGCACATGTAATAACTGTTAGAATATAAAATTTTAGAAAAAAAATTAAAACTTATGAATTATTATAATTTTTTCAATTTGAACCTTTTTGTCAAGAATTTTACTATATAAAAAATTTAATATTAATTTTATTCAGTAAACACGGGTTATTACTAGTAATAATATAATAATAATCTTGCCACTATTAGGAGGATGAATAATTAATTATTTTAAATAAAAATATTCTCCTAAATATCTATACAGTCATAATTTAATATATATTATGATATTAATATTATTTTAACACTATTTAAATTAAAAAATATTATTATAAAAATTACAAATACATTCAAAATGATGACTTGTACATATTAATATTACTATTTAATATTATTTACTAAAATATGTCAATTTGTCAATGTTTTCATTTTTTGAAAATTTAATTATGCAAGCTTTATTATTTTATATTTAAATTAAATAAAATAAAAAATTATCTTTATTGATAAGTTATTTTTATATTATTAGTTTGTTAATATATTCAATTTTAATTGAATAATTATATTTTCCTTAAAGTAATTGTTTAAAAAAGATTAATGATTTATTATATAAGTTTTTTTTTTTTTTTTTTTACCCAAGTTCTTATCAATTCAAAATTTATTTACCTAATAAAAATCATGTTAAAGTATGTTTCTCCGCCATTAGGAAAGATCAAAATGCAAATATGGTAAAAAAAAAAAAAAACGAATCCAAAGAAAAAATAATCATTTTCTTGGCGAGGTTTAAATCGAGTCAAAATTTATAAAGACAATAAAAAACATGTTAAGGTATATTTTAAAATTTTTGAAGATTAGAAATGCGGATCTAAACCAAAAATAGATCCAAAGGAAAAATTTTCATTTTCTAAATCAAGTTCAAATTGGTCTTTTTTAAATATTTCTCAACTTTTTGAAAGGTTCAAAATACAAATTTGAGGGGAAAAAAAACTAAAATAAAAAATATACTTTATTTGTTTGAGTTTAAATTAATCCAAAATTTGTTTTTGTTGATAATATATTTGCAGAGAAATATTTATTAACTTTTTCAAAAACTCAGAACTTAAATCTTCGTAAAAAAATGAATTCAAAAATAAAACCGCAAATTTTTAAGAGAATTTTTAAGAGAGAACTAATTGCTTGATATAGGGTTGATAAAACTTAATTACTTTTAATTCCTCTTATTTTACCCTCTTTTATCTCACAAACTTAATGCTAAACATTAACCCGTTGGGAGAAAAGATTTTAACCCTTTAAATTTTTTTAGAGTCTACCAAACATAATTAGAAGAAAGTTAAAAAAATAGGATCACAATTACCTTATTTTAACACCATGCCAAGCACACCTTAAATGTAACTAATATTCCACTGCTTGGATCAAAATTTACTTTTTGAAACAATACTGAAAATTAAAGAACAAATTAATTTTTGAATCAACAAGTTATGAAAATGCTTCGAGACCCTTTTTTAATTGTCTCCACTTTTAAACTTTCTAAATCTCATCTACCATTAACTAAGTCGCATTCGCATATAGCAAATGATGGTAACTCATTTTGATTTATTCAAGGGAAAATTGTTAGCGCATTAGCTTTCTTAAAGCATCTAAGTGAATAAAACCAATCACAGACTTTATTTCATTTTTTTATTAGATTGTACTCACAATCTACAAGGGGGAAACAAAAATCTTTTAAGTAACTAGCTAACTCTTTTCAAGAAAAGCTAACTTTTTAACCTTTTATTAATTTGATATTTTTGTCCATTATGATTTAAAAGAAATTTAAAGTTTAAAAGGGTAAATTTGATCATTTCAAAAAATAAAAAATTGAATAACTAAAAGTTAAAAAGCCATTGGCTAAGATTCCCAAACAGAGTCTGAAATAAGTTTTCTCAAGTTGTAAGCCGAGATCGATGGAGCCGCCTTCTGTAGCAAGAATATCCTTATACATTAAAATTTTAACGACTCTTCAAAAAAAAAAATAAATAAATAGTAGCAAACCTAAGAAGCACAGACAAGCCACAACATAACAAACTCCACACACACACACACGTATACGGTCAGTTGTGGTTACCCAGGACTTCTAACATTTGGTTTAAACAGTGAATGCTGAAATGAACAATCCAAAAATCGCATAAAATTGAGGTGAGACTTCGAACAAAGTTGCTGCAATTTCAACAATGCTAAGCAATGAGAAACCAGGTAGGCAAACGTCAGAAATACCAAAAAATTACGTAATTTGGAATATACCTTATTCAGGACCTCCCATCCCATTCTTCATAGAACTCAATCAGGAAGTCCTCCATGAACTTGTGCCTTTTCTCAGCCCTCCTCTGCCCAGCCTGACATTTCATCCATCATCACATGTGCATGTATACTTCTCAATTCCAAGATATGGTTAAAGAAAAGCAGAAACGCCAATACAATTTTTCCTATGTAGACACTTGCATGACTGACAAAAACTGTAGGAAAGAATACAGCATGTTCAAAGAGTGATAGTTCTAACCTTTGTCTTCATTAAATCCTTCAGCTTCAGAAGCTTCTCATGAAAATGATTCACGGTAGTTTGCTTATTTTTCTCCATGTATTGTTCCTTCAACAAATCTGATCGTGGCAGAATGCTCGGGTCGTAGAGCACATTGTTCCTACTTCCACCAAAAGTAAAACAACGAGCAATTCCTGAAACCAAAAGGAAGGAGGGGAGGGAGAAGTGGTCCAAAGCATCATTAGAGGTAGTAAAAGCCATAATTCTGAATCAACTAAGAAGCGCATGGAGATACTGTTGGCACTTGGCACAGCAAAATGAACTAGATCAAGAAATACTTTTAAGTACTAATAGAACACATGAATTACCAATAGCACCAATAGCATCCAGACGATCAGCATCTTGCACCACTCCAAATTCTATGGAATTTTTATTATTTGCATGTCCTGAAAGTTCATCTTTGAAACCTGAAAATTCAAGTAACAAATCAGTTAAATTTGATGATTCGTTAAATAGACAAACAAGTACAAGAGATTCAAGAAGTTCGATGCCAAGCAACCTTAACAATTAGTCTGCCAGACATAAGGAGTAAATTATGTTTGTATAGTGGTGAAAAACAGACATTTTGATCAACTATTACCAATCAAACATTACCATGAAGAAAATCTAATAAAAATATGTGTTTGGGGGGCTTTCAAACATCTCAAATCAAATAAACAAAACTAAAACTTAAAAATCAAGGACATGATCGAATTTGAATCAGATTGGACATGAGATGTGAACTAACCACGATAACTGACACATTAGAATCAGATTGGACATTAGAATCCAAATTTAGCTTTATCCACGGAACTATAGTCACAGTAATTGGCATATCTTCACGAAATGTGAACCAAAAAGAGGAGGTTAGACAGCTATGCAAGCCATGCATGAGGGGCTTTGGAGTGTTTCATAGTTTGCTGGGGTAGGAATTTTTTTTTTTTTTGGGGGGGGGGGGGGTGGGGGTGGGCAGGAAGTGGAAATTGTACAAACATGAGAATGATAGAGCTTTCTCCTACTAAATGCAATCATAGAATCTCTGGCTCAAAGTTTGTAGCAAGAACAGGCTTGGGTTTCATACTTGTTTCCCCGTAATGTTTCCTTCAGTTAAATAGCTAAAAATCAACAGTGCACTTAGAGAGATGCATGCTGATATAATATTTTTATCTAGACATCTTCCAAATGGAACACAACAAATTTTTTTAGATAAAGTAAACAAATGTCATAAAATTATCACATCATCCCCCAAAAAAAGCTTACTAATAGAAACTCACCCATTCCCTTTATGATGCTTAATATCTTTATCCTTTTGCTTTCCTCTACATGCTCGGCCTCCAGAAAGTCCTCAATCATGTTTTCCTCTGATGGATCTCTATATGACATTGTAGTATGAAAGAAAGAATAAATGAGAAATTAATCATAAAAAATTGACCAATTTAATTCTATAACAAAAGGGCATAAAGATAAGAGGAACTTATGATTTATGGCTAGTTGAAATAAACAATGTATCATGCTCTGCACAAAAACAAACTGCTAAAAAGTGCAATTGCAAAAACACCATATGGAAACAGGGGATATAAATAAATCTACACTTGCATGTGCTGCCAAAAACATGCATGTGCTTGTATTTTTATTTTTTAGTTGAAGCATGTCCATACATAGAAATATTATAACTACGTTTCGGCATGTAAAAACTAAAAAAATAAAAAGCAAAAAGTGAGGCACACCAGCAAACATGCATGGACATAAGAATAAAGAAGGGGAGCCTGGAAATGCTAAAGCACAAATAAAAAGCACTTTTATGATTAAACAGGAAAAAAATTAGTACCAACCTCACGTATTTGTAGTCTCCTGCAACCAAACATCCAACAAAGAATGTCATCAGTGACTCCATGGACAAGACCCCAAAAAAAAAGTTTCACCCAGACGCTAAAACCCAACCATAAAGAAGCATAAGGAAATTTTTTCACGAAAAGAATTGCTTTACTAGGTTTGCTAGACCACACGGTTATCATGCCCCAAAAAAATAAAAAATAAAAACTCACATTGATATTTTTATTTATTTTTTTATTTTTTTAACACGAAGAAGAAGAAGAAGAACAAGAACAAGAACAAGAACAAGAATAAGAATAAGATGGTTCATCAAGATGCTCGGACACAAAACAAAAATAACAAGCCATGCAAACACATGCTGACCAGAGTTGATTTTTTTTTTTTCCTTTCAAATTTCTAAAAATCTATTTAAAATTTAAATTTTCTACTCACTTTACAAAATTACCAGAAAACTTTTTACTCACTACACAAATTACGAAACTATAACTTTTACAAATTTAAACAAATTTAAATAAATTTAAACAACTTTAAATAAATTTAAACAACTCCAAACACTCCCATTCTATCCCGTGAGGGAAAGGCACAATATATTAACTGATTAACATAGATGGGTATGCGAGGCACAGGAGGCTCTTGTTTCACGAAAAATATTCACAGCTGATAGGAAGAGAAGACATTCTACTATACTGACTGCAGATATGAGTAAGCAGCAACAGGAAGAAGAGGCATAAATGCAAACCTATGTCATGGAGAAGTGCAGCAAGCTCTACCTGCCAAAATATATAAGATAAAACATTTTAGAACATGTATCAGCTATAGAGAAAGGGAAAACTGCCAAAAAGAAAGGTAGGAACAATGTTATTAAATGAAGGGGGAAAAGAAGAGCATTATGTCCTTTAATCGCCAAAGTTCAAAACATAGCAAAAATCATTCCTCGCTCATGAAAAGGTAAAATTAATCCAAAGTTTAACTTGATGGAAAAGGAAATTGCATATTAGCACTCTGATGATGGGCATATATTATATGTCATAAAAGCGCATAAAGCAATACGATCAAACTTTTATGACAAAAGAGATTGAAATAATATATATATATATATATATATATATATATATATATATATATATATATATATATATATGTGTGCGTGTGTGAGAAAGATTTGAGAAAGAGGGGAAAGAGAGAGAGCGTACAATTTCCATGGAATCGGGAGAAGAAGAGAGGCCTTCCTCGCGAGCGAGGGAGAGAGCGAGATCTCGAACCCTGAAGGCGTGAGCGGCGTCGTGCGATGCGTCGTTTCCTTTCATGGCTGTTTCCACCAGCTTCTCTGCGTTCCTCACCGTCTCACTCTTCCCCATTTTTACCTCTCTTCCTCTGTTTCTGGATACAGAAGAGTTAAAGTAGCACTTGGCTTCGCCGACTCTCAGGCTTGGCTCCTGCTTGAGGGATATGGGTAGGGCAGCCCAACTATTGTCTTGTCCAACCCTAGGATTGCTTGCTATTGCCTTCGTTTGACTATAAATCCCTGAACCGCGACTCTTCTGTCCGCATAGCACACACCTGCTCGGACGGAAAATCCGGGTGACACTTCCAGTACCAACAAGCATTTTTGTTTTTGGCCCGGTAAAGTGAAGCCCTAATTTAATCATATTTCAGTAATAAATTGAACCGCATTCATTAACAATAACAAATTTTAATTCATGTAAAAATTATAATTACTGTCCATTATTTTATAGAAAATAAACCATATTTTTTGCACTATGCCCTAGTTCACTTTTCGCGATTCACTCTCTCTTTATCTTTGTTTGAGATAAATATTATTCCAATAAAACTTTAACCTCTCTTTAATTATGATTAATATATTTTATAAAATTTTAAATTAATTAAAATAAAAATATCACGAACCTATAAATAGAAAATTATATTTTTTTAACTTAAAATATTTTATATTAGATAATGAGATATTATATATAATAATTAGAATATTCTATATCTTATTATTATATTAATAATAAGTAGGAAACTTTATTTTAGAATATAGATTATTACTATACATAACAAACATTATAAATCTATTTAAAAAATTTTTTTCTTAAACTTTGTAATACACATTACCTAATATTACAAAGATATATATATATTATGTAGAGTTTATATTTTTTTAATTTTATTTTTTGTCTTTTTTTTTAATTCACTAAACAATTTGGTAAACAACTTCAAAATCATCGACCAAAAAAGAACTTTAAACCCGTTTTTATATAAAGATAATTTCAAAGTTATTTTTAATTTCTAAACATCATCGTCCAAAAAAGAACTTTAACCCCGTTTTTGTATAAAGATAACTTCAAAATTATTTTTAATTTCTAAACATCACTCTAGAGTTATAGAACCATACAATTATGACATAATAGTTACTTGAGAGGTATTAATAGTCTTATCGAAAATAAAAATGAAAATTTTATAAGCATGATTAAATTTGTACAAGTAAAGAAGATTAAAAACAAAAAAGAAAAAGAAAAAAGGAAATGAAGATGAGAAATATTGTAAGTCCATGTAATATTCGAGTAGGATCATGATATAATTTTACCGATTGACTAAATCATGTAATAGAATCTTCAAGGATATAATTATCGAGCAGACCATTAAGATTAAATTTATATGATACAATATTTTAGGAGAGAATAGTTGAGACTATCATTTAAAAAAAAAAATTTTTTCTCATCTATAAAATATCTCCGAGAAAAACATATATTTTTTCCAAACTTTAACATACCACCTACAAGATCAGCGACAGTATTAATTGCACTTCTCAAGCCAGTAAAAATCAAATATGCCGTATTAGCTGGCTGGGTTGAGAAAATGTTCTCTCTCTTCTCCAATATAAAATTAATTTGGTAAAAAAAAAAAATTGTGGAAGTATCATTTTTATAATTAAAGTCAACTTCAAAGAGACAAATAAACAAGGGATTTGTGCAAAGCAGCTCTAAGGGGGTTGGGAGTACCAATCAAGTTTAAGGAATTTTAAAAAAAATTTAAAAGTTTCGAAGTTTTTAAACTCTAAAAAATTTTAACCTTTTTAAAAAAAAAATTATCAAAATCTGTCAGAATAAACTAAAATAGTGCGTTCTAACGGATTTTGCCAGATTTTTTTTTAAAAATTTGACTGATATTTGTACCAAAAAGTTTCATAAGACTCCAAAAATTTTCAAGATTATCCACTAAAATTTTGTCACGTGTCACTTTATATAATTTTTAACAATTTTATATCAAATCAAGCATAAACATCAAACTATCATTTCAAAATAATTTTTTACTCTCCAAAATTTAAAAAATTTCACTTTTGTTTTTTGGACTTTTTTTTTGGCACTCTAAACAGCCTCTAAATACATTAGTCATAGAAAATGATTTTGTTGAATATGTTGAAGTCATTTCAAAACAATTTTTTGAACTTTAAAATTCCAAAAAATTTCACTTTTTTTTTTTTAACTTTTTTGCACTTCAAACGGCCCCTCGAATACACAGGTCATAAAAAATAATTTTATTAAATAGGTTGAAGTCATTTGTAACAATCAACAGATTTTAAAAATAAATATCGTGAAATTTTGTAATAGCATATTTAAGAAATAGATAAGATTTGACGCAAATAAACTGATAGACAGATAAGATTAAAAAAACTATAAATTATTCATATTGACGGTGTCTAGTCATCATAACAAAAGACAACTTTTAACAGATGATTTCACCTGAAATTTGTTGATTCAGGTTGACAACTTACTATTTAGGAAAATTATTTTTTTGACTGACTTAAATAAATGGTTGGTTTTAAATGAATTATTTTGGCAAATTCAACCCTACGCACGCACAAGTATTCGTATATATATAGGTTTCATTCAGTCAAACAAATTCTTAGCGAAAATGTAGGGGCGACAAGGCGATGACGCGTGATTGTGTATTTGGATTGGTGAGCAAGAAAACGTTGGAAATGGTAAGCATATGAGAAGGGTGAAAACGAGAGTCTGAACAAGGTCAATCATAATAAATTAAACACCACTACGCAATAAGCACAGAAATTAATTCGAAATTAATCAGAAATTCCCACCTTCGGTACATTAATATATATCATATATACCAAATCTAACACAGAACAGTCCCGCTTAGAAAATCTGATAGTTTTTCATGTCTTCCATGGCCCAAATCCAAGATAACAACACCCACAAAACAAAACCCAGAAGCAGAAGTAGCTGCAGCTCCTTTCTGGATTGTTTCGGGTTTCGCCGGAAAGTTCCCGAGAAGAAACCTCTAGTCACGGTCAACACCGGTGATAGCCGGAGAAGGAAACGCCGGCTTTATTTGTCTTGGTTCCGATTAAAAAGAACGGATGTCAGAACCGTGCCGATCAACCCCGCCACCATGTCCAAAGAAGCTAACCGGAATAAACACATTCAAACTGACAAGAACAGCTCCGAACATCATTTTCTGGCTACCTCGCCGGAACAAACTGTGCTTGACAAATCCACGAAGGTACATATACTCAATAAACTAGTCCACTTTTTGTTCATCCTTCCTACAATAGTACTAAATTATTTATTTAAATTGTTATTGGAAAAATAGAAAATTAAATATGTTGAAACGTCGCAAACCACATACATGCATAATAATTTAGCTAGTGTATTTAACAATCACCGAATCATTACATATATATATCTGTAATTGTGTGTATCTATTTATATATATATATATATATTTAGTCATGCATGTATATGTTGTTGTTGTTGTTGTTGTTTGCAGAGGAGGAATGAAACTGCCCATAACATGGTCATCACAGAGGTTCTTAATGAAAATGACGTCGAGGCCTTGTTATCTCACTCAAACTCTCGTTCGAAGCCAAGGCAGAGGAAACAAGCAACAGAAATGACCAGAAAGTCCCCGCAAACCAAGCCGAGGGTCACCGGAAAATTGGAGCCGGCGATTGGAATGTCGATTGTTGTGGTGACCCTTGTAATAATGTTAGTATGGGGTAGGTTATGTGCCATTCTATGTACATCTGCATGGTTCTATTTCCTCCCTCGCTTAAGAAGTAGCATTCCCAAAGCCACAGTCTCTGACCATGATGTTGCTGGTGTTCAAAACGGAACCAATCAGATGGATTTGGATTTTAGTTCCAAGGAATACAAGAAGAAGGTAGTTTTGGAGGGCTTTCTTTCCAGACAACACCAGAATGTATAGCTAACTAAATTTAATTTTGTATCAACGTACTCTAAACAAAAATGTATACATCAATTTAATCCAAATTGGTAATATATATATATATATATATATGCATGTGTACATGTGTGATTTTTTTTTTTTTTTTTGGCCAATAAAAATCATTGTGGTTCATAATTTCAAAAACACACACACACATGTATCAACCATCACATTATTCGAATATAATTTTCTTATACAAAATTTAGCGCAAATTGAGACTCACTCTGATGGTTGATTTGGGTGAAAAATAAGAGGAGTTTTAAAATTTTTCTTCCTTATATTTGGTTGTTAAATTAGAAAATTAAAGAATACTAAGAGAGGGGATAGCACAAAATTATTTTATTTTCTGTTTAATTACTTCTACTCACCTCACTTTTTCCTTTTAAGATGGTGATGGGCAATGGCAATTTGTGAAGTGTTGTGAATTAAATAAAATACTATTTTATTATAAAATAAAAATAAATTCTTTTTTAATTTACTTGCATTTTGTTATAAAATTATACACACGCAAACTTGTCCATATATATATATATATATATATATATATATCATTCTACCTAATAAAATTATATAATTATATTTTCAAATTGTATAGAATTGCGATTGTGAAATAGTACTGATAATTATAATTGATACTAATTACCAAAAATATATATATATAATTGATATGAGATTAATGTCTAAACACAACAATAGGCCAGTTTTTCATAGAATTAAAAAATGTGATCCTGTAACGGAAATAATGTAGTATTTGAATGTGTTAGATACAATTTTAATACTTACTATGATGGTTACATGGTGGTGCAAACTAGTGGGTGGTGGAAGAAGACAGTGGCTATGACCACGGTAATGTTTAGTTGTTTCTCATAATTAAACAAATTAATAAACTTGAGGAGATTAAAAAAAACCATTGGGGTATTTTAATTATTTATTGTCATGTTTAACTTTGACTATAATTTTACTTGAGAAAATAATTTACACGAATGGGAGAAACGTACCATTAATTTTTTTTTTTTTAAGTTTTACCTGTTTCAATATATAATATTTTTGAAATAAGCATATTTATTCGTACTTTAGAAAAATACTTTTTTAAACATACAAGTAAATATATTTTTTGCAAAAATATTCTATATTGAAATAATCTAAGCCCTGGTACACTGTTTGATTTGGAGACAGAAAGAGAAGATAAACAGTATTGAAGAGAAAGCGATGTTAATCGAATATGCTGGTGGTAAGTTTGCAGTGTGGAGCTGATTTCGTTTGGTGTGTGAACAAACAAAATAAAACAAAATAAATCTCTAACAACTTCTATAAATAATTAAAATTCTTTATTACACATTTACACATTCTCACCTTTATTAATTTTAAAAAATTTTAATATTTCGTTAAAAAAATAAAAAAATTCGGAAGGTAGTTAATCCAATGTATAAATTTTGTTTGACAATCATATTTTTTGAGTCGAAAGTTTTCAAACGAGTACCATTGTCGCTATGTTATAAGAATTTTTTTGAATCCATAAGAACAGATTTGAAAAATCGTTCCCACGGTTTTGACGCTGTGCACCTCCAAAACAAAACATTGAGTGTTGAATTTTTGAATTCGTATGAATGGTTGCCTAAAACCGTTCCCACAATTCGTTATTATTCATCTCTAAAAAATATAATTTGAAAAAAAAAATACCAAACATCAAAATTAATCCAAAATAACATTTTATTTTAATTTATCTTATTTTTTTTATTTTTTATCACACCAAACGCAAGGAATTCGTTATTATTCATCTCTAAAAAATATAATTTGAAAAAAAAAATACCAAACATCAAAATTAACCCAAAATAACATTTTATTTTAATTTATCTTATTTTTTTTATTTTTTATCACACCAAACGCAAGGAATTTGCAGGGCTATATATATATATTGGGCGTTGATATATTTTTTCCTATTCTCTGCTAGTCCTAGGAGAACGTACGGTATCAAGATACCTTGATGTTGGCTTTGGGTCGAACAAATGGGGTTTACCAACGCAATTGTCAATCCATCGAAACACATAGGAACAGTTCCACTTGAAGCTCATGGTCATAATCTCTATATATATGTATCTATATTCAGACCAAAACCAAATAATATACCTTTGCATTCTCACTTGCAGTCTGATAGACTTTGACTGCAATCTTCCTCTCCTTTTTTTTTTTTTTTAAGTTTTCTTTTTCTCTATTTTTTTTTTTAAATAAGTGGTGCTATATTATATATGCATGCAAAACAGGTTTTTTGCTGATACTAGTTTCTTATTTATGGACACAAAAGTGTAGACTAGTCGGTCCCAAGTTCGGATAAAGGAAAAGGGTTGTATTAGGTAGTCGACAGTTAGCGTAAAATTTTATCGAATTTTTTATGGATTTTCGGCCTAATGAGATTTCGTGAGGGCGTTCCCTACTTAGCGACGCGCTGTATGGTTCGAGTACAGTGTTAAATAAGCAAGGACCGCTGCATCGGCGCCCGAGTGTAGTGTTAAATAGGCAAGGGTTCTCGCACTTTCCTGGACGAGTGGGGGGGCAAGGAAGCTAGTCCAAAATAGAAGACTGAGATTAGGTACTTGAAATATTGGGAGCTTAACTAGGAAACTTATGGAAGTGGTGGATACAATGGAAAGGAGAAGAATCACAATTGCTTGCTTGCAAGAGACGAAATGGGTGGGACAGAAAACTAAAGAGATTAAGAGAACTGGGTATAAGTTATGGTATACGGGACTTAATAGATCGAGAAATGGGGTGGCATAGTAGTAAGTAAGGACTTAAAAGAAGATACAGTTAATGTGAAACGTTGTGGAAATAGGATTATTGTAATTAAGTTAGTGTTAGAAGAAGAGATAGTAAACGTAATTAGTGCTTATGCCCCCCAGGTGGGCTTAAGAGATGTACATAAGGAGAAGTTTTGTGAAGACTTGGAAGAAATGCTATTAGAGATACCTCAAAGAGAGATGGTCTTCATAGGAGGAGATTTGAATGATCATATAGGACGCGACATAGATGGATACATAGGAGTACATGGGGGATTTGATTATGGTGATAGAAATGAAAAAAGGAATGATATTTTGGAGTTTGCAGTGGCTTATGATCTCATGGTGACGAACACCTTTTTTAGGAAGAGAGAGGAACATTTGGTGACTTATAAGAGTGGCTCCTCAAAGACACAGATTGGCTTCTTCTTAACTAGGAAAATAGACCGTATAGCTTGTAAAGATTGTAAAGTTATACCGGGGGAGAGCTTGACTGCCTAACATAGGTTGTTGATCATAGATGTGCAGCTTCAAAGGTGGGCTAGAAAAAAGAAGTCATATAGATGCTCAAAGACAAAATGGTGGAACTTAAAAGGTGATAAGCAAGCAGCATTCAGGGAAAGAGTATTAGAGGAAAACATTTGGACGGTAAATGAGAGTGCAAATATTATGTGGGATAAAGTAGCAAAGTGCATTAGGAGGGTAGGGAAAGAAGTTTTAGGAGAATCCAAAGGGAGTGCTCCGGCACAGAAAGAGGCATGGTGGTGGAATGAGGCCATCCAATACAAGACAAGAGTTAAAAGAGAGTGTTTTAAATTTTGGCAAAATGACCGAAATGAAGCGAACTTAGAGAGGTATAGAGAAGCTAGAAGAGAAATCAAAAAGGCAGTTAGTGAGGATAAGGCAAAGATATTTGAGAATTTATATAGGCGACTTGACACTAAGGAGGGTAAAAGAGAGATATTCAAGCTTGCTAAATCCAGAGATAGACAGACCAAGGATTTAAACCAAGTTAAATGCATTAAGGATGAGGATGAAAAGGTATTAGTAAAGGAATATGAGATAAATGAGCGTTGGAAAAGCTAATTCTACAAGTTATTTAACAAAAGCAGTAGTAGTGACATACAATTGGGGCAGTTTACCACTTTTAGGGAAAAATTAAATTTTATGTTATATAGGAGAATCAGTAGGAAAAAAGTAAAAGAAGTATTAAAAATGATGAAAAATGAGAAATCGGTTGGGTTAGATGGTATCTCTATTGAGGTTTGAGGTGCTTAGGAGAGGATGGTATAAATTGGTTGACAAAACTTTTTAATGTAATGTTAAAGAACAAGAAGATGCCTGATGGATGGAGGAAAAGTATTTTTATACCCATATACAAGAACAAATGAGATATTCAGAACTGTGCGACCTACCGCGGGATTAAATTGATGAGCCATACGATGAAATTATGGGAGAGAGTTATTGAGAAAAGACTAAAAAGGACAACAAACGTTTCAAAGAACCAATTTAGTTTCATGCCTGGAAGATCAACCATGGAGGCTATATTTCTCTTGAGGAGGTTAATGGAACAATATAGAGAAGGTAAAAAAGATTTATATATGGTGTTCATCGATTTAGAGAAAGCATATGACCGGGTTCCTTGGGAGATTCTATGGAGAGTATTGGAAAAAAAGGAGTGTGTGTCACATATATTGAGGCGATAAAAGACATGTATGATAGAGCCATGACATCTATACGGACGACTGGTAGAGAGACTAATGAGTTTTCTATCACGATTGGTTTACATCAAGGCTCAGCGTTAAGCCCGTACTTGTTTGCTTTAGTTATGGATGAGATTACAAGACATATTCAGGATGAAGTGCCGTGGTATATGCTATTTGCAGATCATATTATTTTAGTAGATGAGACGAGAGAATTAGTGAATGCTAAACTAGAATTGTGACGGGATACGTTAGAAATAAAAGGGTTTATGCTAAGCCGATGCAAGACGGAATATATGGCAGTAAGTTTAGTCAAAGTAGAATAACGGGTAGTATAGAAGTAAGTTTAGGCACACAAAAGATTGTAGAGAAAGATAAATTTAGGTATCTTAGATCTATGGTGCAACAAGATGGAGGGATTGATACTGATGTAAGTCACAGGATTCAAGCTGGGTGGACCAAATGGAGGAGTGCTAGCAGTTAGACCAGCGTTGCTATGTGGATCAGAGTGTTGGGCAGTAAAGCATAATCATGATCAGAAGATGGCAGTTGCGGAGATGAGGATGCTAAGGTGGATGTGTGGGATTACAAGGAAAGATAGGATTAGGAACGAGGAGATTGGGGGCAAAGTAGGAATAGCACCAATTGAAGATAAAATGAGAGAAAACCGATTAAGATAGTTTGGCCATGTTAGAAGGCGTCCAGCAGAGACAACTGTTAGAAGGTGTGAAAGTATGGAGATTGTCAGGAGTAGAAGAGGTAAAGGAAGACCCAAGAGAAGCTAGAAAGAAACCATTAAACATGACCTGACCTACCTAGATTTATCGGAAGACATGCCCCTAAACAGATCTAATTGGTGTCGACAAATCTATATAACTGACCCCACCTAGTGAAAAAATGTTTGGTTTGGTTTAGTTTTGGTTTGGACACAAAAGTGTAGACTCGTGGCGGAAAATACAAATTGTTACATTTTATAAGTTTGTTGATTTTATTTTATTTTTTTAAAATACTGAATAAGAAAATAAATATTATTAGAATTAATTAACAAAAACTACTTAGAATTATGTTTATGTGATATCTACCCGACATTTATGGAAAAGAGTATTATCATTGATACATACATACATGTGCGACATATAATTATCATAATTATATATTATTGATGAATATATAGCATGTAAATTAATTAATTAATTAATTAAACATTTTCATGGGATTAACAACCACTTATTTTTCCACACGGTTGTTAATTTAATTATCCTTGCAGCCAAAAAAAAAAAAAGAAATAAAACCACTAAAATGCAAATACCGTGATCTTTTTTCCCATCTATCTTAAAAAAATAGAAAAAGTATAATTCTATGATCTCCCAATTTGGCAGATCATCAGCTGCTCTCTCTCTCTCTCTCTCTATATATATATATATATATATTAATCTTGCTTGGGAGTATCGTTTGAATTGGTAGCAACTCCAAACTCGAAAGTGACGTCACGGAAAGTCGGCGGTGCATGAGCAAGTTGGCCGGAAGAGTTGATTTCGTTTTGAGCCAAGGTGCACCGTCCGGGCCTTCCTCCGGGAATGTGCGTGCAGGGGTTGCTGCCGGAGGCCGGCACCGGCCCTCTGGGCAGGGACTGAATCAGCAGACCTTTATTCAACCATTGCTCTCCATCTAATAGCCTTGTTGCCTCTACTTCTTCACAATCAAACCTTAATAATAACAATACCACCAAAATGAAGACGGTTCTGCCGCAATTATTTGCATCTAACAAAGACATTTCTATTTTCTGTGGTGAAATGAATTTTTTTCTTTGGGGGGGGGGGGTTGCACGTAAAATTGGAGCCCGACGATCTTGTGATTGAAGAGGAGAGTTTGAGATATTGGTGATGGAAGTGTGGATGTATAGATATATATATATATATATATATATATGGATGTATATTGAAAGAAGAAACCGCTACTGCTTGGTTTGTGGTGACGGGAATGAGTTGACTAAGGAGCCGCGGTTTGAAAATTGACAAGAAAATGGAGGGAGCTAAACCAGAAACACGGACTTTGAATGCAAAAGCACAAATTAATAAAATATTAATCATTTATCAAAAAGACCAAAGTGGAATGGGTCTCATCCATTAATATTGCATGCTGTGGTTGGCTAATTCAATAGCTTGAAACAGTCAATTTTCCCCGAGCATAATTAATAGGAATAGAGAGAGAGAGAGAGAGAGAGAGAGAGCATCAGGACAAAATGCTATCGCAAAATGAGACAAGGTTAGTTGTCAAAACTAAATTGCGGTGACCGCAACATACCGTGGCGGAATTAATTAACGACAAGTGTGACAATAAAAATTACAAAACAAATAATAATAATAATAATAATAATAATAATAATAGTAAAATTGTCGAGATGCTTCTTAAATTTAAGTGTAAGTTTGGACTACAATTACGCGTAAATTAACAACCACTGGCGAAGAAAAGAAAAATATACAAGTGATGGGATGACGTACAGTACTGTTGCCTCTGCCTTCTATCGAACCATTTATGTAGTAACTTATTTTTTTACTAACTAACTACCACGTGTTTGTTTTTCGTATGATTAATTGTATGCCATATTCACATGTATTCTAATTTTAGATTTGTTTGTCAAATATGAATTTAATAAACAAAAACATAAACAGATGAGAGACTACTAGAATACACAAACTGTTTTTTGGTAAAACTGAGGAATTCGATGCATTCATCCAAAGTGATTTTCGACAAATTTGCCATGCAGACGTTTGGAAAAAAGTTACGTGGAAGAAAAAAGAAATATAGAGGGAAATGAGGTTACTTATATATATTTATTTTTTTAATAACTGATTAAATAAAAAACTAATTTTTCTTTTTTGATAATATCTATTACTTTTTCTCATTTTTCTAATCACACTAAAAAAATACAATTAAATTAATATATACATATATATTTTTACTTTTCTACATTTCTCTTTTGTTTTTTTTTTTTCCTTTTACAAATCCCTATTCCAAACAAATGCTAAAAGGGTTATAAACTCTCCCTATTTTTTAATTTCTTTTTTATTTTTAACTAATGGGGATCAACACTTTGAAAGAAAGAGGCGAGCGTTTTATGTATAAAAAAATTTTAAAAAAAAATTTCAAATCGTGGAGGGAGAATCATATGACCTCCGTAATTTATACATAACTCCGTTGTTTCTTAATTATCATACACATATTGTGCCACACATGCCTCGTATAGCATAAATTTAGATTTGGAAAAAAAAAAATAAAAAAGAAAAATTGGCTCCAATCTCTCATCTTGGTCTTTCACCTGGTATAATTAGGAGACCAACAGCTAACTTGTCATTTAGTTTGTATTTTTATTTTTTATTTTATATGTTTTGATGATGTCCGAATTTCGTCTGCGCACCACTAGGCTCGCTTAGTCGATATTGTCCGACTGCTGGGTCTGGGCTCGTGACCCATAGGCTCCTCATAGCCTAGCTCATGACAACCCAAATCGGTTTTGTTTCCCTCGTGAGGAAAATGCCTCGTTACTAGGGGGAGGGGTAGAGGCCCTTATTAGGTACCTTAGTTCCCGACTCCTAGTCGATGTGGGACAAGAATTGGTATCATCATGTTTTATGTTTTGAAAATTTTAAAATAAAGAAAATAGAAAACGCATTTGATTTGATATTTTTTATTTTTTATGTTTTGAGATTTTTCTTATTTTAAAATGAAAACGTTTAAAATAATTTTTTATTATTTTATATTTCATATGTAAATTTATTTTATGTTTTCCAAAAAAGATTTTGAAAATATAGATGATCAAATATATTTTAATCTATTTTTTTATTTTTAAAATTACAAAATAAAAAATTTGTTGAAATTGTTGTGCTAACTATAATATTGGAAGGTGAAAAGCTGTGTCATGGGAATTGGAAAGGGTCTTGCTTTTAGACTATGAATCTAGACTATAGGTACATCAACCATATGTTTTACTTATTATTAAAGATCTTATGTAGAATCTTCTTTTGGGGTCTATAAATTGTACTATGAACATGGCCGAAATCAGAGTGCAGAAAAGTATTTCAAAGAGTGTTCTGTTCTCTCCTATTTAAATTGTGTCGTATTGTTTCTTGTGGGTTCTTCCTTACTTCTGTGAGAGTTTTTCTCTTTCTAAAATTCTAGGTGTGTAACCCTACATCTTTGCGGCATCAAGAGAGTGTTCTTTTTTCTACATGGTATCAGAGCCAAGTTGTGGGCTTCTTGGCGATTTTCATTAAAAAGAAGATACGAAGAACAGATTGCAGCTGGATTCTTGTGCCAAAGATGGATGCTAATGGTGGTGCTTTGAACCAGTTCGGCATAGAGAAACTCAACAATACAAATTATCAGTATTGGAGACTCTGTATGAAGGCTTATCTCCAGGGACAAGACCTTTGGGAGATTGTTGATGGAAGAGATGCAGAGCCTGCTGATGTACTTGAGAATTCTGAAGCTAGAAGAAAATGGAAGATAAAAAGTGGCAAGGCTTTGTTTGCCTTGAGAGGATCTGTCCATAGGGATTTAATTACTCACATTAGAGACAAGGAATCTCCAAAGGAAGTGTGGGATACTCTGGAAATGCTTTTTACGAAGAAGAATACAGCTAGACTTCAGTTTCTTGAAAATGAGCTAGCAAATACTACGCAAGGTGGCATGACCATAGCTCAATATTTCCAGAAGGTAAAGGATATATGTTCAGAAAACTCAGAGCTTGACCCACAAGAGCCTATAAGTGAAGCACGATTGCGTCGGTATCTAGTACGGGGTATTAAAAATGAATATATGCCATTTCTGACGTCCATTCAAGGCTGGGCAAACCAGCCCAGCATTGTTGAATTAGAAAATCTTCTAGTTCATCAAGAAGCTTTGGCTGTGCAAATGGCAAATGCCTCTATTTCTGGTAAAGATGAGGCTTTATTCACTGAAAATCGAAGGAGTTTCCAAAAGAATTGGAAGGGAAAGAATTCAAGACAACAAGATCAGAAATTTGAAGATGCAAATTTACAACAAGAGTCCAGGAAGAAAGTCAGATGCTACAGGTGCGGTAAACTTGGACACATACAAAGAAATTGTTGGTCCAAAGTTATTGAAGGAAATGCAGGTACTTTAAAGAATGAAGATGAAGAACCAAAAAATTCGACAAATCAATGGGATACTTGCTTAACTGCTACATTGTTGCATGAAAAGATCCCAAAAGAATCGGCACTAACTTCTGTTGATGGAGGAAGGTCTAGCAGCCATTAATTACAAGAGAGATTGGATAATTGATTCTGGATGTTCTCACCATTTGACTGGAGATGCTACGTTGTTTTCACAACTTCAAGAATACAAGGGTAATGATGCTATTGTGACAGCTGACAATTCCATTCATCCCGTGGAAAATGAAGGCAGCGTTGCGATAAAGAAATTGGGATCAAATGCTGGTGGCATTACATTGAACAGTGTCTACCATGTTCCTGGTATGACCAAAAACCTTGTTTCTGTCTCTCAGATTTCAAATAGTGGAAAGTATGTTTTATTTGGGCCACATGATGTTAAAGTTCTTGAAAATATTCGAAATATTGATGCTGATCTTGTGTTAGAAGGACGGAAGGTTAAATCCCTCTATGTTCTATCAGCTAGTGATGCTTATGTGGAAAGAACTAGCCGACAGGATAACGCCATGTTATGGCATGCTCATTTGGCCCATGTGGGTTATGAGAGATTAAAAGAAATCTCTGTGCAAAGAATGGTTGATGGGTTACCTAAGTTGGAAAATTTTCAGCATGAAATCATTTGTGAAGGCTGCCAATTTGGGAAAGCCCATCGTTTACCATTTGGAAATTCAACCATTAAAACTAAGGGGCCTTTGGAGCTTATTCACTCGGACCTATTAACTAACACAGAAGCAAGTTATAGTGGATTCCACTATATGCTTGTTTTTGTTGATGACTTCACCAGGTTTGCTTGGGTATATTTTATGAGGAAAAAATCTGAGTCCTTCTCAAATTTCAAGAGTTTTAAGAGAATGGTTGAAGGAGAATTTCAACGAAGAATTATGTGTTTAAGGACAGATAATGGAAGAGAATATCTATCAAATGGGTTTGATGACTTTTGTGAAGATCATGGGATACGGAGACAAATGTCGTGCCCAAGAACATCTCAACAAAATGGTGTCGCTGAGCGTAAGTTAAAGCATTTGCAAGAAGTATGTAGAAGCTGGTTACATGCCAAAAGCTTGCCGCAAGAACTGTGGGCAGAAGCAATGCAATGTGCTTGCCATGTGATTAACCGACTTCCTTCAAGAGTCATTGATATGAAGACTCCATACGAGAAACTTTACAATACCAAGCCTTCAGTTGCTTATTTCAGAATCTTTGGCTCTGTTTGCTATGTTCATATTCCAGATCAATTGAGAAGGAAGATGGATGCAAAAGCAAAAAAAATGCGTATTCATTGGGTATGATCCAAACAGAAAAGGCTGGCGGTGTATGGATCCTGAAACGCATAAAATTGTAACTTCTAGAGATGTTGTTTTTGATGAAAATTCTTCTTATTATGTACAGCCAGCTCTAACTCCTTTTGCAGCTCCATCAAACTATGAAGGAGATAAAGAACACACTCAATGCTCTTCAAGGTCTGGAATTGCTTGTTCAAGGGGGAATGACCAGTTCTTAGATGAACCAATAAATGTCCCAGGTCATAATCCAAGTCAAGAAGAAGCTTTGCTTCAAGAATCAAAGAGAGCTCGTAGGCCACCTGAGAAATATAAGGATTTTTATTTAGGGACAGATTACCATAACATTTCTGAATGTTTCTTTGCAGGTCCATTTGATGAATGTGAACCAACATCATATGAAGAAGCAAAGGGAACTAAAGAATGGATAAATGCCATGCAAGAAAAAATGACAGCACTTGCCAAGAATGAGACATGGGATTTAGTGCCAAAACCTGATGCTATTCAACCCATTTCCTGTAAGTGGGTATATAAAATCAAACGAAAGGCAGATGGGACCATTGATAGGCACAAAGCGAGGCTTGTGGCTCGTGGCTTTTCTCAGAAGTATGGTATAGATTATGAAGAAACCTTCAGTCCAGTGGCAAAGATGACAACTATTTGTGTTATTTTATCTTTGGCAGCATCAAAAGGATGGAAAATTTGGCAACTAGATGTTAAAAATGCTTTCCTCTATGGAGATATTGATCGAGAGATATATATGGAGCAGCCAGCGGGATTTAAGTCATCAAAATTTTCAGACCATGTTTGTCGACTCAAGAAAGCACTGTATGGACTGAAACAAGCGCCACGAGCCTGGTATGGAAAAATTTCTGAATATTTAACTTTTTGTGGATATTCTTCATCTAATGCTGATGCAAGCCTCTTTGTGAAAAAGGGTTCTAATGTAAATGTTCTAGTACTGTTATACGTTGATGATATGATAATCACCGGTGATAATGAGCAAGAAGTTACAAGGCTAGGACAAGAGCTTGCTATTCGATTTGAGATGAAGAATCTCGGAGAACTCCATCATTTCCTTGGGTTGCAGGTATCAAGGAGCAAACAAGGCATCTTTATTTGTCAAGCTCAATATGTTGAAAAAATTCTTGAGAGGTTTAACATGAAAGATTGCAGACCTGCTGCTACTCCTATGGAGCAGAATTTGAAATTAAAGGCTGATAATGGAGAAGAGTTAAAGGAGGCTCATACTTATAGAATGTTGATTGGAAGTTTACTGTACTTTACCATAACAAGGCCCGACATTTGTTGTCCAACTGGGTTGTTAAGCCAATTTTTGCAAAGACCAAGAAAACCTCATCTGGATGCAGCTAGAAGGATTCTTCGGTATCTCAGTGATACAATATCTTATGGATTGTTGTATGAGAAAAATGCCATGCTTTCTCTCAAAGGTTTCACGGATGCTAATTGGGCCGGAGATCCTTCGTCAAGATGATCCACTTCGGGATATATGTTTAGCCTTGGATCAGTTGCAATTTCATGGTCAAGTAAAAAGCAAGCTACAGTTGCATTATCAAGCACAGAGGCTTAATATAATGCTGCTACAGTAGCAGCACAAGAGTGTGTTTGGTTAAAAAGATTGATTGAAGATATTTCTCTTATTGTGAAGCAAGTGAAGATTTGTTGTGATAATTTAAGTCCCATACGATTGAGTTCAAATCCAATGTTCTATGCAAGAACAAAGCACATTGAAGTTCATTATGACTTCATTCGAGAAAAAGTGCTAGAAGGAACAATTGATCTTATTAAGGTAAATTCAGATGAGCAGATTGCAGACATCTTTACAAAGGCCTTGCCCAAGGAAAATTTTGAATATTTTAGAGCCCAACTGGGTTTGGTTCCCCAAGTTAGCACAAATGGGGAGTGTTGAAATTGTTGTGCTAACTATAATATTGGAAGGTGAAAAGCTGTGTCATGGGAATTGGAAAGGGTCTTGCTTTTAGACTATGAATCTAGACTATAGGTACATCAACCACATGTTTTAATTATTATTAAAGATCTTATGTAGAATCTTCTTTTGGGGTCTATAAATTGTACTATGAACATGGCCGAAATCAGAGTGCAGAAAAGTATTTCAAAGAGTGTTCTGTTCTCTCCTATTTAAATTGTGTCGTATTGTTTCTTGTGGGTTCTTCCTTACTTCTGTGAGAGTTTTTCTCTTTCTAAAATTTTAGGTGTGTAACCCTACATCTTTGCGGCATCAATAGAGTGTTCTTTTTTCTACAAAATTAAATTCAAAATCTATGTCAAATGACAACTAAAAAATTCAAAACCCTACCGTACGTAGTTGTTCGTTGTGTGAAAATAAAAGTTTTGATTTCGGGTCAAATCTGACCTTGCCTGTAAAGCGCTACAGCTAATACGTGGACGGAGATAGAGAAGCTGCGGAAAGTGAAACACATGCGCGTATCTTGGACTTGGGATAAGTTTTGACAACAAACCCAGCAGCTGGGTTCTGAGATTAAACAGATTGTCTGTGATTAGTAATAAAAAGTTAAATAACCTAAGATAAGTTATCAATTTATAATTCATATAGTAAAATAAAAAATAAATAATTGTTAAAGATTTTTAATAAACTAAACAGATCCTCAATATAATTTAATTCTCACCTAGAATTATTACTATTTTTTTAAACATTTTATTAATAACAGCGCTGTAGAATTTTTTAGGTACTAGTGGAATTTGATTCATCCTTAAATAAGAACTGCAATACTGAGTTGGATTAGATAGGCTATTTGCATCAGAATTGCTTCTTTATACATTGAAATATTAACTTCTTTTTTTTCAATTTACAAACTCTTTACCAAACAACTGCATGAGAATTTAATGTACCTAATCTTTATACTATTAAAATATTAAAATTTTTCTTTCTTTTTTTAATAATTTTAATATAAATAAAAAATTATTTAAGAATCATATTATTGCTAATCATACATTATTTTAAAAAAAAGTAACTCAATTTAATTTATTAAAAATTATAAATAAAATTAATATTATTTTCTAGTAAATTAATATAATATATTAATTATTAATAAATCAATAATTAAAAATAAAGATTCAGTTAAAAAAGTAATGAATTATTTTATTATTTTTATTAGTAAATATTTATGAGTTTTAAAAATTTTACTGACTGCGGCTGCCCGAACTCGAACTTGCATCCTTAGATGCAATCTGCTGCTCGTGTAGCATGGTAGCCGAACTCGAACTTGCATCCTTAGATGCAATCTGCTGCTCGTGTACCAACCATGCTACGCTAACGGGAGTGAGAAAAAGAAAGTTCCTAAAATTACTAGTCTTTGAGAATGGGTTTTTGTACAAATTCACTAGCCGCATACTTGAGCATTAATTAGTCAATTTGTACTTAATTATCACTAGTGTTTAATTATTTAATTATTAATAGGATAATTTTTCTTTCGTAAGTTTAAGATATTTTATGGTACAACGCAGTTTTGAATACAATTAATTAAGGTTTGCTACAAACAATTGTTGCGGAGTATATATTCTTTATTGATTACTATTGTTAAACCAACATTTCATTTTTGATAGTAGATTTAAGTTAGAAAGATTTTTTTTTATTATTTTATTGATTAAGAATGGACTATTAGGGTTTGTTATTTTAATAAGGTTGATTTTTATTATTATTATTAAAAGTACATTCTACTTTTCAAGTATTTTAGGCTTAATTTAGAAAGAATAAAATTAAAACTTTTTTTTATGTTAAGAAAATTAAAAAATATGGTTTTTTAAATAGCTAACTTGTTTGTTAATTTAACACATTTTTCCTTCATGATTTAAAACAAATTAAAATATAAAAGAATGATTTTAATTATTAGAGAAAAGGAAAGAAAAAAGAAAATCCAAAAAACTAAGTAATCAGAAGCTACTTCCAAAGCTGTACCTTCTTTTAGAAATTAGTTACAGGAAATGAAGAATGCGTGTGACCAAATCGGACTTTCTGAAGAACACCGCCTTCCTATACATCATCTACTTTCCTCATCATCTCATTGTTTATGTATATAACATCCGAATTGTTCGTAAATGTTGCAACCACAATTAATTCTCCTAATTAACCAAAATTAAGTTCCAAGCACGAAATGGAGGTAAATGGTCATGCCCACGGCATTGACGGGCACAAATCATCATCCGTCCAAAGGTGGTTGATTGCTTGGTCACACTAATTAATGATCTTGTAGATAATTCGAATCCGATTACTCTTTCGTTCTGATTCTAATTCTTCTTCTTACTTCTAATTCTCAGTTTTGACACTAATTTTTGTTTCTTTTCTCTCTCTGCAAGCGGATCGGAGCTCAGGTTGAGAGGCAAAGTCGCAGTGATAACAGGAGGTGCCAGAGGGATTGGAGCTGCGACGGCGAAATTATTTGCCAGAAACGGAGCTCACGTGGTGGTTGCTGACATCCTGGATGAACTCGGCACAGCCGTGGCAGAGTCAATCGGTGGCAGATACATACACTGCGACGTGGCAAACGAATCGGACGTGGAATCAGCGGTTCAACTAGCGGTGAAATGGAAAGGCCAATTGGACGTAATGTTCAACAACGCCGGAATCGGAGGCCAATCGGCCGGCAGCATCACGAACATGGAGATGGACCAAATGAAGGATATCCTCGCCGTCAACGTCAACGGGATCGTGCACGGGATCAAGCACGCGGGGCGGGCCATGATCGCGAGGGGGAAAGGAGGGTCGATTATCTGCTGTTCGAGCACCGCCGCCATCGTGGGAGGCCTAGGTGCGCACGCGTACGCGCTGTCCAAGGGAGCGATCCTTGCAGTGGCGAGGAGCGCCGCCTGCGAACTGGGGGTCCATGGGATTCGGGTGAATTGCGTGTTGCCTCACGGTGTACCGTCGGAGATGCTGGTGAGCGCGTACCGGAAAATCCTTGGGAGGGAGGACGTGACGCCGGAAGACGTGAGTAAGATAGTGGGTGAGAGTGGGAGTCTTCTGCGGGGGAGAGGGGGTAGCGTTGAAGATGTTGCTCAGGCTGTGCTTTTTCTGGCTAGCGATGATTCTGGATTCGTAAGCGCACATAGCCTTGTTGTTGATGGTGGGTTTAGTTCTGCTTCCCCTAAAATGAGTTTCATTTACCACGGGTAATTAATAATTACATATATCCAAGTCCAAAAAGCAATGAATGTGGACATAAATATAAATATGTGGTAATTATAAGTAGTTAAAGTGCTTTCTTGATGTATAACTTAATCGGTGTTAATTTTTACCTTACTTTTTTATGATAAGAATTAATAGTATTTTGATAGACTGATCTAGTTTGATTTGTTTAATTGATATATAATTTTTATTATAAAACTACATAAATCATATTAATAAATTAATTTCCTTTCTAAATGTTGGGTAAATGATGTAATTAATATATGAAACCAATTGCTTAATGATATTATTGTCATTTGAATGACATCTAGATAAATATTACAAAGAAGAAGAAGAAGGAGAAGAGTTGGAGGGGAAATTCAAACTCTTGCCCATTGGCTTCAAGTGGCTTTAAAATTGAAGACTCGATTTTATTGTGCATGTTAGATCACATCTAACGACCATCGAATTTGACGATGTCACGGGACTAATAGGGAATTTCGGTATTAGCCATCGATTCTATTAGACTATTATATTTTACTGACAGGAAAAAAAAGGTAATTGACCTGAAGTAGTACCTTTAGGCTCTTTTGATTGCACAAAAAATAAATAAATAAATAAATAAAACTTTTGGTAATGTATATATATATATTTTTGGGAATGTTTGGTAACATCATAAAAAAGTATTAAAAATTTCTCTTTGTTTTTATTAAGTAATTATAGGTTACTAAAAAATCTAAGCGTTATTGAATTTTTTTTTTAATTTTTTGTTAAACAACCAAAAGTTAGTAGAAATTTTAAATTTTTACCAAATACACCAGTGGCGGATTTAGGATTTTGTTACAGTGGGGTCAAGTCGATAAATAAAGACAGTATACTTGACTTATGGGTAATTTGTTTTGAGAGATATATTTTATGGGGGCAAAAGGACAAAAATACCTTAAAAATTATACTATTTTGTAAAGAAATTTTGCTTCCAATGGGGGCAAAACTTGTAAACTGCTTGAGGTATAGGAGTAATTTGTTTTGAAAGATATATTTTATAAAGGTAAAAATACAAAAATATTTCAAAAATTATACTATTTTTTAAAGAAATTTTGCTTCCAATGGGGGCAAAACGGCAAAACTTATAAATTGTTTAAAGTATAAGGAAAACTTGTTTTGAAAGATATATTTTATAGGAGCAAAAGTACAAAAATATCTCAAAAATTATACTATTTTCTACAGAAATTTTACTTCCAGCAGGGTCAATTGACCCCCTTTCCCCGACGTGCATCCGCCCATGAAATACACTAAAAGTTTCAATTATTAAAAAGGATAAATTACACTTACCTTTACTTAACATTTAGATAATTATACTTATTACCTATAACATTTAAAAGTTACATTTGTCTCACTTATTTTAAAATGTTGTTAACATTGATTCATTTTCGATAAAATTAGTAGTTGAAATTTAATAAAAAATATTAAAATAACCAAAATTTTATGTGTTTTTTTATTTTATCCTTTTATCTCTCACATTTTCATCAAATTTTTTTACAAAAATTCCTATAAGTTTTTTAATTTTACTTATTTTTTACTTGTTTTGAAAATTTTTTTATAAAAGAAATTCACGAAGATGTGAGAATAGGGTAAAATAGAAAAATTATTTAAAATTTTAATTATTTTGATATTTTTTTATTAAATTTTAACTAATAATTTTAATCGTATATTTAGTGAAACTCATACAAATAAACTGTCGTCTCACGTTAACAAACAGTCGTCGTCTTACGTTAATCTTGCTTATCATACCATCTAAAACGGTCAAGATTACTATTGGAGTTTCATCGGTACGATGGGAGTAACTCCATTCTTTTGTCATTTTTATTGGGGTTCTAAACAGACCTGTTTCGCATCGTTAAAAATTACTAAAATTTATTAATTTTATTTATTTTTTATATTTTTTTTAATTAAAATTTTTTATATTTTACCTTTGTATCATATTTTTTTTTTTATTATATTTTTTACATAATTTTTTACCAACCAAACAAAAAGCTGGTTACCATTTACTATGGAAAGGTACTTGCAAATCATTGTCATACAACTAAAAGTTGCTACTGGATTGCTAGACCTGATGGTCTCTTTCTTAGTATGATTGGATGTGATTCGATTGTATTCAGCGTGTATATATAAGCCCCCCCGGGGGTTGGGCCGGGGTTTTGGATATATATATATATATATATACATATATAATAGAATAGTTTTTAAAAATATTTTTTTCACAAATTATGATTTAATAGTAAAAAATTATTTTTTCTTTCATTCATTGATTGAGATCATTTTTATACATTTAATTTCTCGTTCAATTCTTATTTTAGTGGACCATACTCTCATTTATTTCACAAAATAAATTAGACATTTTAAATTTCACCATATTTTAGTGAACCCCACTACCAACTTAAATTCAAGTTTTTTTTTTAAGTTTTTTTTAATTACTAAAAAAAACTTAAATTCCGTCCAATCATAATTTTTAGAAAGTTGAAATTTTCAAATTAAAATACCATAATTTATGTTTTCTTTTACGGTGCTTATTTAAAATTAATTTTATAGTGCTTATCAAAAATTAATTAGAGAGAGAGAGCAAAACACATGTAGTAACTGCTAAAACTTGAATTTTTTGAAAAAAATTAAAACTCATATATTATCATGATTTATTTGATTTGAACTTTTTATCCAAAGTTTCAATTTATATAAGAAACTTAATACTAATTTTATTCATAGTATCGTAGGCACGGATAACTACTAGTCTATATAATAAAACAGTACAGGTTTAAAAATGTTCTTCTCACAAACTAAGATTCAACGGTTGAGATTAAATTTTATTATTCAACGAGTGGTTAAAATCTTTTACAAACCAAAACTTCTTTTCAAAATTTTTGTTTCTTTGTCTCACATTGTCAAAACACTAAAATTTCATTTTTCCTTTTGCCTGTAAAGACACTAACATTGTGGCATATGATCTTAATAAATGTAAAAAAACTCATGAGTTCTTGAAAAATGACTCGCCTTCTTAGATTCTAAAAAGGGACCTACCTTCTCATAGCTTCCAAAAGCGAACACACTTACTTAAAAATTTAATATTGTTATTAAATTTATATATTTCAATTATATTAGTAATTAAATTAAAAATACAAATAAGAAATGAAATTAAATTAAGAAACACAAATTGAAAAAAGTTTGAATAATAATTAGGTTATTTTTTTTATAATAACAATTCTTAGTATTTTAACATTTAAAAGTAAAAAAAAAATCAAATATTAATTAGGCAGGAGGTAGTTATTTTTTTAAAATTCTAATTTTAAATTTAAATTAGTTATATTGACTGTATTTGTTTTATTATAAAACACATAAAATTAATAATAATAATAATATTATAGATAAAACTAATTAAAATTTTATATTCATCATTCTATTTTTTTATTTTTACAAACATTTGAATAAAATTAGTCTTTGCGGAGTGGTTTTTTTTTTCTGAATTCTAATTTTAAATTTAAATTAATAAAGTTGACTATATTTATATGTATAAACACAACACATTTCAAAAATATTTATCTTACAAACTAAAATCCAAATGTTAGGATTGAGTTTTATTTTTCAACAAATAGTTAAAATCTTTTACAAACTAGTTTTATTCTTTAACGAATGACTGAAATATTTTACAAACTTTCGCTTCAAACTCTTGCCTTATCTTTGCATCACTTCACATTTTTATAAACCATTAAGTTGAACTTAATGATGATATTTAAATAGTTGCATTGAGAAAAATAAAAACTTTACTTTTTAATATTATGTTGCCTGATAGAGAAAGAGAGGGTACAAAAATATATATACATTTTATTTTAGTTAAAGAATGCTGTAAGCACGAATTATTCGCTAATATATTTATACATCACAAGCACAGATGCATGGGCAATAAGTTAGCAACCAAATTATAACTACTACAACCACTAGTGAATGTGATTTGTATAAAGGCGGTTCTATCTTGGTGATTTGATCCAATCTGTTCTGATTTATTAAACATAAAGATTTAGATGAAAATCCAGGGGACGGTAAAAAGAATATGTCTCCGTTTGGAGTTTCTTCAAATCTTTTAAAAAAAAATTTAAAAATTTTTAGTTTCTTCCAACTAAAATTCACCACTTATTTCAATTTTTTTTTACTCCAAAAGCTTACCGAGACCCGTTTCACGATTTTGGAGTTGATACGAATTAATATTTGCTGCAACTATCAATGTGTTTGATCTAATGTGTGCCACCAAAAATGGAAATAATTAAATATTGATAAATCCAAATGGAATAACAACTCTTTCTGCCTTCACACAGGAAAAAAAAAAAAAAAAAGAAGCAGTAAAAGGCAGGTGGGATCTAGTGATCATACAAAATCGAATACAACCTTAAAAACAAAAATGAAGAACAAATTTGACAGTAGGCCCCTCCATGCGACGCAATCGCTCCTTATCATTGATGGACACCATTTTCATTTTTATTTTTATTTTTATTTTTTTTATCATATCTTGATTTTAGAGATGTACAAGGCAGCCAAAACTGCATCTCCACCCCCTTGCTAGATACAAGAACAAAATGATTTTTCACTTTGAATCCAGCTTCTTGAGAAGAGAACATCCCAGTTGAACCATTATGGATTCTTCTTTGCATTTCTTGCCTTTGTGTCAGAATGCAGTGCCTTAATGCAGAGCCGCGGCTTAGTTGTAACGAGGTTGTGTGGAAGAACTGAAACAGCAACCACTAAT
Source organism: Vitellaria paradoxa (assembly GCA_019916065.1). NCBI lineage: Eukaryota > Viridiplantae > Streptophyta > Magnoliopsida > Ericales > Sapotaceae > Vitellaria > Vitellaria paradoxa. The sequence goes on from CM034237.1 coordinate 1,032,970, forward strand.
GAGCCATTGGGTACCCCTGAGACGGGTAGAAGCTCCACCAGAACTGACAACTGTAAATTTATAATCACCATCAGCAAAAGCAACTACCCAACTTGAAAGAAATCAGTTATTTTTCTGACTCTAGGTGCTTAAACGATTTGTACCTCTGGAGATTTCAGGTCCACGACTGAATCTGATATGACCTCTTTAACTGCTGCGGCCACAACGCTAAAGCATTTGTTGCGGTCTAACAAGGGTAATTCTTCAGAATGTTTTAAAGCATTTCTTGAAATCTTCATTTCTGTCTCCTCAACTCCTCTTCTGTTGTATCCAATTGCAAACTACAATGTGAATTAAGAAGAATTTTCAAGCACATCTTGAACAAAGAAAATGAAAACAAAAAAAAATTCCAATCTCTTGAGAGAAGGAAAATGGAAAATCATAACTAAAGAAAATAAAAGGATCATAACAAAGTCATTTTAGTTTGATCAACACAATAACAAGAATAATACCGAGAAAACATAATGTTGAGCAAATTCTGGGTTTGGCTCTTCTTTGACAATTACCACGTACAACTATAAAAACTAATTCCAGGCTTAGCACTTGTGCAAAGTTTTGATTCAATAAGTCAATTCAAATTGATATAGTGAGAAAACTGATGTTCATGCTTGCTTCAATTTCAATCGATAAACACTTTCTTTCAACCATTTCTTTTCTTTAATGGCCCTTCCTCGCTGTGCATAAGTAAGCTTTAACAGAATGGGTAGATAGTCATTATAGTACCAAGTAATACATGTGACAAAACAATGAACTATGGGCTATTTATGTCAGTATACCAATCTCAATGCCATTTATTCAGTTGATAATCTCCATATTCTGACCTATCACAATGTCTCTCTTCAACCACTTCTACACATGTATATGTTGCAGCTGAAAAATGAAGAATTGAATCCATTCATACCTTTATTGGTCGCTCGAGTTTGTTCCGTTTATCATTTATAAACTGAATAACAAGCTTCAACACGACTGCATGCAGCTCCTTCTCATTCAAACAACATGTAGCTTGAATAGGAAAAATTCGATGACACCAACTACATCAAACAAATGACAGCCACCGGTTAATTCAGTGAGCAAGCAAACAGGCAACCATAGAAGATAGCTCAGCCACGAAAAATAAATTACATCAATAGGAAAAGGTCCTGCTATGAAACACCAGATCCTTGCTTATATGCTTAACTTAAAATTGATTTGTTTTTCCAAAAGGCTTCACAGAGTGGGAGGTTAATGTGTCTTTAATTGAACACTGAAACCTCCACCAAAGAAGAGGAACTGGGGTAAAATCATTATATCAAGGGAATACGGAAAGCATAAACCATATATGAAATAGGTGTCATACCGTGTTGAGTATAAAAAGATGACAATAATTTGATTAAAAAAAAAAAAGAGAGAAAGAGAGAGAGACTATGGTGAGTCCACTTCTTATTTTTTGCCTTATTTTCTCATGAAATAACTTCTAATGAAGAACTTTTAAACAAATACTGATGAAATGAAACACAACCATCCTCTGCAAGAAGTATGGTGAGTCCAAAATATTCCCAAATAAAATCCCATTCTGAAGAATACAAGCAAAGAAAGATATCTGAATAATCAAACCATATGTTGGATCGCAAATTTCCAATCCAAATATAAGCAGGATCTGAAATCTTAAGTTCAGACTTCACCAAACCAACACTACTAACCATTTTAAGTGGTCAGAGCAATTAATCTCTCTCTCTCTCTCTCTCTCTCTCTCTCACACACACACACACACACAATCTTCTTACTCTCTACTTATCTTACCGTTTATTATTGAAGCAATTGGCATTGTACAAGCCTTAATTAAAAAACAAAGGGAAGTGTAAAAAGAAGTGGATCAAATTTTGAAAAGTCTTTCTCACTACTCAGAACAGTGGAGCTTTTGATCAAGATGTTCTCACCTTCCCATTTAGGCCCTCACACTATTTGCTTCACAAACATGCTCTCAATACATCAATATTGACATGGTAGTCACACTATAGCTGTGTAAATTCTTCACATAGTAAAATAAAAACAAGGAAAAATAAGGAAGAAGTAAAAACACTAAACAAATCAAGGCAAGTAGCAACTTACAGTGGTGCGCTTAGATTTCCAGACTCTAAGGAATGAACGATCTTTGACACAATATCAACAGCATTGATAATGTCATTTCTAGGAATGGTAAGCAGAAGCAAGCCACTCCTTGTCAGCTTAATAAGTGAAAGTACAGGACTTCTTTCAACATTTGTGTCTGATTTTGAAGAGGACAAACAAGAATGTTCTAAAACTGCACCTGCTATCGGGAAGTACAAGTCAGCAAATTAGAAGAAATTTTAGAATAAAAAGCCTACCACAGATCACTAGAAGCGCAGAAGAAATTTAAATCACATGATCCACACTTCTCTTTTTTTTCAGTTAAAACATCACTTTATCCAGGGACGAAGCTAGGGGGTTTTAAGGGTGGCCATGGCCCCCCCTAATTATGATCTGCTACTTATATATGTGCCATCTTTAATAAATAATAAATACTATATTAATAGTGCCCCTCCCTAATATATGAAAATTTTCACCTTCCCATGATGGCCCATTGGTAAATGAAAAGTCTCAAGTTAATGAAAAGTCTCGCTAAAAATTACTAAAGCACAAAAAATTAATTTTTTTCTTTTTAATACAAATTTAAATATATATATATATATATATTTCTCCATCCCAGTATTTTTTTCCTATATCATCAGTTATTGTCTTTTCACATTCTCCCTTCAATCCATCTCTTTATCATTTTCACCTTCTATACTTCCCTATTCCCTCTTAATTCTCTACCAAACATTTATCTCTAGAAAAAATTTTCCAATTCTATTTATCTTCAGCAACCATAACACTGAAAGAAATTTTCTGATTATGGTGAAAGAAAATCTCGGATAAAAGGTTAGTATTTCTTTTTCTTTTTTTCGCTTTTCACCTTTTCATTTTTATTTGTTTCTCTTTTTGAAAAAAATGCTTTACAATCATACAATCGTTAAAAATACTAAAAATTTTTTGGCCCCCCCACAATGAAATCCTAGCTTCGTCCCTGACATTATCCATAGAATTACCATCAGATAAGTCAGAGTCAGCAGCACTCTTGCTTTCAACACTGCTGGCACATTCCCCATCTAATTCCTCCACATATATTTTCCGTCTCTTAGCAGAAACATGTGCATCAGAGCTCTCCAAACTTCCAGAGATTCCACTATTAGAGAATCCAATACACTGCAAAATGTGGCAAATGACAAATGATCATTAGCATTCAATCTTAAATAAATTATACGCGTAACTGTATTACATTTAACTGGAATCCACAATATACCTTGAGAAGACAATGAGGGGGTTATAGAGTTTCAAAACCATACGGAAGGAATCAATACTTATCCATTTTTATTCCTATTTTTTTAAAACAATAAATTAATTGTTGAGATAATAAAACAATAAATTAATTGTTGAGATAATAGAATCAATACTTCTCAATTAAGGAAATAAAAAGTCTATTCTATACGAGTGCAAACTGACATTATCCTGCTGAGGAAATGTTTGGATTTTTGAATGAGAGTGAAAGGGAAACAAAAATAATTTGGCCTCCATAGTCAGCAGCCAGTTGCCAGCCACCTATCTAAGCACTCACTCAACCACCTAACCTCAACATAAGCAATAACTTGGCCTCCATGGTCCAACTTCATCCTTCAATGCAATTCTGCCTCTCACAATGCAGCCCACACTCTCACTCAATCCATCTCCAATGCTTGTGCCCACTCAATACCCGACATTCTTTCCAAAGGTTCCCTCGGCCCTCCAACTCACCTTTAACCATCCAAAAGTCCCAAGCTCCATAATTTTTAAGGGATGAATTAACCCTCCTCAAAAATATTTACATAACAAGACCAGAAAGGTGATGAATCAAATATTCAAAGAATGTCAATTCCATTTCCCTACAAGTAAGCTTCATTAGCCAAAAGACATGCCATAAACCATGTGTTTCTCTATAACCATTTAAGCCACAACGCCATCATAATGAACAATCCCTACCGTCTTCTCTATGCAAAATGAGATGATTATCCATTGTTTCTAGTACCTCCTTCCACGTTCAATACCAAATTACCAATTAGAAAGCTCTTTTCTTCTTTTAACAAAACATTAGTCATCCTTTTGGAAGAAAAAATTTGGTCATTCTAATAGTGATAAATATAAGGAATTTTTAATGCTGTATTAGCAATTTAAACTTCAAATGAATCACAAAATTCAACTAAAGAAACTTTCAATTAAATTCAACTTGAACAAATATGACATTGCTCTACCATTTCAACGAGTGAGGATGACCTGCATTAGAAATCAGTGAAAGCCAATTGCAACGACAACCACATATTGGCGACCATGCACCAGCTCTAACAAATATAAATAGTAACAAATAAGGAACAAGAGAATAAACCTTCTCGAGAATGGATATGGCTTCTTTTGTCGCACTTTTCTCCCTCTCTGAAATACAAAATGTTTTCAAACTTCAGTCCCAACTTGAACACAGTGTTAATCATCCACATTAATATAAAATAAATATTACTGTCCATATGCCACAATATCCATCATGCTTAAAAAAATAAAAAATAGAAATAAATAAATAATAAAAAGATCACGAGAAATCTGGATGAATTCAATTTATATCATAAGAACTAAAATGTTAGACTACAGTAAAATATGATTACAATTTTATTTTGTAAGTAAATATAATTTATTGGGGAAGGGGCTTAGGATTACTCGAACCCAAGACCTTTGGTCCAGGTGGAGCTGCCCTTTTCACTTGAGCAAACCTCTTCTCTAAAATATGGTTAGAAATATATAAGTATATAACCATATGATGAAATGCTTGGCTTTGTTGAGTTGAGTTGTATGACCAAATGCAAAAGACTGTATCTTAGAGCCAATATTTTTGGGAGACAGTTTCGACTATTAGAGACAATTAACATCACTTAATGCATAATATGCAAAAAAAGGTATGAATGCCCACATATTCAGTTATAGGAAAAAGTGCGAGGAAGTTTGTCATTACATTAGTTACTAAGTAATTTGGCTGGTTATAATAACAAAATAACGGAAATTATGATTCTACAAACCCTAAAATAACAAAATGGAATTCAATATGAGAGAGAGAGAGAGAGAGAGAGACTAATGGGGCAGGTGACGAGAAAGCCGGAATGAGAATGATGGAGGAGGGCAGATGGGGCGTTGTAATCGAAACGAGGGATGCTGATCACAGCGGAGTGCTGCTCCCACGGCTTCATCATTCTCTGATCGACTTCTTCTTCTTCTTCATCTTCGTCCTCACGTTCTCGTTGCTCTTGCTTTTTCACTTCTTCCACTTCACTCATGCTTTGCATAAACGGCGCCCCTCGGCAGAAGAATTGAAGACCGCGAGCGATGACTAGGATAGGAAGATGAAGGAAAAAGCACTGATCGCCCTTTAAAAATTAGACGAATATAATAAGTAGTCCCCGATCATTTGAAAATTACATAATCTTCCCTTATTTTCCATTTATCGTCATTAAAAAATACAAAATAAAAAGAAAATAATTTAATAATAATTATAAAAATGTCCCTTAAACATTTTAAAATTACACAAAAATCCCTAACTATTTAAAATTACAAAATGCCCCTACGAACCTTTTGAAAATTAAAAATCTCTTTTTACTTTTAAAATATTATCTTGAAAAAAATTATCTTTACCTCTTTATAATTTAATAGTAAGTTATAATAGTAAGTTAGACTGGCCTCTTAAAACTTATTTTTCATTTTATAACCCTTTATGTGCTGTGATTTAAATATTAATTAAACGATCCATAACATTTTGAATAAAGATACAAAAATATTGTTGTTTTAATTAAATTAGATGGTAAACGTGAATCAAACCTAACAAAAGAAATGATAATTCTTCACTTATTTTTAAAATATTAAATATGATAAAAAATAAAATAGTTATCTTTGCTTGTTTAAAGTAATAAAAATAAAATAATATGTGATTTTTTTTCTAGAGTACAATAAAGAAATTTCTATAGAGAGAAATAAGTGTATTTGTTAAAAAGGGAACTTTTATAAAGACAAGAAGTGAATTTATAGAGAGAATTATCTCTAAAGTGTGTTTCTAAGAGATTCTAGAGAGATGAGAAGTGAATTTAAAGATAAAGATAGTGCTTTCTAGGTTAAAAAAAAAATAGGTACAATTCTCATACAATGTGAGTAAATAAATAAATTATGACAAATATTATAACTTTAATTTTCTAAGGAAATATATAGCAAATAATATAAATTTTTCTTATTTATCAAAATTTGAAATATTGGTTGGTTAGTTTTTTTTTTTTTTTTCTTAACTTATCATAGAAATATTAGCTTACTTATCATAGAAATATCAGCGAGGTGAGCCAAGTAAAAGCACCCAAAATTATAAATAGAAGAAAATAAGGAGATTATATATTCCAAATATAGAAATAAACAATATAGGTATGTAACTATAAATTTATATTCTTTTCAAGAAAAATAGAATTGATTCTACCCACTATATATTTTAAGAAATTATTAGATTAAGAGTATTGCATTGCATAATCACGTGATGCATTACATTAATTACATGGTATGTGAATAATTTTCACATGATGCAGGTCCATAAAAACAATTTGTCCTACATTTTCTTCAATCATAGCACACTCTCCCTTTTCTTCTCCATCCATCGCAATACTGTACCTGGAAAGGCTTGGGGGGGGGGGGTTTCCTTTTCTTTTTCTTCAGCTAATCCCTCATGGATCAAAGTTTCAAGCAAACCTATGTCCTAGCAAAAGAACCACATAACTGCAGTATTCACTATTCCACTCCATAAGGCACCATAATATGACCAGCAAAGCAAAGAGGTGACAAAACTTGCACAACACAAATACCAAAACAGAAATATTGTATTGAAGATCCATGCTGACTCATACAAACACCATAAAATGTGTCCAAATTGAGGACCTTGCTGGGAAGGAGACATAATTAAAGAGAACCGAGATTCGTCCTAATGCAAGCTATATCTCAAAAATGAACAGAATGATCACTTTCTAAATAGAAGCAACTGATCACTTTTACAGTCCAACAAATCCGTTATGTTAGCCCTCGCACTAGATAACATAACCTTCCTGGGATGCGGCCTTTTGGAACCAATCCGCCTGCACCAAAACCAAGACAAAATCCTTTCAGCATCCAAGCAATATTGCTCGAATTACAATATTCGATGAAAAATTCAGGCTAACTATATTTTTAACAGTGACGAGTTACTGTAAGCCAGCTATGTATATAATGCATTCATTGCCATGATAATAAAAGAAAAATTGAGATTAAAACATCTGAGATTTTGAGCCCATACAAAACCCCAAAATATATATATGTATATATTGTGACTTCTATGAAGGTTTTATTCAGTAGCGTGAACAAAATGAGTTTTCAAATTCAATATTTTGAGAATTTAAATTAAAGGGCTTGTGAAAGATCTCTGTATCACGCTATTTTTTGACATGTCACACACTCATCCAAACTTGTCCTTCTAATTTTAAGTATTTTCAGAATCAAAAACTATCCAAACAATTGAGCGACACAGAGTGTCCATTTAGAGACACGTGAAAACATTACAGCTTAAAAGAAAAAACTTTGAATTAGATAATATTTACTGGGAACTACCAATCAATTCTCGTTCAAATTTGGGGAAATTGCCTTTACACCACATGTACTTAAACCCTAAATCACTTGCACCCTCTACACTTAAAAAATGTGCACTAATATCTCATGTACTATTCCAAAAAGTGACAAACTCAACGCCGTGACGTCAAGTGATAAAAAGTCAAAAATGTCCTTTGAGAGCTTATCAACCTCCGCCCTTACTTTGACATCAGTTTCAGGACTTAAATGCACATTTCTTAAGTACAGGAGATGGAAGTGACTTAACTCAGCTACTAGCTACTAACTTTTTGGCTTTTTATACAATAACCAAATTTATCGTCTTACATTTTAAACTTTTTTCAAACATTGAAGGACAAAAATATCAAATTAACAAAAAATTAAAAATTAACTATTAAAAAGTTAGTTTTTTTCCTTTCCCAAACGCTAAGGGCTCATTTGGTTTATTTTTCCATTTTCTATTTTCGGTTTTTGTTTTCCATTTTCTGTTTTGAATTCATTTTTCATTTTGTATTTTTGAAAATAAATGAAACAGGTCAAAACGCATTTGGTTACTTGTGTTTTCAAATTTTGTTTTTGAAAACAAAAAATGACTTTACACAAAATAAAAAATGGCAAAAAATTGTTTTGAGAGTTTTTAACAAAAAATGAGGAAAATCTCAAAACAAGGAAAACAAAACATTTTTTGTTTTCTCGTTTTAAGATTTTTAACACATAAAACAAAAATAAAAAACAGAAAATAGAAAAGTAAACCAAATGGCACCTAAAAAAGCTAGTTTTTTTGTAACTCGCTAGTAGCCAGCTATAAAATAGTTAGCTTTTTTTTTCTTCCTGAACTCAACCTTAATATGCACCAATTTCTCTTCATCTCCTCAAGCTTTCTCTCTTTGCTAGTTGGTCTTCCAATAGTATTACCTTTGACATGTTTGTTACACCCTCCATCATCTTTATTTTCCATCTAAATAACAGCCTCTGCAATTTTGTTTATAATTATTAATTTTTTATTTTCATAAAATATTTAATTTTATTTTTTTTTAAATTAATTGAATTTAACAAAATTTATATTTTATTTTAATTTAATTAATTAGATTAATTAAATTAAATTAATATATTAAAATATTTATTAAAAATAATTTAAATTAATAAATACAAAATATATTAAGTTATAATTTAATTATATTACTTGTTAAAAGAAATTGAATAAAATATAATTAATACATCATTTATTTCAGTTAATATAAAATACATTAATTATAATTTAATTATATTATTTATTGAAAACAATTTAATAAAATATATTTTATAATAAATTAAATAATTTAATTATGATACTTATTAAAAATAATTTAATAAAATATATTTCATAGTAATTAAATTAATTTTATTAATTTTATTTTATTATTTATTAAAAATAATTTAATCAAATATATTTCATACTAATTAAATTAATAAATTAATTTTTTTATTATTTATTCAAAATAATTTAATAAAATATATTTTATAGTGATTAAATTAATTAAATTAATTTTATTATTTGTTAAAATAATTTAAATTAAATTAATTATTAAATTAATTAATTAATTTTGTTATTTATTTAAATTAAATTAATTATATTTAATTATTAAATTTGAATCAAAAGAAGCAAAAAGGCAAAGAACTAAAGCGAGGGGCATTTTCGTCAGTTCATATACTTGTTTTTTGATTCATATTGGCCTGTTGCAGTTTCTCGCGCATGAAACACATGCTCTGTTAAATTCCTTAACTCCGTTGGATTTGTCACTTTTCGGAATAGTATAGGGGATATTAATACACATTTCTTAAGTATAGAGGGTGCAAGTGACTAAGGGCTTAAGTGCAATTTCCCCTTTAAATTTTATTAGTTTATGCATGGGCATATTCACTGGAAACTTCTTTTGGTTAAATTGTTATTATTTTTTTTTTGGTTTTATTCCTGTGGTCATTATTATTAATATTTGGTACAACAATCCACTCACTGAATTGTTAGTTCACCCCTCATTATTATCATCATGTGAAAGGTGTGAGTGGACTCTGAATAGTGGAGGCTTCAGCTGTGGCCTCTTAGAGTATTTTCTTTTTAATTGTTTTATGATTTTGATATGGTATTTTGATTAAAGTCTTTATTTAACCTGGATTATTTCATTTCATTAGTTGATTGGTGATAGTTTACTTGGTTCATTAAAGATGGATTTTGAGATGATGGTTATTGAATGATTTTTTAGTTTATCAGCGAAAAAACTTACTATCATTTGTCTTATTTTAGATTGTGTTTTGAGTTGATGTGTAGGCTTTCATGTTCGTTAGGCTAAGGTTTGAGGTACTTCGCCAATTACATCTCTAAGTTGAGTGTGACAATTGGCGTCAAGTGGTTGTGAAATTTTAGATGTAGCATTGACCCATCAGTTGAAAATGTAAGACAGTAATGATCTACTTGAATAGGATAGCAATAGCCAATGGTCACAAACATACTTCAAAGAAAACAAATTTGGACAGTAGTTGGATAGCTATACTTTCCCAATCAGTGTACAGTTTAAAATTTATTACGTAATTCTCAAAACTCAATCCACAATAAATAAATAAAAATAAACTAGATGAAAAGAGGCACACTCACTTCAGACATTATAAAAAAATTATCACGGCCTCACTACAAAATACTTCAAGATATATAAATATTCCAACTAAATGCAAATGAGAGTCAGTAATGGAATATTACCTTCAAATACTAATTTGAGCCTTTATCTTTGCCCTCATTGCCCACAGCATCCGTAACCAGAGCCATTGGTCTCTGATCAATTACTTCGTCAATAATCCCAAATGCCTTTGCCTCTTCTGGAGTCATAAAATTATCCCGATCCATATTCTTTTGAATTATCTCTATGGACTGTCCCGTATGCCTTGAATACAATGCATTCAGTGAATCCCACATCCGAACAATGTGCTTTGTATGAATGGTCATATCTTTGGCCTGCCCGCTATACCCTCCTGAAGGCTGATGAATCATTACTGTTGCATTAGGGAGAGACCGCCTCTCACCTTTTGCACCAGCAGCCAAAAGGAGAGAAGCCATGGATGCAGCTTGACCCAAACATATGGTATTGATAGGAGATCGAATGTATTGCATTGTATCATAAATTGCAAGACCTATATAAAAGCAAGTACAAATTAGAAACATTACACTTAACAGTGAAAATTATATACTGTGCATCATCAAACAGTGTCTTATTAAAGTTATCTAAATGAAGAAAATAAACAGATTAGGATTTCAGATTGATTTTAACCAGAGAAGCAGATTATGTAACTGACACAAACTCCTAAAAAGTTGCATATGGATCCAATCATTACAGTAAAGGGTTTAACCATGGGTGATAGAAAATAGAATAGCCATGATTATAGTGTTGTATGATCCAACAAAGATACCTTCAGCTCAAAGGTCCAAACATAAGTGCCTGGGGTATCTCTGGTTTTCATTGTTCAATTAGAGTACCAACATTCAAAATAATAATCCTTTATGCAACCATCCTTCCTTCTCTGACCTTCGAAAAATTCAATTCCTGTCCTCTTTCATTTCCAATATCACATTTTTTTAATGCCTATCAACTGTATGATAATATGTCTAACAAAACATTCAAATCTAAGTGCAGCAGCCAAGCACCAAAAATTGGGGGAATACCAAAAAAGAAAAATTTACAAAGCACAAACAGAATCGCACAATCATTTGAAATGAAATGAATCAAAAAGCAGTGCGTGCGAGTCAAATAGGAACTCAAGCAAAGGGTGTAATGAATGAAAATGAGAATAGTAAATTAAAAGAAAAGGGACCTGCGGTAACAGCGCCGCCTGGGGAGTTAAGGTACATGTGGATGGGCTTGGAAGGGTTCTCGGACTCAAGGAAGAGGAGCTGAGCGACGACGACGTGGGCGGTGTCGTCGGAGATGGGACCGTTGATGCAGACGATTCGCTCCTTGAGGAGGCGAGAGAAGATGTCGTAGGCTCGTTCTCCTCGAGAGGAGTGCTCGATCACCATTGGTATCAGACTGTAAGACCTTCGACTCGTCGGCGGCCGACTCAAGGAGGCTCTGCTGATTCCACCTCCGACCAGCTTGCTAATTCTCCCGGAGATTAGGCGCCTCATCATCGCTAGTCGGCGTAGTCGCTACTCCGCGGATGGGGTTTTCCTTACCAGTTGGTTACAGTAAAGAACTTTTTTCTAAAGCATATATTTTTTTTTTTTGGTGCGTGACTTTTTTTTTATAATTAAATTTTAATTTTTCTTCACATTTTTTAGTATGTTATTCACTTCATTTTTATAAATTATATATATATATTTTAGTAAATATATATTAAGTGTATACCTTAACTCTTAAAAAAAAATTCACAAAGTTAGATTTATGTCATTCTTTTACATTTAATCAAATTGAAAAGGAATTTACATTAAGTTAATATAATTTTTTTTTTTTCATTCAATGACTAAAAATACAAAATAAAACAATCAGACATACTTATAGATAAGCAGACATGCTTGTGTTATTTTTTTTTTCTTCTTCTTTTCCTCTATTATTAACATTTTGTCAATTATAACCCTTAATATAATATTTTATTAATTTTTGTATATAATTAATAGATATTCTCATCTTATATGAGTTTGCTAATGCCATTTCGCTCTTTTACTAAAACTTTATACCTATTTAGATACACAGAAGATTGGTTGTAAATACCTTTATTAATTTGCTTGTCCTTCATTTTTTTATGATTTTATATTTTACTTTATATATATATAGAGAGAGAGAGAAAAAGAGAGAGGGGGATAAATTAAAGGGATATATGAGAAAATTTGTGTTGAAACTTTTTCATGAATGCCATCTCGACCCCTTAACCTTGTTCCCTTTGATATTTCTTTTCGGCCAATAATAAGCATATTAATCTTATTTAAAGTAAAAATTCTAAATTTTTTCTTGAGCTCTCTATGTCAAAAGGCAAAGTTTGAAAAAATGGAAGAGATAGATTTACCAAATATATGTAAGTTGATGTCTTTCAAAAAGATGATGAGATATGATATATTTCGATTCAGGGAAATTGATATGCCATTGTTATATTAATTCTATGACATACAATTTAGATCATTAATTTTAAAATTAATGATTCAGATATATTTATATTAATTTAAATTAAAATAATGTGAATGTATCTAAATTGCTAAACTTAATCTGGCGACCCACAGCTAATGTGTAAATTAACATAACTTTTTCTATATATATATCAGTCAAAATAAACACTAATACTTCCATTGTAAGTTTAGAAAATAAAAGAAAATATTAGTTAAAAAAGGAAAGAAGAAAAAGAGAGATGATTGTAGTTTTTCTTTTTTATTTGTTTGAGAGTTCAAGGAAAAAAAAAGGTAATTACATTTATCCTTATTTGTAAGTTAAAAAAAAATGAAATAAAAAGAAAATATGTATTATTATTTTATTATTAAATTATTTAAAAATTCTAAAAATTATTGATTTATTTAATTTTAAAACATCATTATAATTTTTCTTTTCATATTCTTTATTTTATAGACAAATATAAAGTTTCAATAATTTACTTCGATTGTTTCCGTTTTTGTCCGCTTCTTAAAAGATGAAAATTGTAAATTTTTTTTCTTTTCTTACCATTTTTTCCTTTCTCATAAATAATAGATGAATTCTAAAATATTTTACGTTCTCTTTTTTTTTTTTTTTTTTCTTCCCTTATTTTACTCATCCCAACAGACTGTAAAAGAGATCATTTCAAATATGAAAAAAAAAAAAAAAAAAATTAAGCGAAGCCTCTAATTTCTCGTAACTCCCACAAATAAATGTTAATTTTGACTTATATATACAACAAATATATGTTTTATAAAATTTGTATGTTTATATATTTTACAACAATCATTAAATTCAAAATATAAATTAAAATTTGGTTGATTTTAACATTACAAATATTATTTTACACATACAATTTTAAAATACAATATTAACATTTTTGCTCACCAAGACCTTTTTGAAAATTTATCTCTAATCTTCATAGCCAAGAATAAAAAATAATGAAAACTGACGTGCACTGCTCGACGTGCACTGCTCAAGTAATACACAAGCAACTATACGTATATATATTGGGTGGGTTTAAAATTATATAAAATTAATATCTCATGTTTCGTACAATAAGTAAAGTACTTAAATATCACAATCACAAATTAATTTATATTTGTAGAAATTTATATAATTTTGTATTTTTTTTGTTTAACTCCAAACGGTGCCATTTATTGGAAAATTTTAAAGCCTTGTGGTCATCCAACATAACCCGAGGGCCTGAAACTTCCCTCCTAGAGATTAGTAATTTCATTCGTAAACCCAATAAAAATAAGAATAAAATCAAAGCAATATCAGCATGTTGGAAGAACACTAGTTTCAAATATTATAACAGCAATTGAAATCCTGTCTGGTACTTTTTGAAAAACATCATAACTTCCCCACCAGAACATCACAAGGCTATAAAAGTCTACAACCTGAAAAAAACATGAACTCCAGCTTAGAAAAATCGAAGTGCCAAAGCTATAGCGCACTGCAGTGAGACCACAGATGCAGTTTTCCATAAGCTGCCATTTAGAAAAGAGAAGTACCCTTCCCTTTCTTATCTCCACCAATCTCAAAATGTTTGCACCTCTGCAAAAGCAATGGCATTTCAGTCAAGAAACAATATAACCAATGTTAAAGCCAAAACAAAAGAAACCATTAGACTTGAAGGAGCTAACCTTGATTGGGTGCTGGGATACATGTTTGCAACCCTGGCATTGAAGCCTCAAAACAATCTTTTTGGTAGTTTTTGCCTATCCGATTGACACGAGTTCAGGGAGAGAGAAGATGAGCAAAGTTCCAACTAATCACATGTCCATTACTACCATTTCCACATTATTATCAACTAAGATTAACAGCCACATAAGATTCTTAATATGGACAAGTACCTTAACTTTGAAAAGGAAATAAACCACAACAACGAAGAATGAGAATGCTAGGGAAAGGTTCTAACCTTTTTATGGAAAACGGGCTTTGTTTGTCCACCATAACCTGACTGTTTTCGATCATAACGACGCTTGCCTTGTGCAGCCAAACTATCCTTGCCTTTTTTGTATTGTGTTACCTTATGCAAGGTATGTTTCCTGCATTCCTTTGACTTGCAGTAAGTCTTCTTTGTCTTTGGAACATTCACCTGCAGGAGACAGATTAAAGCTGCTGAGAGCAAGACTTTCAAGTCTTTTACAAAACATTGACATGGAGATGTATTATACTATGCTACAATGGATAGAAATTTTTAAAATGCAATCAATGTGGGAGCCTAATTCTGCTGTGTCCTCTATGAGAAACAACAGTATAAAATGTAGCTTCTAGCAAAGATTCTAAACAACTAAAGAACAAAACACTATAGGACACATCAGATGGAAATTTTACTACCACAATTTGTTCCTAAATCAATAAAAGAGAGCCATAAAATTTGCAGACATAGCCCCAAAAAAATAAATAAAACTATTCACTTTATGAAGCTAGTCTAGACCCATTAAAAAAATACAGTTGTGCAAGTCAACAAAAATTACTTTGGGCTATTCCAGAGAGCAAATGAGTTTGTTAAATAGAGATGGTGAATATGAATGAGATAACAAAGCTTGTGGGTGCGCAAAAATGGATGGATTGTCCATAGTGAGCACGTATGCAATGGTTTGTTGAATAGAGCTTCGTGTTTTTGTGCATTGATCAACTAGATAATTCCTCCATCAAGCTATTGCATACACAAGCAAAATGTTCTCCATATGAACAATCCATCCATTTATGCAGTCAGCAAATCCGTGCACGGATACAGAGGGCCCCCAACTAAAGAATCCCAAACAAATTAATTGAACTAGATAATTTAAAAAAAAAAAAAAAAAAGCAATTTGTAAGACCATTTCTCCAATCCCCACACAAACTTCATAAGGACAATACAAATGTTCCAAATGAGCATCGAGGGACTAGCTAACAAGCTTAAATCAGATAGACCGAATATTACGAACATCAACCATCTGAATTAATTGTTTTGGTTATATTAAAGTAAATAACATTTCAATTAGAGTCCTTAGAAGGGTAGATGGGCAAGTAAATTAGCTGGTAAAAGTAAACATCAAAACAACTAACACACAAGCCACTGCACCATATAGGGTTCTATAACATTGATAAGCATATATTCAAATCCGTCCCTAAAATTACAGATAAACATTTATGCTTTTCAAAAATTATATATATATATATATATATATATGTATGTATGTGTGTATAAATACACGAAGCACATAAATCTACTTGATATAGTTTTGTTAAGCCTCAGTTTAACATTCGAAGTTCAAATTTCTCCCCCCTCTCCACATTTCTCAACGGCCTAACATAAACAAATGAAGTTTCAGAGAGATCTGAAGTACGCCTCGGGGCAGAATACCAACACGGCCTCTTCTAATGCTTTGAAAAAGTAACGCAGAGGCAGGAAGCTTACCATTGCTGCGATCGCCGGAGGACTCGACTCACGGTGACAAGACTCGGGCCGCAGCGCTAGGGTTTTTTGAGATAATCGAGATCGTTATCTGCCTCGAAAAATTACTTATATAGCGGGGATTTGGATTAGGGTTAGGGTTTTGTTGTAATTGTGGATTGGCCCATTGATATTCATTCATTTGTTCAAGCACCGACAGCAACGGGCCCGTTAGTGAACGTTAATTCAAGTAAAATCAAATATTATTCATTCATCCCTGCATCTAGGTGTGTTTGAAATTGTATAAAAGTATATAAAATAAAATAAAATTACAAAAATAAATATCTCGTAATTCATGTAGTGAGTGAAGAATTTAAATTTTATTATCTCATAATTCGTGTCTGTAGAGATTTGTAAGATTTTATTTTATTTTATTTAAGTCCAAACAGAGCCAATATCGTGCACTCTCTCACTCTTATTTATACCATTACATAAAATAAACAGTTAGGTTTTAAAACTCATAAATATTTACTAATAAAAAAATATAATAATTCATTGCTTTTTTTAAAAATTGAATCTTTATTTTTAATTATTGATTTATTACTAACTAATGTATTATATTAATTTACTAGAAAATAATATTAATTTTATTTATAATTTTTAATAAATTAAATTGAGTTACTTATTTTTAAAATAATGTATGATTAGCAATAATATGATTCTTAAATAATTTTTTTATTTATATTAAAATTATAAAAAAAGAAATAAAAATTTTAATTTTTTAACAGTATAAAGATTAGGTACATTAAATTTTGATGCAGTTGTTGTTGGGTAAAGAATTTGTAAATTAAAAAAAATTAATATTTAATTATATAAAGAAGCAATTCTGATGCAAATACTCTGTCTAATCCAACTCGGTATTTCAGTTCTTATTTAAGGATGAATCAAATTTCACCATTACCTAAAAAATTCCACAGCGCTGTTATTAATAAAATGTAAATAATAATAATAATAATAATTCTAGATGAGAATTGAATTAAATTGAGGTTCCGTTTGATTTGTTGTAAATTTCTAAAAATATTTAAAAATTATTTATTTTTTATCTCACTACACGAATTACAAATTCATAACTTATGTTACTTTTCTCACTTTTCATCACTCTAAACACTTTTCTCACTTTTCATCACTCTAAACATATTTGAATTGTGAATAATCACAAACAAACTCTTTCATTTCCAAAAATGCTACATTTACAATAATGTTTTTCAATAATTTTTTACAACATTCAAAATGACGCCGTTTTGAACCTTTGTAAAGCCGCCAGAAAGTCCCTCTTCTCAAAAAGGAAAGCTAATGCCTAGCCAGTAAAAATATTTTAGTTTTACAAATGATAAATATTCACTTATTTTTTATTAATTTTTAATTAACCTATTAAAACAATGTATGTGAATTATTATTTTTATTTTATTTTACGTCGGTGCACACGCGATACACATGAATTTTTATTAAAATTTTATTTTAAGACTATGTAAATCATTAATTAATTTGTTATTTTATTTAAAAAGAATTAAAAAAATACCAGCGTACAGATGGTACATGCGAATTTCTATCAGATGGTATTTGTCCTCGAATCCTATTTTTCATACCCGTATTAAACATATTGAACTGGATTTCCATTTTGTAAGAAAGTGTGTTGCTACAAAGTCTCTAATTGTTTGCTTTATTTCCAACAAAGATCAGATTGCAAATGCACCACCAAGCATCTTTCCAATACTCAAATTCACTACGTTGCGTTCCAATCTCAACGTTTGTCTCCTCCCATTGAGTTTGCAGAAGGGTGTTGAGGATAAGATTCGTCTCGATTCTGAAAATACTGCACTTCAAAGAATGATAAGTGTTCCTCTCAATTTATAACCAACTCACAACAGCTAGAATGATCAAATCTTCCTATTAATTTAGAGTCTTCTGATAAACTAAAAATATTCAAATAATCTGTATCTTTTAGGCATAAATAATAGGATATTTGTTATTTGTGTTCCCTAAATATTAACAACACATCTACACATTTATTTGAATAATATATACATTCAAATTTGTGTTTTTCCTATAGCAACAACTATCCCATTACCTTCTTTCAGAGATAATCAGTGATGATCTCGGCATCGGTAGCCACAAACCTACGTCCAAGAATTCCCTCCATGTATAACTCTCATAAAAAGAAAAGTTCTTGATCTTTCTAGAAAAAACAAAGCAAAACAAACAAACTTGTATCTTCCCAATGCCATGAATATTTGAATTCAGAGCCCATATATGGAGGGGAGGAGAGAAAGGGAAGGATGGGGGACGACTTATAAACTAAACGGTTAGCAAGAATTTAAAAAAAAAAAAAAAAAAACTAATCTTAAATTAAAGAATCAAGAATTTTATGAGAAAAAAAATTAAAAAAATTAGCCACCTTATACATCGATTTAGTTGAATATTGAAAATTTAATGTTTTTATTATTATAATACCATATATAGGTATATATATATTATCCACCTTATCAAAATAATTGAAAGTTAAAAATTTTTTAATATTCCCAAAGGATTGCTTTGGAAAAACAGCACTTAACAATTAGTATTATAGTAAGCGGTTAACAAGAATTAAAAAAAAAAAAAACTAATTTTGAATTAAAGAATCAAGAATTTTGTGAGAAAAAAATAAAAAGATCATCCACCATTTTTATCAATTTAGTTGAATATTAAAAATTTATGTTTTTATTATTATAATACTATATATGTATTATCCACCTTATCAAAATAATTGATAATTAAAAATTTTTTAATATTTCCAAAGGGTTGCTTTGGACAAACAGCACGTAAGAAATGGTGGCCGGAATCTTATACAGGATGGACAAGAGGTATATTCACGGGACAGTCTTTTTATATTATAAGGACTGTTTGGAGTGGGAGGGTCCTCTTGAAGATTTGCCTGAGAAATTTGGTGCCTGTTTGCTATGTTAAATTTTGACAATAAATAATAATAGGTAAATTTTGAATGATTAGGTATTTAGTTTGTTCCTCAAAAAGTGTAAAAAAAAAATTGATAAATTAAAAAAATTGGTAAATTTTTGAAAAATTAATAAAAATTGAAAAGAATTAAAGATTTTTTTTGTATAAAAAAATTAAAGATTTTTTTTGTATAAAAAAATTAAAAATTTTTAGTCAAATTTAATAATCTCAATGCGTACTTAATCTGTACGGTAAATCGAGTTTCATAATTATTAATTGATTCCTCAATGGCCGATTTGTTAGTGTTGAGAATTGAGGGAGGAGAACAAGCCAATTGTTCGATTTGACTATGAATTCCCCTTAAGACTCAATTTTCCAAATGACATTAAGACTGAGTTAGAAAATTTAGATCATAACGCGCAATATTTGATGAAATTTATCTTAAAAAAAAAGATTTTTTCACTAAAGGAAAGTTTTGAATGCATATCAAAATTGATGTTATGTGAAGTTGAATTATTGTGAATCTTTTAATTTTACTCTAAAAAAATATTATTAAATTGAAATATTTGATGATACCTATTTAAAAAAAAAAAAAATCTTCTATTAAAAGAGTTATGGATGCATATCAAAATTACTACAAAACTGTGAAGTTGGATTGTTGTGAAGTATTTAATTTTGAAAAATTAGTTTTAATTTTATTTTTTAAAAAGAAAATACCGTCAAGCAGAATTGTAAGAAAAAGTTGAAGAGTTTTCAAAATTTAAATAATAAATATTATTAATAGAAAAAGATTGGGTGATCTTATTTGCACTCCTCAAATAATTTCTTATACTCTACTACTTATTTTTTTATTACTTAAAGTTACACAATTATCGATACTTCTTTTTACTTATGTTTTACATACATATAATGTTATAAAAGCCCTTCTACACAAATTCAATCCAGGACACAATTATAATGTTATAAATATTTTATTTTAAAATATAATTTTTTTTAAAAAAAATATATACATAAAGTAACTTACCAATATTTTTTAGGTATTTTGATAAGTGGGCTGGTAATTACAATCTTTTTTTTAATAAATTCATTTATTCAAACGAATTTGCTTATTATGGTAAAAAAATTTTAATTTTGAATTTCTTAAAAAAATATTTGTTATTATAAAAAAATTAAATTAAATTTTCAAAAGAAAAATATTTATGATTTGTTTGTTAAATATGTCTATATATTTAAAAAATAAATTTTTTGGTTCATTGATTTTGCTAGTTAGATATCTTCTAGTAGTTTTATTTATTTTTTTCTTTGTACATGAATGATGAGAAAAAAAAAAGTCAATAATTCTATTTTTTATATTTAGGATTGATGAGAAAAATTAATAGAGATAAAAAATAATTAAAAAATTAAATTTACAAGTTGTTTTATTTTCATATTTATAAATTTTATGCAAGAAAAAATATTTTAAATAGTAAAATAATTTTTATTTTCATTTTTATTAGGGATGACAATTTTAACCTGCCCGACTGGTACTTGTCTAACTCCGATCCAATAAGTACAGTTAATTTTAAATTTTACATGTAATGGAGCGAATTAAAGTATAAAAATAAATAACTGTAACGTACAGGTACGGGGGATGGTAAATGTAGTGTAAATGACGGGTATTAATTGAATTCGCTCTTATTACCCTAATTATAAGGTACCCAATGAGTATTACCATATTACCGTCCAAATTACTTATATCAATTATTCATTTATTAAGTACCTAACGGATATTACCCGATTACTCGTCTAAATTATTCAATTACCAACCCAAATTATAATCAATTTAGATATTAAATTATATATATATATATATATATATATATATCTTGTTCAATTAACGAATGGAGCTTCTTTAATTAATATCAAATAACTTAAGATTTTAATACTAAATATTCTATTTTATACCCACAATTTGATTCTCGATGTAACAAGGCACATGGACGTCATTTTTATTTTCTTAATTTTTTTGCTTGATTATAGTAAAGATCTAAGATGAGATTAAATATGAATTTTTTTTAAATTTTATTTTTATAGTAGTAATATAATAAATTTTACTAAGTAAAAAAATATTTAGAAATTTGTATTTAAAGACAATTATTTTTAGTCTTTTAAGATGTAAAATTATTTATAAAGTTATTGTATTTAAAATTTCTGTAATCCTTATTCTTGGTATTACTATTTCATATATAAAAGTTAAGAGTACCCGATTACTGACAAGTGTCCGATTACCCGACGGATTAGAAAATGGTAGCCGCTAAAAAATATTCGTCGAGCACCCGCCCGTTCATTTTTTTTTAACCCGACGAGTTAGGGGATAGTGGAGGCAATAATTGACTGCGATCCGATCGGTTGCCATCCTTAATTTCTATCCCTAATACAAAGTGCAAAAAATGGTTTTTTGTCCATGAGATGAACAATGCAAGTTTTTGACTTATTTTGTAACTAAAACCACTTGGGGCTGTTTGGAATGTCAAAAAAATTATATAAAATTTGATAAAAGTTATAGATTCGTAATTTTTGCAATAAGATAAAAAGTAAATAATTTTTAATAATTTTTAATAATTTTCAAAACTTTTTAGGATTTCAAATAAAGCCTTAATTAACAAAAGAACTTATGGTCATTTAAATTACACAGACATATATCTGTTGGTAGATATGGGTGTTTGGTTAATTAAAATTAATCAAAATCTACTCATTTTTATTAATTTTGTTTTTCTTTCTTTCAATCAAATTTTACTACATATCACTTATATATCAAATTTTTGTATCTTTACCGTACTTTTTTTATCAATTAAACACCACCGACCTGCACAGCCAGCAAGACCCGGGCAATGTAATATTTTTTTCCCTTAGAAATGATGAGACTAGTGTAGGATTGTTTGCTGCAGCACTTTTAAGAGTGTTTGTTGGTCAAAATTAATTAAAATTTATTGATGTTTATTAAATTTTTATATTTTTTTATTTAAATTTCGTCATATATCACTTTGATATCAAATTTTTATACTTTTATCATACTTTTTGTCTAAATTTTTTTTCTCCAAACACTCAAAGCGTAGAGGATGGTTTTTTGTCCACAAGCTGACCGGTGCCAGTTTTTGGCACTAGCATCACTTAGGGCCGTTTGGAGTGTTAACCAAAAAAAAAAAAAAACAAACAAACAAAACAAAAGTCAGAAGAAGTGAAACTTTTTGGGATTTAAAAATAAAAAATTATTTTAAAATGATAGTTAGATATTTGTATTTGATTTGATATAAAATTATTAAAATTTATATAAAGTGAGACATGATAAAATTTTAGTAGAGAATTTTAAAAATTTTTGAAATTTTGTAAATTTTTTGATACAAATGTCAATTCAACTTTTTCAAATTTACGTCAAAATTCATTGGAACAAAAATTTGTTCCTACGAATTTTGCCAATTTTTTTTAAAATGTTAGAATTTTTGAGAGTTTGAAAAAATTGAAAATTTTAATTTTTTTTTTAACTAAAGAACTAATGGTCATTTAAATTACGCAGATGATGTAAGTTGGGTGGATAGATGGTGTTTAATTGATCAAAAATGACTAATTATTATTAATTTTTATATTTTTTCTAATCAAATTTCACCACATATAATTTCTACATCAAATTTTTATATTTTTACTATTTTTGAGCAACCAAACACTCGATCATACCTGCACTGCCAGCAAGACCCGGGGAATATAATTTTTTTTTTCCGCTGCGCTGATGAGATTAGCGTAGGATTGTTTGCCGCAGCACTTTCATTCATTTTTTAAGTTTTTTTTTCTCTATTTTTACTTCTTATTAAATCTTTTTAAAGGCTATATATATATATATATTAAGTGTTTGGGTTAAAAAAAACATAACAAACCTTTAATTTTTATAACTTTTCTCTAATTTTTTAATTAAATTTTATCATGTATTATTTTTACATAATTTATTAAATTTTTTCGACGAATCAAATAACACTCTACTCTTCTGCGTTAAATTTTGCTTTGACCTATGTGACAATTAAAATGGGGCATCATTGTTTGAAAACATTATGTAGAGGATGTTTTTAAACGTTTAGTAAAAATATTGAGCATTTATTTATAAATATAAATTTTATAAAATAATAATAAAAATATAATATATCTTTTAATTTATTTTCAAATTGAATGTGATATGTATAAGTCTTGTAAAATAATATCGTATTTAATCATTATATTTATCAAAAAATAAGATAAGGTTATACTTAACGATTATATTTATTAAAAATTAAAAATTATTTTAAAGTTACTTGTAATAATTCAATGTATATCTTTTAAATTTTTGATAAAAAATGAATTTGCCATTGAATATTTTAGCAGAATTCATTTTAAATTTATAAACCTTATTAAAAAAATTTAATTTAGGACCAAATTTTTTTAAAATTAAGAGAATACATTTTTTTTCATTACTTGCCATTCTGGGTAAATCAGGGACAGGGTGAATTTTATTTTTTATTTTAACTATAAATTTAATAATTACAATAACAATAATAAAAATAAAAGCAAAGATATATTTTTTTAACTTGTGTAGGGGTGGAAACAAGCCGAATCGATCTAAATTTTAACTTGTTTGAGCTTGGTTCAAGTTTTTTATACCGAGTTAGAGCTCGATTTGAACTTTAATAAGAATTTAGACTCGAGTTTGATTCGCGAATAGTTTGATTAAATCAAAACATTCTTTTAGTGTAAAATATAATAAATAAAATAATATAAAAATATAATAAAAATATTATTAAAAAATATAAAAATATTACTAAAATATATATATATAGTATTTTATCCAACCGACTCACGAATTTTTGGGTTAAACTTTGCTAAACTCAAGCTCGAGTTTGAATCAAAACTTGAGCTTAATTGGGTGGTTAAAATTTTTTTTGAAAAATATTGGGTGTTTTGCAGATGAGGAAAACCTGTGGTGTTTGAATTCCGGCTTTCATTTGTCATTAGATGGATAGATGGATGGCCCATGGACCCAGCCTGTGATTTACAATTCGGTCCGGCCTGAGCACCAGCAAGCCTACAATTTTTTTTTGGGCCTTCTTCTTCTTCTCCTTCTTCTTCTTCTTGTAGAATATGGGCTCAGAACGTCAGATCTTCTGACTTTGTCGATTCCGTACCCCCAAAATCATTCCTTCCTCTATTCGGACGGAACAGCAGAATCTGACGATCACTGCGGCGAAATCTCCGGCGACGGCCAGGCTAGTTGTTTCTTTATTTATTTCTTCCTTTCTCTGTATTCTAATTTTTTTAACCTACATCTAATTTGAAGGTTTTGGAGCCCTAACTCTCTGTTTTTCTTCTTTGTATCCGTAAGCTATATTTCTGTTTTCTTCACACAGGTAGACAGCACTGTCACTGTTCATCACTTTAAAACTGTTCCTCTCTCTGTCTCTGTCTTTTGTCTTTGATTGTTGTTTTGAATGTCTGGTAATGATTAATTCGAACATGGGTGGTTTTTCCTTTTACCACATCTCAAGCATCAGAATCGATCATCTTTAGGAATACAATTTCTCAGTTTCCTACTCAATATGAATTACTTTTCTCTGCATTGCGTATATTCGTCTGTGCTCTTTATGTTCTCATTATTGACTTCAGTAACCAGATAACTCTTAAAATGACGAAAAATGACTGTATAGATGGCAGTACTACATGGTAATCATTTGGACATCTTGGATGACTTGTAAGCGAAGCTTTGACAGTGCTCTGACAAATGAAAATTCTGTGTCCTAAGTTAAGGTTATACACATAAACACAAAGAGGAGAGATATCCCTGGTGGGACTAATCTCTTGCGCTCTTGACCCTACCCACCAGAACTAGGAGCTAGGTAAAAGAGCTTTCGAACTGATGACCTCTAATTTGATTAGTAGAGATTTTACCGCTAAACTACCATTTGGTTAGGCTTTTGTAGTTGGTGTTTTCATTAATGGAAATTCTCTTATCATGTCATAGTCTAAGAAGAACGGATATGGATACGGAATACAAATATGACACGATACGCTGGCATGTCAATTTTCAAAATAGTTAGGACATGACACGGCAATGACATGTTAATTAAAATATATATCTATTTTTATTTATGTACATGAAAAAAAAATTATTATTCATTTTTTTTTACTAAAAATGCATTCATCTTCTATTAATATCTATTTTAAAAGATTTTTATTTACAAACAGTTTAGAAGTTTAGGTCTTAAAATTCCTAACATAAAACAATAAATGTAAAATTCAAATTATTTTTATCTATTATCCCATTCCATGTTTGTTTAAAATTTCTAAAATAAAAAAATGAATGTAAATTCAAATTAATTTTTTCTATTATTTTATTCCATGTTTCTTTTGCAATATTGATGATATATTTCAGTACGCCTAATTTATAAATGTGTCTATCTCACGTGTCTAAAAAGTATTGACATGACACAATACTGGTACGTCACCTTTCTAGAAGTGTCTGTACTTCAAATTTTAGTCATAGTTTACAATTGGCTTTAATGAGAGTCTTCTTCCAATCGTTCCATTTAGATCTCATGCTGTCATATGTAATTTTCAATAGCTGTTTATTAAAAATTTTTAAGGTTCACATAGAAGTGCAGAAGGGATCATATTGGGTTTCTGTCTTATTGCGTCCATTTTCAGAGTATTGAGAGTAGAAGAGTTTGCAGCGGCAGCAGTGGTGAAACAGTTTGCCATCATGGAAGCTGACAAGGAAGAGGGGCTTGTTTTTCTTGAACGCACTTCCCGAGCAACAAGAGGCAAACGGTAACCATTTCATGAAAATCTGGCCTCATTTTCAGCTTTTTGTGTGTTGTATGTATCTAGACATATGTGTGTAACTGTGTATATAGTCATGTTTTTTAGCACATCGGTCACTTCTAAGGGTCAAGCGTCTGATATAGCAGACTAATCTAATAAGGAAAACAGAAATTTTATGTGAAATATTGAAAGCTTTTGACACTTTTTGATGCCATTGATAGGATGACCAAATTGCTTGATGAGGAGATTGAAGAGGATGAACTGTTCTGGAATCAGGAGGCTCTTAAAGAGGTAGCACCACTAGACTTCGTCATTGATGTTTCTGTTGTCTGATTTAGCTGCTTGGCCAATATGTGCATATTCAATCATTTTTTTCCCTTGATGTTTTCACTCCAGTAATATTGTTGGTAACCGCAATGGGGATGAAGTATGAAAAGGATGTTAAAGTACTCGATTGGAATTTTGAAATAAGAAGCAAGGGTAAAATTATTACCCGAGTTATCTAAAGATTAGTAGAACTGATTTCTGAAGGTCCAATTTGATTATTCTCCTTTTGGTCAGGGGGCTCAATTTTTTTTCGTTTGATGTTCTTTTCACTCAATAAAGTCTTCCTCGAAGAGGTTACGTCAACTTTGGATTCTCTAAAAATTGTTTAGATAGTTGCATTTTGGGACATTGGTAATTGGGAGTTTGTGTTATTCTGATTTGTTAAAATGATCAAGTCTTTTAACTACGTCCCATTGTTCATTTTTTCGCTTGGAAGTAAGTGCAAAGTCCTTTGTGCTGCAAATTTCTGATGTTCAAGCTTCCTCATTTATTAGACACGATCTATTTCTTTTATCAAGATTGAGAATGAGAATGGGAGTGAAAAAGCTGAGTGCCACTCATCATTACCACGTCTGTTCATTTTTAAAATTTGTAGATCCATGTGGTAAATTACGTATCATGCTATAGTGAATATCAACTTTTTAATTTTTAGCGATAATGGGGTCTGAACTTTGGCATCTTGTCTATTATGGCCACTGTATGACCACTAAATCCACAAAGGACTAGCAGTTTGTAGAGGTTGTGTGTTCGTAGAGGACTAGCAGTTTGTAGAGGTTGTATGTTCGTAGAGGACTAGCAGTTCGTGGTTATCTGATATTTGTTCTCTTGTATGTTTTGGACTGAATTCCTTCCTATGTTTCTTTTTCAGGATGAGAATGACGAAAATTATGAGGAAGAAGGAGAAGTTGTAGATATTTTTGACAGTGACTTTGATGATGATGTAAGCATTTCTTGTTGTGTTTTGGTATGCGTTTCTTAGATTTAAGATATTCAGTTACCTCTATCACATTTCAGTACCCGTTACAATGTCCATTGTCACTTTAATTTCCTTATTGTCTAATGTGCTTATATGGGAGCCAGGAACCTGAACCAGAAGAAGAAATAGAAAATGAGGTAGATGACAGGTTTGATTTCTTGAACACGATGAATATTGAGTTTTTAAATTTAGTGCAATAGTTCCGGCTGTGTATGCATGGGGCCCAGGGTTTACACAAAAAAGAGTCAATGCTTTGCATGGAAGTCATTCCCTGGGCTATGAAAATAAATAGCATGACAGGTTTTTAGATGTTAACTTCTCTTACAGGACACGGACAAAGAAGAAACTAATATTTCCTGGAAAGCTATCGACAAAGAAGAAGAAGAAAAAGAAAGTTCTTTCAAAATTAGGAGAGGCTGCTCAGGATGAAAAATCTCCTGAGCAGTCTACCATTCCTGAACATCATGATGCATCCAATGATGTAGAAGTTGAAAGAATAGTTAGAAAATCTACAAGAACTTCTGTCATTGTTCGGCAAGCTGAAAGAGATGCAATACGTGCAGCTTTGCAAGCAACAATGAGGGTTAGTTGAAATTTCATTCTGTCTTGTGATTTTTGGATTGAGAATAAATACTGGGCATTGGAAATTTTCAGGCTGTACATTTTATTTAATACATTCTTTTAATGTGAAAAGGACTTAAATATTGTAATCATTTTCTCTTAAGCTTAGTTCAATTGTTTCCGATTGGCTAATCCATTTGACTGATAGGTGATTTTCAGGATTTCTGCTGAATATTATTTTCAAGAGCTTTTTTTTTTTGGGCCCCGGGGGGGGGGGGGACAATCTGATGTTATAGTGCAATTTGTAAATGTAACAAAGTTTATAACTATTGTACAGATGTGTCAATAAGCTGTTGGCAACTTCATCTTTTCTTCTTGCCTTGCTCTCTCTCTCTCTCTCTCTCTCTGTGTGTGTGAAATTACTGAACTATCATTTTGTTTATGATTATAGGAGAATTAAAAATTCAGTTGTGATTTTTTTTTTTAACCAAGCTTTAAATCTTGCTGGTGCATTCTGCATGTGTATGGGTTATTAGCTGGTGTTCATATAATAAAGTAAATTGTACTTATTATGGAAATTTTTGGTTACTGGTGGTTTTTGTTTTGCCCGGATGGGCTGATAGCACCATTATATCAATAGTTGACTCTCTATTTATGTATATATACCTTTTGCTAAGCTCTTGATTTTCTATGCATTGTGCATATTATTTGTGATCTACTAATGTAGATTTAGTTCTGATGTGTACCATGATTTCCTTAATTAGATTTTTTTTGTTTCTACTCCTTTTTTTTTTTCATTTTGGTGTTAGTAAAATTAAGGAATCCGCTACTGGTGCCAAAGGGGTTTTATTGAGTACTTGATAGTGCCACTTGTATAGCAGCATAGTTGAACTATTAAAAATTTGCGTTCAGTTTCATGGGCTCTATTTCTTTGAAACTTCTACTTCAAATTTGGGTATCAAATAAAATTTGCTGCCTCTTTCAAGTTTCAAATGCATCAATGGGTATTGATGAAGAGAAAATGATGTTACATGGTTGTGGTAATGTATTTATGACTTAGTTTGCCAACAAAAACATTGGACAACAAGCTTTTTGGATTGTTAGTTATGCTGATGCCAATCTTTCAAGACCTCTCTACAGCTATTGAAGGGGGATCTTGAGGCATGCTTATGTATCCTCCTCTCTTTTTTTTTTTGGTTGGGTGGGGGGGAGGGTTGATTTATCTTTCGTGTCCTTCTGTTTTTTTTTGGCTTACTTAAAATCCCTTGCCTAATCACTACAGGAGTTGTGCAAAGGATTTTGTGACCAAGGGGGTGTGGTTGCAGTTTATTAATATGCATGTAAATAAATATGTATATATCTTTAATCTTATATGCCTATCTTTATAGTTCTTTTGATTGACTGGGTCATTGAGTTACATTCAATTTATAATTTTGAGCATTGGTTGGTTCCCTGCCATTACCGATGAATTCCGTCATATTTCGTAGTTCATTGGATAGTAAAGCAACTATTGATGTTCATCAACGTAAGCAAAAGGCTAATCATGAAAAAGTTCTGAAAAATATTCAACTCCTGAGCTATTTTAAGTTTTAGGATTTGCGGTTATATAACTTGAATAAATTTTCTTTTGTCAGCCAATTAAAAGGAAAAAGGAAGGAGAGGAGAAGAGGATGACTCAAGAAGAGATGCTTCTGGAAGCAGCTCAGACAGGTTTAAGCTACAAAATTGATTTTAAGAGATCGTCTTCTGATTTTGTGGGATGATCTCGGATTCAATGACACAAATTTTTGTATTGCAGAAATTATGAACTTAAGAAACTTAGAGCGAGTGTTAGCAAGGGAGGAAGAAGTCAAGAAAAGAGCAGTTGTACACAAAGCAGTTTATGGTGGCCCTCAAATACGATATCTCTCTAGAGATGGCAAGCTTTCTCTCATCACTTCTCAACCAAAATATGAATGTTCAATGCGGTCTTTATCATTGCCGTTTAATGAGAATACTTTCTTTTCCTGCCGTTGTTCATCTTTTTGTGTCATTGTGTGACTTCTTTTACCCGATATTTTTTTTGGAATGTTTTCAAGTTGATATGGATATTGGTTGCAGGAAAATCCTATCTAGAATTCAGTAAAGGATCATCATTTGAGGCTGAGCTTTCAACATCATCCTCTCCTTGTAAGTAAATTCGATGTGCTTGTTCCTGCTTCTGTGTTTGTTGATATATTTTTTTTTGGGGGGGGGGGGAGATAAATAAAAGAGTTTATGAATAGAAGGCATGAAGGGATGCCCCAATTAGCAATCATGATTAAGATTCCATACTAAGCAAAAGATAAAAATCTAAATCCGGTTCTATATTGTTCGAAATCCACCTATATAAAGTACGCATCAAAATGCCTTTTTAATCTATGTAAGGCTAAATACCTGTCTTAGAGGTTTTGGATACATTTAAACAGATTGCAACGAGCGTGGATCTTTATTACAGTTTAGGAGGTTCTGAAGATAATATTATTATATTTGTAACTGCAGCGAATTTTGTTATTTATTTTTCCTTTACCAGATCCGCAGCGGGCTGTGTGTGCAGTTACCGGGTTGCCTGCAAAGTAAGAATTCATTTCTATCTTGGTTGTCACTTATTGCATTTAATGTAAGTTTGTTGTTTCAGTGACCTGGTAAAAAAATAATTTAGTGAATTGAACATCAGAATAATTCATCATTGAAATAGCTTTGATGCGGCTTTTGAGTTGCAGAACATTGTAATCCCTAGTTAATGACCTATAAATTGGTTTTTCCTTTTTCCTATTATTTTTTTATTCTGCTAGACCCCATCTGGTGCAGGCATAGACACTGAAAATATCTTCCTTCGTAATCACTGTTTTGTTAACCCAGATCACCTTTTTGCATTATGCTTGGATATACCTTATGAATGCTGATGTAGCGCTAATGGAGAACGGTGAAGGGATAAGAAGACTAGAGGAAAAGGGAAATAAGAGGAGAAAGCGCAAAAGAAGATTAGAGAAAGAAAAGGGGGAATAGGAGGACAAAATAGAGAACACTGTGAGAAGAAATACCAGAACATGGAGTTGAAAGAAGAGAGAGATGAGAAGAAGTATAATTGATACTGATGATAGAAGAGAAGAAAGTGGGAAACAAATAAGTGAAAGTGAACTTTCATAACTAGTATCAGTCCAAACACAAACACAATCACATGTGCGGAATCGTAAAGAAGGCACAAGAATTTTTACATAGAAAACCCTTGTCAATGAAAGGGTGGAAAACCATGAGTCTTGTATCGGAGGACCAACCAAACTTTTTCCACTTTAAAATTTTTATACATGGTTGCAAGTTTCAACAAAAGAAGTTGCACAATCGAGATCTACGATCCTCTGAGTTGAACCAATGCTTTGCCCCTATGATTCAGTAAACCAAGCTAAAGACCAATTTTCAAGTCCTTAAAGATCAACACCAAATACAAATTGTAGTTTTGTTGGATTTGTGTTGAGAGGACTCTCTTGAGGCACAATTGATGTAGAACAAAGTATTCTCTCCACAGAAAACCCAAGAGAAGGCTTCTTTAAATAGTTGAGCCTGATTCCAACTCTACACAGGATTCTGAATTGCAGTTTCATATAATTTTATGTGTCGTCCACTGGAGCAAGCCGTTTAGCGAGCTTCTATGCTTAGAAAATTTTTCAATTCTGATCTAGACCATACTTGTGGAATTTTCAGCAAGGTAGCCAGCGAGCAAATTGATGCGTGACAAAGCTTCAATTCACCTTGCGGTAGTTCCCAACGAAGCTAGCGAGTTGGCCAATGAGGAAGCCTACGATGCTTCTGAAGCATGTTTAGTGGAGTTCTGGCTGTGCTTTGTTCTGTTGAGCTCAATATTGCGTCCGTTAACCAAGTCCATATTCTTGACACCAAGTTCATATTTTTGACACCTTAGCCTGCTTAGGTATACAAGCTTGAAATCATTATTTTGTTCATGAGTTGTCAATTAAAATGATTACAACCTAACAGGAAGAGTTGGAAGAAAGAGAAGTAGGCATGAGGGGGATAAATAATTTCATGTATTCGAGATTTAGTATCATAAACACTGCCCATTTTTATACAATAGGCCATATGCCTAACTTATATTGGAAAAACTTTGCTAGGAAACAAACATACATATCCAATTAAGAAACAAAGTAAAGATAATACAAAATCACTGAATAAATTAAAACTTTGATTTCTTGAAGCTTTAGGTCTCTTCGCAATCTCCATCTAAAACTTTAAGAGAGAGAAGATTGGTACTTAATTTATTTATTTATGTACATATTTTATATATGTTGTGTGCGTGTATGTGTGTGTGTGTGAGAGAGAGGCTATGGATATGCTCTTTCTTAAGTTTGTAATATAGTTAAGACTACCAGAAGTTTACTAAGTCATTAATTTCAGGACATCAGGGATAAGAGAAGGTGCGTGTAAATTGGTCTGGATGCCCTGAGATATCTAAAAGAAAAAAATTTAATAAGTTTGTAGTGTAGTTAAAAAGTTTCTTAAGTTTTGATGTTGGAACAAGAATATACAGGTCCTTAGATTTCATTATTTTTCTTGTAACTTACGTGTGCTCTGGAAGCAAACTATTTCGACAACTGCTGAATATCCTTTCATTAGACATACCTCTTGCTGCTGTTGATTTTCATGTGATGTTATAGGTATCGTGATCCGAAGACTGGGCTACCTTATTCAACGAAAGAAGCTTTTAGAATAATTCGTGAAAGGTGAGGCTTCAATTGCCATCAAGAAGGCTCATAAAGGCTGATTTAGTGACTGTTAGAATTATCTAGAATATATTATGGGTGTTATTTTTTTTATTTTTTTTTAATGTCTCTACTTTGATACCAAGTTAGAAGAGAAGAAATTGAGATTGGAAGGGAAACAATTTTCCCAACCTTTTATAAAATCAAATTACAATAAATAAGAAAGATAATTGTCAAGGCTAAGAGATAGGAAAAAGATAACACCCATAATATATTCTAGATTATTCTAACAGTGACCACCAATGTTTTTCGTTTCGAACAATCGTAATGGGGTAATTCTTATAACTTGATACTTAGGCCCCGTTTGGCAACCATTTCTTTTTTAGTTTTCTGTTTTTGTTTTCATTTTTTTTTTAAAATTGAACACGAAAATGCGTTTGGTAAATTTGTTTTCAGTTTTCAGTTTTCAAAAAAATGAAAATTGTTTTCAAAATTTTTAAAAATTATGAAAGCGTAGAAAAGGTGTTTTCTCAAGTTTTCATTTTCAGTTTTCAATTTCTTATATAATTACTAATAGTTATAACTATCAATTACTATCATCCACTAGTTGTTACCGATATCCGACCATCGCCGCCACTAACTTCCACTTATCTCCGGTCACCACGATATATATTATTATTTAATATAAAAATATTAAATTAATATATAAATTATATTAATATATAAAATTAATATTTATTATTTATTATTTAATAATAAATATATTAATATATATTTATCTATTAAATAATATTAAATAATAAATATATTAATATATATATATGTATATATTAATAATTATATTATTTTATATATTAATAATATATTAATATTATTATTTTATAGACTATTATTTTATTATTAATATATATTATTTTATATACTATTATTTTATAAATAATATAATTATTAATATATATTTTATATTAATATATAAAATAATAAAATAATAAATTATTAATATATTAATAATTATATATTAAATAATAATATTATATATAAAATTATATTAATTATATTAGTACATAAAATTAATAATATATTATTTTTATTTATGTAAAAATATATTAAATATAATTTAATTAATAATTACTTTTATCAATAATTAATTTAATATATTAATTATATATTAAATATATTAATTACGTAAATTATATTAAATATATTAATTAATCAAATTATATTAATTATAATTGAATTTAATTTGTTAAATTAATATAAAATTATTTTATTAAATTATATTTAATTAATAATATAATAAATTATATTTTATATATTTTATTTTTATTGAATAAAATTATTTTAATAAAGATATTCTTCAGATGGCCACCTCCTAATTGAAAGCAACTCTATGGAGGAGTGGGTTAGTATCTAATAAGGAAAGGCTTCTCTAATATGGAGACTTTAGGAGCTCTCCAAAAAAATAGTCATGCTGAGAGAATTGTGAATTTGAAGTCTTAACAGAAGTCTTATATTGATAAAGCTGATAGCGAGTATGGTAGACGTTGCCCCTCAGTTACATGGATGGATATTGTAAATATTGCAATACAATTTCTAAACAGTATTAGCATGTTGATGACAATGGCTATAACAAAACCATATCTATTGAGTCGTCATTGTGGAGACAGGTGATATAATTTTGAGTTTTACATGCTTAACAAGAAAAGATTTTCATTTGCTTAACAATAATTTTGAGTTTCACGTGCTTAGCAAGAAATATATTCATTTGCTTAACTAGTGGAAAGTACAGCTAATGTTTAGGTTATTAGTGCTTGCCTACATGTTTCTTTTTTCTTTTGGGATTTGATTTTAAGTTGATACTAGCGCCTGCCTTGAACTTCACTAGACAATTTTGCAGGTGTTCGGAAGAAAATATTAGTGCTACAGAGAAACAGAGCATGGGGTTTCTATCTGACGAAATTTCCGGGCAAGGATTTTCTGAAAGGCGGAAGAGATCAGTAATCCAAAATAAGAGGGGGGCATCTAATTTTCGATTCTCAGCTCGCTTCCTTGAAATTCCAGCTCTGGAAAGCCAAGTTTCTGAGTAGCTGCTATTTAATCAATGTCTTCCAATTGGCTTTTTTTTTTTTTTTAATTTATGTACATGCTGCAAGTGATTTATTTACCTGGTTTTGTCTTGATCAATTAATGAAGGTGGTTTTGTCAGGGTGTTATACATAGAGATCACCCCTTAGGCAGCTAAATTTATTGGTTTGGATCCTTTTGGTCTGAGACATGAAATGCAGATGTATAGAAATAACTACATTTTGGAAGCAGCAGCTTGTGTTTGCATTTGAAATGTGCTTTCTGATCATTGCATGCTCGGTCAAATGTCAAAAAGTGTCATTTCTTCGGCAAGCTAAATTGTCTTTTGGGGTCTTCTAGAATAGATAGACAAGATGAAGGGTTTTTATGAAGAATGGTTAGGGTTTTGCAAACTTAAAAACAATATTTCACTTTGTGTTTGATTCTTCAGTTCTTGACATCTTACAATCTTCCAATCGTTCTTGTTTGAGGGTTGCTTTATTACAATCGAAAGAGGTGGTTGTGTGTACTATTTTTCATTTTCTTAAATTAGACATATTATGAATATTTGAGAAATCCACACCACTTAAGAGTACCTGTGTATCATTGTTTTTTTTAATATAGATATATATATATATATATGTATGTTCGGCAATAATTTTTACCCTCTTCTCCGTTGACCCCTTCTCTCCCTTGTTTATGGAGATTGCTTGCAAGCCAGAAATTAATGAAATAAAGCGGTTGGAGTTGGTCCTCGACCACGGACACTCCGATGCTTAAGTCAGTAAATCGTATAAATAATAAGCTCATGTAAACGGAGAGAGAGAGAGAGAAGAAGATTAGAGAAAAATGAGTCGAAAGAAGAATTCTTACGTTGTCTTGATTTTTGGTATTTATAGGTGGAGTGTCTGTCTAGCTTTCAAATAGAACAATATTTTAACTATTGGGAAATTCGTGTCATGTCAATGTATATCTTTATATTTTTTCCCCTTAAATTATTGTCTTGGTATTTCTTTTCTTTTTTTTTTCTTTTTTAATTTTGAATCAAACACTTTTTAAATGATTGGAAAAGTCGTGCCACTAAGTCATGTTTACATGTTTTTAAATTTTTTTAAAGGTACATTTGAAGTTTTCTAATTTTTTTTAAAGGTATATTTGGAGTTTTCTAATTTTTTAAAGGTATATTCAGGGTGATAAAAAATTTAAAAAAAATTAATAAAAATTATAATTTTGTAATTTGTATGATTAAGAAGACGAGTCCAGCAACTCATTATGAGGCCGTTTGGGGGTTAAAAACAAGAAAAAAAGTGAAATTATTGGGTTTTTTTGTGTATTTTTTTAGTTACATTTTTTGTGTATTTGGTAGAATAATGTGTATTTTTTAGCTTTTTTTTGTAATTGTTAGATATTTGGTAAATTTTTTGTGTTTGGTATATTTTTTACTGTAACAAATAAAAAAAGTAGTAACTTTTTATTTTTTTTTACTGTAACAAATAAAAAAAGTGGTAAATTTTTATTTTATTTTTTATTGTAGTAAATAAAAAAAGTGAGAAAAATTATGATTCTAACAAATACACTAAAAGTTACAAAATATAACTTTTATTAATTTTTTTATTAATTTTTTAGCCTCCAAATGGACCCGATGAATATATATATATATATTATTTCTATTGTTAGGCTTTGGACAGGCACAACCTAAACTTTTTTATATGACAAAATTTTGTTGTAAGTAGACTCCAAATTCTGGACACAACCTCTCTCTCTCTCTCTCTCTTTGGTACTAAAGCAAATTTTTAATACTTTTATAAACTACGGTTCTATGCCCGGTCAAACCCATGCCCAACTTAACCCAAGTCAAATTGATAAAGGGTGCGTTTGGAGTCCCAAAAAAATCAAAAAAAAATTAATGGATGGGATTGATGTGATGTAAAAATGATAGGTGACAAAATATGATTGGAGAAATTTGAAAACTTTTGAAATTTTTTGAAATTTTTTGGTTTTTTTTGGAGCCTCAAACGAGGCCAAAATACTAGAGTAATAAGTGAGGGACAAAACGACCAACACAAGTCAAAATTTTTAGTACTTCTGGAAATTATAATGTAATTTTTTTTAATAAAATACTAGAGTAATAAGTGAGGGACAAAACGACCAACCCAAGTCAAAATTTTTAGTACTTCTGGAAATTATAATGTAATTTTTTTTAATAAATTATAATATTTGTAATTTATTAGTTGTGATTTTTTTTATACATATTACTTATATAACAAATTAGCTAAACAAATGAGGCCGTAATTAGGAAAGGGGATTAAGTAAGTATTTATTTAGTATTCTAGAGCATGCTACGTGAATAAAAAATTTAAATTTCATCATCTATCATTTTTACATTATATCAACACTAATTTTGATTTCTTAAACTTTTTTAAACTCCAAATGTCCTCTTATGATGACCTAATATAATATAATGACTTAATGGTGTTAATTTAATTAAATTAAAATTAATTTTAAAATAAGAATAAAAATTTAAAAATTTTTATTAAAAAATAATTAACACAAAATATAAAAAGACATGTGCCATTAAGACCCAATCAAAACAACACCCTTCGTCCTGCAGCTCCTCAGAACCCATTTAGTTCTATGATTGTCTTTTTCATGAGCACAAACTCAACTTTTTTTTTTAATTTTTTTTTTTCATAACAAAATTTTATAGGTATGCTCCAGATTCTGGATCAGCTTCTGAACACAACAGCTAACCCCCCTCCCCCCGGGCCCCGTTCAATCCCCATCTCTCTCTCTCTCTCTCTCTCTCACATAACAAAGCAATGTCGGAACCTCCAAGCACACTGGGAACAGCAATGGTGGAGACGCAACACCACAAGAGGCAACTCCAATATGTGCCCGTCTTCCACGGCGGCGCCACCTCCTCCTCCACTACACCCACCACTGCGACCGCCACCACCTCAATCTCACAACCACCCAGAGAGTACCGAAAGGGCAACTGGACCATCCAAGAGACTTTGGTCCTGATCGCGGCGAAGAAGCTCGACGACGAGCGTCGAACCAAAACCACCACCTCCTCCTCCGCTCGAACTAACGGCGGGGAGCTCAGGTGGAAGTGGGTGGAGAACTATTGCTGGAACAATGGGTGTCTGCGCAGCCAGAACCAGTGCAACGACAAATGGGACAATCTTGTTCGCGACTACAAGAAGGTCCATAAGCACGAGCTTCGATCATCCCAATCCAACGGCTCTGATCAATCCCTTCCTTCGTACTGGGCAATGGACAAACAAGATCGCAAGGATCGGAACCTACCCTCCAATTTGATCCCTCAAGTCTACGAAGCCCTTAAAGATGTGGTCCAAAAACGATGGACACGAAGAACCAGCCCTCCCCCCACTCAACAACAACCGCCGCCGCCCGCCCATCCGCCATCACCGCCGCCACGATCCGTGGCTCCTCCTCCGTCCGTCTCAGGTATCATTTTAGTTTAGATTGATGAGAGGAGAAGTACTTATTGTGGTAGTGAGTCAGTCAGAGGATGGCAAGTGGTTTATTGGTCAAACTCTACAGGTTTGAATGCTCTGCTCTGCACAACCCCACACACACACTGTTTTTGGATTTTGACATGCTACACCTCGTAGCACCGTAGCTACAATACAGCCCCTGATCCAAGTTACTTGGGTTACAGCTTTATTTATTTATTTTTATTTTTATTTTTATTTTTTGGGGGGTGTAAATTAACTGACCATTTCCTACACATATATAATTTGGATCTTCCACGGCCATTTGAAATTTAACGGCTTCCCTTATTTACAGATAATGTGAAAAGTCATTCTTTTCTGTTAATTTTTCGTCTAACGGCGTCAAAACAAATACATAAAAATTCTATTTAGTTTGCTATAGACTTATGAAAATTTTTAAAAATTATTTACTTTTTTATCTCAATACACGAATGAAAAGTCTATAACTTATCTCATTTTATCTTATTTTATCTCACTTTTTATCATTTCAAACACAAAACGGTAATTTTACACTTTACATGACTGATCATTTTATATTCAATTGTAGAAACACCCGATTCTTCCGAAACTGACTGGAGTGGAAGATCCGACCTAGAAACCAAACGGGGCAAAGCCCGGGATGTCGGATCAAGTATTATCCGGAGTGCTTCAACGTTGGCCCAGACCCTGAAAAGCCGGGAGGAGAAGAAAGCTAAGCGACACCGTGAGATTATGGAGCTGGAGGAAAGGAGACTTCGGGTCAAAGAAACCCGGAATGAAGTGAACCGCCAAGGGCTTTCGGATCTTGCGGCAGCCTTGAACAATCTTGCGGGTGGGATTCATTCACTCATTTCGGATCGGACCGACCCGGCTAACAAATAACTCCTAGACAGAAAATTTTTTTGGATCTCGTTTAGCTATCGTTTCTAATATATATTGGCGTGCATCCGGATATTCTCAGAATCACTATAAGCTTTGGTGTTACTGTTGTTATTGTAATATTTATATTTGCGCCTCAGGATCAGTCTTTAGTATAATGGTAAAATTGTTATTTTATAATTTAAAAGTCATGGTTTCAATACTCAAAAACAATCTCTCTATTTGCTGGTAATAAAATTATATATATTATCTTTCTCCAGTGTAGGCGTGAGCTTCATATACTTGATTGTCCTAGTTCTTGTTTTTGTGCCTATTTGTTTATTTTTGTGTGTACAATAACACAATATATCTCTAACATGTGGGAGAAAACCGGAGAACAACAAAAGATTGTATGATGAATTTAGTAGCCTAGAATAACTAAGAACAGATATGTAAAAGATTACTTAGGTAAGTATGTATTGGGAAATTAAATAAATATATATATATATATATATTGGCAAAAGTAATATATAGTCGGGAAGAGAGTACTATGGTAATATGTAAAATATTTTGAGTGCCAGTCAGCCATCCATGGTGGTTTTACAGAAAAGAAGGCTACCATCAGCAAAGAATAGATGTGTGGAGTCTGACGAGTATTTTGACCCCTTCGAATGTGCATCTCAATTGTTCTTCGCATAGAAGTTGGGAACGAAGCTCAAAGGAAAGGCTAAAAAGGCTGGGAGGAAAAGAGATGGCACCGAGTATTCCACTGGCAATTAAAAATCAAAGAGACTAAAGACACACTGCGCGGTGAGTTTGATTCAACGAGAGGAAATTTGTAGAACATAAGCATTTTTTTTCTGAAAATTTCAAAAGAATACGATCGATCAAAAGTCGTAGCCGGAACCCATCAGCCACACGGTCACCAAAGAATTTCTCCAAGCCCTTTCCCAATTAAAACACAAACTTAATCCAGACTGACTTTTGTTTGAAAGAAACCTTTTAACCTGAAAAATAAACCAAGATATTTTAACCACAACCACTAACTGTAAACAAGTGTAAAAAGGGCAGAGAACACACCCGGCACCAATATTAACTAGCATTGACAAAGCTAGTTAGGTGGGTATTATTCCCTTTAATTTTGAAAACAGCTAACAGGCACCTAAGAGGGGGAAGGCGGATTTTGATCTACAAAACAAATATGTACATAATATAAACGGCATGCGCTTTTTAGTTACTGGTCCCATACAACAGCCTTTTTGCTCCATCACACCCACTGCATTTTAAAGCAAAAATAGAAAGCAACATGAACCAATGAAATTTGATTCCAGCAATTGAAATTAAAATTCTTCAACTCAAGATGCTGGCAGCAGCTCGTAGACATTCTTGAAGCAGAACCTGCAGCATTGATCGATCATCTTCATTCCCATGTAACTGAAATCATTGAATTAGCAAGCCCCGATTCCTCAAAAGTTAAATTACTATCGTAGTCTAAAGACTTCAAAGCTCCTGGGATTGCCTGTGTCAAGCGAAATGGCTGTGTCCCTGCTTCCTTGAGTTGAGAGTAGCAGAATGACCATAGCAACTGAAAAACAAGGCATGCAAAATGAGCAGCCTTTGTAGGCTCCAAAAGTAGACATCAGATCACATGTAGCTAATATTTTTTATAGTAATGTGCTCTTCATAAACACCAGCCACCCTCTCCCCCAACCCACACAAAACCAAAATAATAATAATAAAGCCTATGGAAGAAAGCATTCAGGTTTACTCCCCATGCAAGAGGTTGCTACCTCACCCGCTTGACAAATATGAAGGCTACACTGGAATTTAGGCTGAATGCGGCAAGATCAGAAGTTTAATGATGATTACAGAGATGTTGGCCCAAGGCAAAAACTTAAGAA
This sequence comes from Vitellaria paradoxa, assembly GCA_019916065.1. NCBI lineage: Eukaryota > Viridiplantae > Streptophyta > Magnoliopsida > Ericales > Sapotaceae > Vitellaria > Vitellaria paradoxa. Next base: position 1,073,978 of record CM034237.1, read on the forward strand.
TTGAAAACTGGGATCCGGATCAATCAACTAAAACATACATATCTTAAACAAAGCCTTCTCTCAAGCGAACATTATCCAGAAATCATCCAATTTAGCCTACTTCAGTAAAAAATCACGGAGTTAGAGCTGTCCTATTCCAAATACACCTCTATAGCAACATTAGCGAAACTGATTCATTCTCTCTCGACTCTAGCCATAACTTCCACTTTGTGGTCTCTCTCTCTCTCTCTCTCTCTCTCGCGCGCGCGCGCGCTAACTCTGGGCTGTCCTAGCTCTCACCCCACTTGCCAACGGTGTGTGTCGCCATTGAAGATGATTGACATTGTTCCTAATTCATCGGACCGTCCTTGACACTGATCCACACACTTTAATGCATTTTTTTTTTTTTTGGATTAATTAATTAATGCATCTTACATTCAAGCAATGGAAATTTCTTTCCCATTTTTGCTTAAACACATCGTGTGGCACAAATGCAAGTGACCACTACCAAAGATGCAAGCAAATCATAAAGTTAGCCAGAAATGTTTACCTGTATAGGATCAGTACGGAGGAAGTTCCTCTGAAGCCTGCGACCATCAGGAAGACGAACTCCAACCCTGCAAAGCAGGTTCCTATCACCCTTGGGCTCTTCAGGAAGAGGTGGATAAGTAGGCTTCTTTGGAGAGCTCGTCTCTTCTTCCTTGTCAAAATTACTCACATCCTTTTCTTTTGAGATGACAACACCCGGATCATCTTTCATGCTTTCCATTGAAGCTGCCATTGCTGGTAACAGTTCCTCATCTTCTTCGTTAGTTGTGTCTGCAGCCACTGGAGTCTCTGAAGTCAGTTTTTATTTCACATTCTTAGTCCAAATTATGTAATACCAAGGAAAGATATATAAAGAACTAAACAGTCAAAGGACAGAATCTACATGATATATGAAGGGGGCGTTTGGAGTAACAAAAAGTGAGATAAAGTGAGATAAGTTGAGATAATTTATGAGTTTGTAATTTGTGCAGTGAGATAAAAAGTGAATAACCTTTAGAGGTTTTCAAAGATTTTCAGTTTTTCAGTGTTTTTCATTACACCAAACGGACCCAAAACTTTGGTACCAGATATCGAATTTCAACTCATATTTAGGCTTTTCAGAGGTAATGTTAAACAAATACACATTTAAAGAGGGTGGAAAAGCTAGATGATTGTTCCATAAAAGTGTGAACAGTGGACGAGCTTTTTTTTTTTTTTTTTTGGTTAATAAATTTTAGGGATACTTCATTTTTTTTAAATTAAGATTTATTGTACTTGATCCTTTTTGTGTTTTGATGTCAATACAGGATAAAAATAAGCAAGAAACTAAGAAAAACAATGAAGTCTAGATGTCCAAGGCAGGGAATTACACTGCCAAAGATTGTTAGAATGAATCTGGAGGATACAATGTTCACTGGAATGAAGTTTGGTGCACGCATTGAATCTTCCAAAAACCATTCGAACAAAAATTTCCAGAATTGAATGCAATCCTTCTCGACCAAAATAGTTTGAATGGTTTTAGTGCAGTCAGGATTTTGCAATGGGTATAAATTGAATAGCCATTTGTCACTCTTGCCTCTTCTAGATTGTAAACCCTAGATATTGAGTTTCCTTCTTCCACTACTTGTAACTAATACAGTTGCCAAAGCTAAGGGGGAATCCATTGAGTTGCATGGGATTGATTTTTACTCAATAAAGGTACTTTGTTTCACAAATATATTTTACTTTTTATCTCTTGAGTGATTGAGAAATTATTTTCAAATAGTTAATTGCTTGACAAAATTGATTGATTGATTGCTTGTCAACAGAACTGAGTTTTAGCACATACAATACTTTTGATTTCCTACAAGCAAGTTTAACTTGAGTTTATTGAATTAAAATTAATCTTTCAAACTTTCCATTTTCATTGCAAAACCTTCTGGATTTCTAATTCTCTAGTGATAAAGAAGACTGAATAATCAATAACGTTTGAGTAATAAATTGACATCATACACATCAATCAGTTGAACCCGGAAGCCGAAGCTATGTCATTCTATGGATTTACATCCTTTTAATCTCATAGCTTTTACATAACACTTCAACTCCTTACAAATAAAGCTTTCACATCTACTTTCCTACACCCTTGATGAACTTGGTCTTCAATCCAATCCCTAAAGATGATACTCGGACTACATTGGAAGAGCATGTAGTGTATGATGTAACATAGTTATCTTTCTTCTCTTCAACTTCCAGCATGATTTATTAAACCTCACCAACAGTTCAGTTTTGACCATGTTCTATCCTCAAAACTTCTACTTCACCAGCTTAAAACATTTTCTTCCTCAAACAAGCAACAACAGCAACGAAGGTTGAGCAACCATAATTGCACGAAAAAAAAATATATATATATATTAACCAACCACCACCACTGGCACCATTTATGGGCAAAGTTCACCCTACCGAACAAAAAATAATAATAATAAATTAAAAAAAGAAAATAAATACATCACCGCTTCATCACTTCTTTAGAATAGAAACACCATGTTTTTTCTACAATTCCAGCCATAATAAAATTAGCTCGATCAACCTGAATGGAGAACTTTCAACAATGTCCTACATCACTTTGGTATCTTAGATCTAGGAGAGAGTTTTTGTAAATTTGTCCTACATCAACAACTTACCGTGAGAACAAGAACATGAGACTCAATGAAGACGATCATCATTGATGGATGACCAGCTCTCATCATTCAATGCAATAGATAACAAATCATTATGCAGATGTGCATATAAAGATTCATCCATGACAATACCATATGTTCAACGGCATGAGAACACATTAAAGTTGGACATACCTTGTATTTTGTGTGGTGAAGTCTGAGAACTCTCTCTCGGCCGTTTATGAGATAGACTGACATGATGATCCTTGGGACTTCCATCCATGAATGGTAATAGATCCTGCAGTAAGATTTCCATAATCAGACTACAGTATGCTGAAGAAGAAATCTGATTTCAAATTTCCATTATTATCATGCTCATTAGAACATCTCCTGTAGAGCACTTATCAACTAAATTCCAAGAAACTAAAATATTGGCAAATCAATGATAGCATAGATCTTTCTAAAATGCACCTCCAGTAAACTCTCTGGTTGAATCATTCCACGCCATGAGCGCATTTTCTGCCCTGTGATGGGATCAATGACAAGGATTACTGGAACAGCATCCAATTTGTAATAGGTACACACCTTCCTGCCCTCCTCTGTGTCATCGTATATCTATATGCACAAAATCGGACAACCAGCATCACTTAAATAGGATAGAAATGAAGTTATTATCAGGAAAAAAGGGGGTAACATTCTTCTTTTTTGCATTCAATAGAAATGTCAGAACAGGTAAAGGAGAAGTTCTCTCTCTCTCTCTCTCTCTCTCGCTCTATAAAAGGGGTAACATTCTTCTTTTTTGATTCAATAGAAATATCAGAACAGGTATCATATACCCATATGCACAATAATCAGATAACCAACATCACTTAAATAGGATAGGAATGGAGTTCTTATCAGGAAAAAAGGGGAGTAACATTCTTCTTTTTCAATTCAATAGAAATGTCAGAAAAGGTAAGAGAGAAGATCTCTCTCTCTCTCTCTCAAAGGGCGTATCATTCTTCTTTCTGATTCAATAGAAATATCAGAACAAAGAATTGAAAGCACATGCATTTACAAACTCAAAATGGCACATGGTAACATATAATAAATAATATTACCAATGATTTAGATAATATTGGCTAATACCAAGTAGTATTAACTGATATGTATTCACATCTACAAGGCTCTCTCATCTGCACTTTAAGTGTCTCAAAGCATATTGTGTTCTTAAGTACCCCTAAAACATTTCACTTAAAATTATGTACGTTCTCTCGATTTTTTGCTTTTCATTTTTGTCATCATGAGATCATACATATCACCAGAATAAAGAATCTTATTCCAGACCAGCAAAAACCAATGTTATCACTAGCATGAAGATTAGATATATAGACAACTGGCAGAATTTGTAGTACCAGCTCGATACAAACCTGCCAGAAGATAAAATTAGAACTGATAGTTTGAGCAACAGCTTCATTTGCCCAGGTGTCACGATTAAGCTTCACAAAGTATAAAATACCAAAAATGTTATGATTCCAAAAAAGTAAAAACAGAAGGTTTCAAACTAGAAAGATTTATTGCATAGTACCGTATGTGAGCTGAATTCCCTCGTGGATTGCACATTTACAAGGAACCACTTGTCCTGGCTTTTAGCATCATCTTTTGCCTGCAATTTTGGTACATTAGTGACAAAGATCAGCATAAATTCAAATTGTAAACGCATTAGCAATGATGTCAAGTATTCAAAACCCTCAGTGTTCACTTGGAATAGGATATGAAAGAGAGGCAAGGACAAACTGCCCTACAAACAAGAAAAAAACTGGTGATAAAAGAAATCTAACGGAACAACTAAAATTCATCCCCATGAGCAACAACCAACACTGTCACTAGAGAACATAGAAAGGGAATGTACACCCCTCGTTGCTACCTAGGAAGCCAATTTCTCATTAAATTAGGATCAGATCAACAACAACCAAAGTTTTCTTCCCCCCCCCCCCAATTTGAAATAGTAAAACATTTCCATTTCCTAGGAGACTAACATAAAACCTAACAGAGTAATAATTTTAATGTTTCCATCAAAGCACAATAAAATACAACATAATATATTAAAATGTGAGTCTTTTAAATAATTCATCATTAGGATTCTGCAAATTTAGATAGAAAAGTCCTGACTAACCGATTCCAACAATTGACATATGTGGGTCATGAGGGTCCCACATGTGACTGACAGTAATGGGCCGCTTGGATAGATTTCTACTAATCAAAAAATATATATTTAAATAGATTTCAATTCAAACTTCCAAACATTTCTATGTATTTTTAGATTTTTGTGTCACTTCCAAAATAGTTCCATCTTTTTGCTTAATCAAAACAACCTACCAAAATGAAGTATTGATTCTTGCCCTAGATTTTGCTTAACCACTTCTATTCACTAATTAAATGCCACGGAATTGAGCAAAACATCTACAGAAAAATCTGCTTAAGTGCAATGAAGAGTAGACCAACCAGAAGAGCAAGAAAAGAACCGCACAAAGTGTCTTAACTAAATTTTAATGCACTTTCTGGTCTAAAACACTGTGAATTTTGTAGTTAGCATTGCACCTAAAATCCTTCCAACACTCGGTCACCACAATCAATTCTAATTGTCCAATGCCTGTTATGTTCTGGTAAAGCCAACCATTGCATTCCTCATAAAGTTGGCTTCCCAATATGAATTCCAATTCGATTATATTTTCATGCTAATTTAAGTAGCATTGGCTTCACAGGACTCAAGTTCAAACACTAGTCATTGGCAATTTTTTGTTCTCTTCCATGTACATGGCAAAAAGTGATTTTGATTTGCCTTTAAGGTAGCGTTTGTATGTAAGGATTTGAAATGAAGGAATTTGACACTAATTGTTAATGGAGAACTATTCAAATATATACTTGATATGGGTTTCAACTTTAAATTAAAAGAGTGGACATTGTGGGTAAACATATTTGAAATAATCACATAAAATTAGTTATTTGAAACCTTTAGCATTAATGATTCAAGTTGTACAAAAATCATAACAAAATAGTTATCAATTTACCCATGGTAGCCAGCTTCCTTTTTTTAAAGGGTAAGTTACACTGTGCACCCTTATAGCATACACCAAATCTTATTTTAGTCCCTCTATTTTCAATTGTAAAAGTAAAACCCTAAGGATTAAGTTCCAACATTAAATAAATGTGGCAAAAAAAAGCCACGTCCATTGTGTGATGGACACATTATTTTTTGTCAACGATTTTGACAGAAAGTCCACGTTGAAACTTGACCATAAGTTTAAAAACTTGACTATTACAATTGAAAATTGATCGACTTAAGTGATATTCGTAGTAAAGTAAGGGCACAAAAGCTCATGACCCAACTTGATAAGACAATAGTTTATAATATTTTTAGATCTTTTCTAATGTTTATTTATTATATTTTAGAACAAAAATAGCGCCTTTTTGGTTTAATCGAGTTATTCGTGAGCCGATCTTTAAGATTAAATTCTCCTTTGTCGAGTCGAATTTGAGCCTATACAAAAGCTCGAGCTCGAATCCTAGCCCCACTTCCCCCCCTTTTTTTTTTGGGGGGGGGGGACAGCGCTACAAAATAACTACAATAAAATCCTAATGTTTGCATTAAGTAGTACAAATCATCCTAAAAAATAACTATATTAACTAGTTATTGTACTCAGGTATACATATTATATATGAAATACGTATTTTTTTTTGGTAACATCGTCTAAAAAATTTCATGTCATAATCTATTTGTTTCCCATGTATGTGTCCGTTCTTCTTAAAGGAGAGACAAAATAAGCAAGCAGAGTAACTAGGAAACTGTAATTTTAAGCGTCGGATATGGGCCATTTTAATTAGTGGATGTTGTCTCATGTCATTACAACAGTGCTGTGGATCCTAAATCATGATATAACATGAAAGACGAGAGAGCTAGCTCAAGTGGAAAAAGCACTCCCACCATACCAAGATGTCATGCGTTCAAGTCATTCCAACCCAATCCCCTAATAAATAGGATTTCTCTGTCAAAAAAATATGAAATATGTATGAACAATATACCAAGTCTGAAGGCACATATCCAAAATAAGACTTTGCTAAGATCGTAGCAAAAGCCTATGTTATTACACAAATAGCTATTAATGCCAAGAATTGTTACCAATTTCCACCCATGAACATTTAAGTAACATAATAAATTTTACCAAAAAAAAAAAAAAATTATATAGAAAGTAACCTATCAAAAAATAGAAGATAATATAAACCAAAAACCATTACCTTTTCAAAGGGACCATGATGCATCATAGCAAAAGGAGGACGATATAAAGATGCAAGATTATCTCGAGAATTATCCGTCATAGATGTGGCACCTTGGTCTGATTCCCAAACCCCAGGGTGTTTCATTTCCTCACCAAAATTGCGGAAGGGAACTACAGAATGAGCTTCACGTGCTGGATATCCCATCCTTGATCTGAAGTGAAAGGAAGAGGGAAACAAACACCTTTTACAAACAATATAATGAACAAAGAGGTAGAACAACAACAACAAAAAAAACAAAACAAAAAAGAGAGAGAGAGAGAGAGAGAGAGAGAGGGGTAACCAAGTTGCCATTAAAGATAGGATCCATGCAGCCTCAACAAAGCAGACGGTTTAACAGTGAATGAGAAGCAAACGCATTGACATTTGATTTTATTTCATTTCAAATTAAAAATTTCCCCGCCAAGGTAATTTTATATAAGCAGACAATATAAATTGGGTTAGAAGAAGGGTCGGCAAAATAAGACAAAAAAGGAACAAAACCTAACATAAACTGACCAAAGAAATAAGGACACAACTGAAATATAAGGTAGGTCCAAAAAACTGAAGCAATAGTTGGGAATGAATAACTGGAGCTCCGTTAGTTCCAGTGATATCCGTTTCCACCAGATCTATTTGATATAACCCAAAAAAAAAAATAATAATAATAATAATTGTTATAGAAGAAGCTAGAATGAAGATATTGAATTCTCATGACATTATCCAAATATCATATCGAGAGTGCAAAACACAAAATATTGCCCTGCTTAGGTGCTTAAGTAACTGAAACCCAAACGTGTAAATGAAAGAAAGACAACACAACAACCAACACAAACAACATCATCCATATCCCCCCAACATATGCTTCAAAAAATGCCTATTGTGTCACATTAAGTAAATCACAGGCGATCAAAAAATAAACAAGTAAATAAACGATTTAATAATAGGCAGGTGCCCTTACTAGCCAGGAAAAAAAAAAGGCAAGTGCCCTCCATTCCAACAGCATGCAGAGGCAGTTCCTTTCAAAATAACAATATTCTTTAAGTTCTTCATGACATGTTGAAAAATACAGTGCCTTAAATTATTCATACCACAAATAAAACATGAACCCGGTGCCACCAACGAAACAATGTATTGGAAGGATATATGTTTTATGTATATCTCTCAAAAGACCAAAGGGCAGTGCAGATAAAACATTGACATGTATAAAGAGGTGAAAAGAAAAAGAACAGTTAACCACTAGATCCTGAGATCATATCAGAGTATCATCTAGAATTACAAAGGCAAGATTAGTAAAAGACATACCCATAGAGGATGGCACTATCATAAAGAACCTCCCTTTTCACAGGTATAGGAGCACGTACTTGATTTCCTTCATCTTCTCTCGCATTTTCATTACCAACAATGTCCTCCTTTACTTCACTGAATCAAGAATAGAATTAGAAATTGAAGATAAAGATGGACATACTGCAACACAAAAATCAGATATTTAAGGCCACCATCTCAAAAGTACCCCAAGTTTTGACCATCTAGGATTTTATCATTTTCCGAGGGTGGAGAGTATGAAGCCGATGCCGCTATGCCCCCCTCATTTCCAACATAAAAGAGCTGAATAGCTTCCTCAAGCTTCCAACTTGTGGCCTGCAGCCACAGGATCCCACCATCAAGTTTAACATAAGAAGAAAGTTTCATGATATTGAAAAGTAAGGCTCCTTTAACATTTCCATAAAATATTTGAAAATGAAAAATTTGAAACAAGTATCATCGATGGCAATTAGCATAATATTGAATATTGATGAATTTTACTATTATTGATATATTTGGTTTGAGGTTCCAAGTTTCCAACAATTACAATGAAAGGTGGACCAGAACAAGATTCATATCAACTCATCACACATACTACCACACATTTTTGCTCATTCAAACCTTTTAATAAAAGAATTGCATATGAATTTCAGGAGTAAATGTCACTTCTCTGAGCAGTTTTGAACAAAATTTAGAAGCTCAGCTAACTTTGAAACAAAAAGATGCATCACAGCAAAAATATTTTCATAACCTTTATCTTTCTTGTGTCAGTAGATAGGCATCTCACGAAAGTTGTAGGGATGGAGGACAACCTACAATCACATATATAGAATATGCAGCAAAACTCCAAACCAATACTCATATCTATTGAGTTTTAGGAACTTTTCGGTGTCTATATTGCCAGATCTTGCTTCTTGTCCTTTGTTTATTATTCGAGGGAATTGGATTGCTATCACCAACAATATCGTATTTTAATTTCCCTCAAGAGGAGTTTCAGAAGCATGAATATCAAAAGGATGTGGGAAACAGTGCTTATCTATTGTACTTTTTTTATGGATCAAATGCACGATCCTGATTGATTTATTTAAGACAGTAAAACTACAGGGATTTGCTAAGAATCAAGCAACTAATGAGAAACCTTCTGTAACAAAACCGATATTTAATGCATTTTACTTCCACAATAGTTTTGGGCAAAATGGAACCAGAAACAGGATTCCAAAACCAACTGCAACAATTCAGGAAAAAAAAAGGGTCAGTTTGAACAAGCCAGCCAGGCATATTCTAACACCAAAAACTCGAGCAAACTCTTACATTGCAATGTGTCCCATAGAATTGAAGCACGCTCACAACAGTGTTTTTCACACCACGCAAAGAGTATAACAACGTATCCATACAGCCCAAAATACAAAACAAGTCATCCAACTGCTCCAAATTGCATATTGCTAAATAGAAGTGTCCGAGAGAATTATAAGTTTATAACAGTCTGCTTAATTGATAAATTCTCAACAAGATAGTTATAAATTTCAACCCGTTTTCTGATTATTCGAAGTACACTTTTTTAAATTTTACATATACATATCACAAAGTGCTCTATCTTGCATATATGGAAGTGTCTGTCATGAGATTAGTGTCCCAGGTTTGTGAATTCACCATTATCTCCAATCCAGAAACGGCAGAGTCCATAAATCCAAGAAGATTTCACCAAAGACTTTATTCAAGCCTCAATTCCGGATACTTTTTTAATACTATCATCAGTAAATTCTCCCATTCAAGATCAATCGACAGGAAAATAACTACGTACACCAACCACATTTAAGCCAAGCAATTGAACAAACAAAGGGCACATATACATATAGAGGGACCTGTAAGAATTGTCTGGCGGTGTCGGCGGTCTGGCCGACGGCGATTTCGAGAAACGAAGAGACCATGCTCTGCTGGTCGGTAGGAGACAGGACTCCATCCATCTTCCTCGCTGGTTTGTCTGCCCACTCGAACCAGCAATTTGAAACCCTAAAAGAAAGCAGAGACAAAGAGCTCAGCTCGCTACGCTTGGCAGAGATTTCTAGCGAGAAAAAAAAAGCCCACCAGAGAGCCAGATCAGAAAGTAATACTTTCAGGAAACACAGACGGTAAACCCAGCTTGCTCTATGTATTGTATGTACACATACATAACTCAAAATCCCAAAAGAAATTATATTACACAACTTTTTTTTTTAATTTATTTTTTGCAAAATCTATTCGATTTGGTGCTCAATAATTCTCAATAAATATTCATAAATTTTAATTGTGTACATGCTGCATGACTTATGAAACTGTCATATGTATCATTTTATATTAATTTTTTTAATTTAAAAACACATTATATAAATATTAGGAAACAAAAATTAATTATTGAGGCAACTTTTAATGAAGAGAAAAACTAAACGTGAAGATAATTATAAAAATTATTAAAATATTTATGGATGTACTTGGAGTGTTGGTTTAGGAGGGAGAAAAAAAATACTATGGGCTCGTTTGGCATAACAAAAATATCTAAAAAAACTCTATAAATCTCTAACAACCCCTCTACATCTAATTTTCCCGCCATCACTAATTTCAAAAAATTTCAATATTTCGCTAAAAAAATAAAAAAAATCTAAAAATAGGTTAACCAAATGTGTAAATTTTTTATACAATCACATTCTTCGTGTCGAAAGTTTTCAAATGAGTACCATTGTCACTATTTTTTTAAAATTTTTTTGGATCCGTGGAAACGGATTTTGAAAACTGTTCCCACAGTTTGTGATTTTTCAGAAAAAAATGGCGCCAAAATTAACCCAAAACCACATTTTATCTCAATTTATCTTATTTTTCCTTACTCCAAACGAACCCTATACGATCTTTAAATATACCCAAAAAAATTATTTTTAGATAAATAAAAGTGACTTTAATTTTTTTATATAGATTATTTACTTTTACATATATGTTATATTTATGCCTATAAAATTAATGATTTTTTGGGTACAAATATAAAAAAAAAAAAAATTGTGCTTTTATATTTTTAATTGTAAAGTCTTGTGGCAAATCCAATCAATATCTTAGTTAAATTAGGAATGCTATTCAAGTTTCCTAAAGTGATGCAAATTGAAGATTTGAAGAATTCTAAACAATTAAGGAGATAAAATGAATCAAGTTGACCAAGATTTTGAAGAATTCTAATTGGTGTGAAGAATTACAAAACCTAATGGAATTCGGACGCAGCCTTCTGGAACATGAATGGAATTCCAGTGTACCTCGCAGGCACGGTGCGGGGAGCGCGCGGGTGCGCCCCAAGCACGTAGGCAGCCCGAAGGGAGCGCGCGGGTGCGCCAAAGTGTCTCAGAAATTCCAGTGAGGTCCGCAGGCTGGAGGATGGGAGCGCGAGGGTGCGCCAGTGTTATTTTCTAAAGCATAAAAATTCCAGTGCAGGTCGCAGGCTGGAGGATGGGAGCGCGAGGGATCGAGTTATGAATATTTTGTTCGGATTCAATTTCCTATTTTGTCAAACTAGGGCAACTTTGTAATCCTATATATATGTGAAACCAACTCTGTAATTGTAAGAGGTAGGAGAACATATTATAGGGACCTAGAGAAAGAGTATTTGGGTATTGAGAGCTTTCATGTTCTTTCTCTAAATTTATCTTGTATTTTCTTTTCACTTTCTGTGTGAGACAGAAAACCTACTTGTAGGATTTATCGAGTGATTCGAGCAAGAGTGACGAAAGGATTCGTGCGAGTGATTCGTAGAGAGTTTGAGTAGAGTCTTGTAACCCGTTGATAGTGGGATTGTAAATAGAGGTTTTTCTCCCTGTGATAGGGTTTCCTCGTTATTCTCTTGTGTGATTACTTTTACTGTGTGTGTGATTGTGTGGGTTTGGAATTTTCATGTCTTAAAAAATTGAATACTTAAAAGAAAATTCTTAAACGAAGATTACCATAAAGTTGATTGAACAACAAATTTATTAAAAAATAGGGTATACATTACACTAAAAATTGTAAAAAAGTGTACATTTGGATTGAAAATTTCATATCAACAAAATTAAAATTTAAAATTCTAAACATATAAATTTTTATTTTAGAGAAAATTGGTTTGTATTGCGCACCTATGGTAGAATAAAAATTTACATATTTAAAATTTCAAAATTTTTTCAGTTTATTAAATTTAATAAACTCAATTTTCAGTCCAACAGTTCTTTTCTTTTTAAAAAATTTTCTTAAAATTATAATTTAATTAATAAACAATAAATGCCTAAAAAGAGATGGTTGAGTATGGATGGGCCGATCATTTTAAAATATCACCACTTGAAAGCAAAAAATCAACTAGTGGGCTTGTGAATGTTTCGAATTTTGGGCTCTTGCAGCAATTTTGTTTACAATTGGGCCCATGGACGATTGAATTGCCTAGCTAGTCCAAGCCACTTAATTGATCATTAGTTTCGCTTTGAAAGTGTTACAGATTCATACTTTTTTATAATTATAGATTCATATCATTATCAACCCACGCTGCTAGAATTTCAGGGCTAATTTGGTTTTATTTTTATTTTTATTTTCTATTTTCTGTTTTGAACTTATTTTTTATTTTATGTTTTTGAAAACAAAAAAATAGTTCAAAATGTATTTGATCACTTGTGTTTCAAAATTTGTTTTACAATATAGAAATTAAGTTTACATATAAAATAAAAAATGATAAAAAGTCGTTTTGAGAGTTTTTAACTCAAAATTAAAAAAAATTCAAAATAATGAAAATATAGCATTTTTTGTTTTCTTATTTAAAAATTTTTAAAACATGAAATAAAAACAAGAAACAGAATACAAAAAAGTAAACCAAATGTCACTTTATTTTTGTTTCAGATCCCACGGATCAAGGGATAGTCTTAAATTTTATGAAGCCAAAATTCATAATTCATTTAATCTATAAACAAAAAGTAATGCTCGAGAAAGATTAAAACAATGGAAACATAATCTTCTACTCTAAGGAAAGTAATACACATGCCATGATGCTTAGATTCCCATTTAATAATGAATTCCAATCTTAGGTGGACTAGTTAATGTTTTCGAGTTTTTAATACTTCCCTATCTTGTAAATTTTCCTAAAATCACAAAATTTCCAAACTTGCCAAGTTTTCCCAAAATCAACTACTTTCCTAAATTGATTATTTCCCACAAAGATTGACGAGTTCTTCAATTTTGCTAAATTTCAAAATGAGGAAAATTTCTACAAGTGTTTTAATTTACTAATTTAGAAAATTTCCTAGATTGTGATTTTCTTGGTTCAAGTGGAGTTGATCAAACACTTCATTTCAATGGGGGCTCATAGATAATTTTATCCCATCGCAACTTCTAATCCGCCCAATAAGTAGCTTAAAAGACAAATACCCATACTTAAGAATTCTTTTACAACAAATATAAGGTTTTGAGAATAATTCTAGTAACTGTGGAAGGGGCCTGTAACTCCCATGCATTATTCTTCACTATTTGCTTTCCTGGTTGAACATGCAATAATATTAAAAAGAAATATTTCATTTTCATTGCCTATATAGCCAGCCTATCATGGGGGTCTATCTTGGGATGGTTGTTTTTCGGATGGCCTTTTCACTAATTAACATTAATTAGGCTGTGTTAACTATATTAAAAAAGAAAAAAATTATATAAAATAATAAGATAAATTAGAAGATATTAACAGTTTTTAGTATGATTAGGGGTTCGATCGAAGGAGAATAAAATAAATAGACAATTGTCAAAAATTTTAAACTTTTTATTTAATTAGTAATAAAAAATAAGTAACTCCAATTTCTTTACTTTCTCTTTTAATTTTTTTTTTAAATTTTTCTTTACAAATCTTGACTCCAAACATAATTTTATAATGCATTCGTCAGTGAACATGCTCTGATGAATCATTAGTATCCATCTTCTGTTTTGCACTTTTCCATTCCGAGGAACCCCCAGCCGTCAACTTTGGATGCCACAATGATCTGATCTGTAGTGCTCTTTGTTGCGCATGATTAAACTTTCTAAACCAACGACCCACAAGTTAATTAGCCTCAGCTTGTGCAAACGCTTACATGGTCAATCCATTCTAATATAGTAATATTGATTAATTTCTTGCTAAGCTAAATGATATATATATACACACACACGCGTAATTTAATGCTTGTTTTATGACTCTCATTTGTAATATATATATATATATCTCTCTCTCTCTCTCTCTCTAAGTTCAATGACTATCAAGTGAAACACTGCCGAGTTCTTAATTATAAGAAAATTATGTGCACAAATGTGGAAAATTAATTGAACCGCCGACACACCTGAAGAAAAAAACACTCTCTCTCATAGTCACACACACGCCAAAAAAAAAAAAGAAAGAAAAAAAAATTTACGGATAGATAAAGAGATATGATTTTGTCATTATATATACACTATGTATAAAACAAGTCAAAACAATTTTATCATAGACAAGCTTTCCAATCCCAGAAAGAAACCATGCTTTGTGAAACCGGGGCACAACATAATTGATTACCCTCGAGAGTCAGAAGATTTCAATTGTTGGATGTATGTGCATATGTACATACAGATGTACCTTTCATGATATATATATATATACACACATATATGAAGAGCATTTTGTTGACACCCTTTCTTTTTGTGGACTTGTCGAGGCCTAATTCATCTTCGCTTTTAACCTCAACCATATGTTTTGAAATGCCTTCCTAGTATATAATATATATATATATATATATATATGTTATTGGCAACTTGTGGCTAATAAAGTTCTATCGCATCAAAATCAAAGTCCATGTGGGTAATTGGTTCTTCTGGCTAGGTAGAACAGTCTGTTTCTCCACTTTCAAATTTTAAAAATAAGGGAAAAAAAAGAAGAAGGAAAGAAGTCTTTCTCACTGTAAAGCAAATTCTAATTAAGCTCATATACACCAACCATCAGAACACAGCACTTTAAGCTATATATATGTATACATATATTTGTATGCATTGCAATCAATAATATTGGTCCAAATCTAATCTTTTATTTAGCACTTGGACAAGATGTGTTATTAAGATGCATGAACTATTTAATTGGTCTCATTGGAATAGATATGCCAACATATTTCTTTCATTGAGTAAGCAGATTTGTTTATGTTAAGGTAAGCAATTTATAAAAAAAAAAAAAATCCTACCTTTTATATGTATTATCAAAATTTAACTTTTTTTGAGGGGTTCAAATATAGTCATATTGACCATAAACGCCATTAATTTAAAGATCAAATGTACAAAAAAAAAAAAAAAAATTAGGAGAATTGAGGCTTGCTTATAAAAATTATAAGACAACAAGATGGAATAGAGATTTGTTAGACATAGTCGCGATTGGTTTGACGGTTGAAATTATACAATCGCGACAACGTCCTCGATGGATGAATAGAGAATAATACAGTTGCGAGTTGACCTGAGTTAAAAATATTCTTATCTACACTCGTCGCTGAGTTTCTATAACTCCGGCTGCTGCTGAGATATGCAATTCAGAAGTGCTCGGCAAAACAAAACAAAACACCACACCTTAAAAGCAATGGTTGACATTTACAGGTTCCCCCTTGAGGGGGCCACAGATTGTGGTGGAGCTAGACTAGGACACTTAAAATAATAATAATAAATTAATTAATTAATTAAGAAAAGTTAGCGGCCAATTCCACACCCCTGCGAATGAATTATAAAGCCGTGTGGGATTGCTCCTTTAACAAACAGGTCAACACGTTTCTTTTACTTTCTTGAGGTTGCTAGCCATATATATATATATATATATATATATATATGTATGTATTGTTAATTATAATATGCTAAACGAGCAAACACTACTTTAATACATTGGTCATATTCCTTTACAAAATTAAAGTTTCTAATTATAAAATTATATGTATAATGGATTTCTAATTAATTCTTCAAATTCATTAATTATTAAGGTCGTGTGCCATTACATAATCTGGCTTGTCTCACCCAATCCAATTCCAAAAAAAAGTGCAAGGAATTGTGCCTTCCTTCCGACACGTGTGGAGCAATTGTGACAAGTGGACGACCTTTCTCTTGGAAAGTTAAAGCACGCCTAAGAAATGACAATGGCTGCCACTATATATGGTAATGGATCGAGCTACCCGTCTTATTGGGTTCTAGTATGCACTTATTTTTGTCTAATTCACCTAACTTTGTAACATTTTTTTATTTTATGTATATATACATATATATTGTTTAGAAACGTTTCCGGATTGAGGTGTAAAACTTGATAACTAGTTCTAATTTAGGCATAATTTTAATTTGTTTTATCTTTTCTTTTGGTTTAATTAGTAAAAAGGTGAAAAGAGGTCATGGGCATAACATACGTAGAATGAATTGCATATATTTTATCAAATCAAACCAAATCAAACCAAACCAAGTCTTTTCTCACTAGGTGGGGTCGATTATATGGATTTGTCGACGCCAATTCACTACAAAAAATCACACAATTACCGACCAAAAATTTGATCGCTAAAGGGTATAATTTAGTTGGCGAAACATTTTCCGACCAAATTTATTTGGTCGGTATTTGGTCGGCGAAGGTTCGTCGGGGAAACTTTTCCTGACCAAAAAATCATTTGGCCGGTAAATGTAAAACCTTTCCCGACTAATTGGTCGGCAAAGAATTTTTAATGGGAAAAAATACAAAATCTTTTGCCGACCAATTGGTCGGCAATTCTTCACTTTTCCCGACCAATTGGTCGGCAATTGTACACTTTTTCCGACCAATTGGTCGGCAAAAAGTTTAGAATTGAAAATTTAAATTAATTTAAAAAAATAAAAATTTAAATGTGGTGCCACGTGACATTATTTGTTGACATGTCATCATGCCACATGGCACCTTGGTGTTGTGCCACGTGTCGATCTATCATTATGCCACGTGTCGTCTCTATATTTTTGAGATTTTTATTGTTGTTGTTGGTGAGACTCGAACTTATGCCATCTCTTTGGAAGCTGGCGTGTTTGGCCACTAGGCCAAGCTTTCATTTGTATATATATTTTACATATTTATATATATATTAAAAAATTTTAACACTTTTGCCGACCAATTGGTCGCCAAAAGTGTTAAAATTTTTATTATTTTTATTTAATTATTTTAACTTTATTTGTAATAATTTTTTTTACACTTTTGCCGACCAATTGGTGGGGAAAAGTTCCCTTAAATTTTTATTATTTTTATTTAATTATTTTAACTTTCTTTGTAATAATTTTTTTATACTTTTTCCGACCAATTGGTCGGCAAAAGTTCCCTTAAATTTTTATTTAATTATTTTAACTCTCTTTGTAATAATTTTTTACACTTTTCCCGACCAATTGGTCGGGAAAAGTTCCCTTAAATTTTTATTATTTTTATTTAATTATTTTAACTCTCTTTGTAATAATTTTTTTACACTTTTCCCGACCAATTGGTCGGAAAAAGTTCGCCTTTAGCGACCAAATTTATATTTAGTCGGGAAAAGTTGCCCTTTAGCAACCAATTAGTCAGGAAAAGTTATCCTTTGGCGACTAACATTTTTTTGGTCGGGGAAAAGTGACTACTGGCGACTAAATTTATATTTGGTCGGGAAAAGTTACCTTTAACGACCAAATTTATATTTGGTCGGGAAAAATGGTCGCCGAAAGTGTGATTTGTTGTAGTGATTAGATCTGTTTAGGGGCATGTCCTCTGATAAATCTAGGTAGGTCAGGTCATGTTTAATGGTTTCTTTCCAGCTTCTCTTGGGTCTTCCTCTACCTCTCCTACTCCTGGCAATCTCCATATTTTCACATCTTCTAACAGGTGCCTCTGCTGGACGCCTTCTAACATGGTCAAACCATCTTAATCGGTTTTCTCTCATTTTATCTTCAATCGGTGCTATTCTTACTTTGCCCCTAATCTCTTCGTTCCTAATCCTATCTTTCCTTGTAATCCCGCACATCCACCTTAGCATTCTCATCTCCGCAACTGCCATCTTCTGACCATGATTATGTTTTACTGCCCAACACTCTGATCCATATAGCAGCGCTGGTCTAACTGCTACCTTATAATACTTTCTTTTCACATTGAGGGGGATTTTTTAGTCACACAAAACCCTCGAAGCACTCCTCCACTTGGTCCACCCAGCTTGAATCATGTGACTTACATCAGTATCAATCCCTCCATCTTGTTGCACCATAAATCCAAGGCACCTAAATTTATCTTTCTCTACAATCTTTTGCGTGCCTAAACTTACTTCTATACTACTCGTTATTCTATTTTGACTAAACTTACATTCCATATATTCCGTCTTGCATCAGCTTAGCCTAAACTCTGTTGTCTCTAACGTTTCCCGCCACAATTCTAGCTTAGCATTCACTCCTTCTCTCGTCTTATCTACCAAAATAATATCATCTGCAAATAGCATACACTACGGCACCTTATCCTGAATATGTCTTGTAATCTCATCCACAACTAAAGCAAACAAGTACGAGCTTAACGCTGAGCCTTGATGTAAACCAATCGTGATAGGGAACTCATTAGTCTCTCCACCAGTCGTCCGTATAGATGTCATGGCTCTATCATACATGTCCTTTATCGCCTCAATATATGCTTTATCAATAGTATGAAATTCTAGTATTATGTATATATATTTTGGGTTCTCTTTTTCTAATACTAACTTCTAGGGTGATTGAATTTTTTTTTAAGATATATAACAAATGGTGTTAAAACATATATTACATCTTCCATCTCGACAAGCCTATCACTACAGCCCCACTACTTCAATTTACTTGAGATAATATAAACTCAAACCCCCCACTTTATGTAGTGACAAGGGCCTAGCCAATTTATAAATTAGTGAAGTGCTCGGACCTAAATTTTCATTAATTTCTTTTAATTTGTTGACGATTTCGTTCATTTCTGATATTATTATATTTTAATCTGTTCTCTCTTAATTTTCTAGTTAGTCTCACAAGGTCACAGGATATGGTTTCATGCACATATATATATGCATAAGTTTTCCCAAGTACCTGACAACTTTGTTGGTTTACACACTGCAAATTAAAAGTCTATTAGCCTTCATATTGAGGTGAAAAACAAAGGAAAGAAAAGGTGATGAATTTTGTCAAAGAAAGGACACTTCTCATGTGAGGCGAAAGACGGAACTGTTAGCTTCACTTGCTGCAGCAATAATGACTTTCCATGAATATATATACATATATGTTGTTCATTAGAAGAATTTTAAAGTTCTTTTAATTTACTTGTGCAATCGGTCAAAATTTGTATCAGAAACAAATTTTAGATATATATCATTATCGATGATAATTCATAATCATCTAAGTTTTGAGAAACTGATAGTTATTTCAAGTGGTATAACCAACGGATCATTTTCAATCTTTTTAGCATCTCAAAAAGGCTAACATAATATAAGTGATTTTCAAAATTTGTTTTATAGGATTATGTTAAAAAATTGGGAAAGGGGACAATATGATCTAGTCAAATTCCACCGACGATTTCTTTACTTCTTTATTTAATTCTTTTATTTCTTTTTTAATTCTTTGATTCTGTAGGAGTAAGGAAGATGCTCAAAGATGTTGAACCGTAAAATTTGATTCGGGAAACAAGAAGCCTTGGTTCTAAGCATCTTTCACAAGGTTGTTTAGTGCTTTTGTATTTGGCCAACAATTGTTAGTTGTTCTTTTAGGTTGTTTTCTATGTATTAATTCTTGGGTATTGTTAACTAATTATGTAATTACGGTTTCTTTTCATTGTACGTGAGAGTAATTAATATAATTTATGAAAATACCACCTTTTTATCCCCCCCAAAAAAAACAAGTATCTTTCACAAAGTTGCAAGTAGTTTTGCTTTGTCTACCAAGAAGTGAGACCAAACATGCTATATTAGCATCATGTACAAAGGGATTTCAAGTGGCCAATTTGTACATTACAATAACTAAGATTGAAAGGTTGGCATAATTAAGATTGACTCAAAATAAGACTAATTATTAAGAAGCTAATTGTGATTACATTACTGCATGATAATTGTCACAAACGGTTACTTATTTATGATAATTATCGTATTTATAAAAGGCATTTAATGGCCGTCAATTGGTAATAACCATCGCTTCGTTTCAAGACGATCACCATTTCTTAGATTATGTGAGGAAAAGTAACAGTTTTAAGGCATTTATTTTCTATTCTTTGTTTTTTGACAGTGTTAGTTATATTCGGATTTTAAAGGATGGTGCTATGTTAGAAATGTGTTTGGAGTGGGGATTTGGTAAAGGAAATAAATTACATAGGAAAAGAAAAGGATAAGAAAGTATGAAAAAACAAATAGAAAAAAGAGAAAAGAATTATAAAATTTTAAATGCTTATCCTCGTATAAAAGGGTTAAAAAAATATAATCAAAAATAAAACACATGCATTAATATATTAATTTTTAAAAAGTATGGGATTTAGGAAGTTGAAAATTATTAAGTTAAAATTTAATATATTGATGCATGTCTTTTAATTTTTTTTATATTTTTCAATATTATTTACTCAATTAAAAAACGACTTTTATATTTTTATTTATTTATTTATTTATTTTTTTATCCCTCGTTAAATCCTCAATTCAAAGGTGTCCAATCCCAGTTTGTAGTCTAGCAACACGGTTTCAGGTCCCACGATTGGCTTGTTTAATTTCCACACTGAAAACGGGATTGTTAAAGCAGCAGGATACACACTCCCTCATGTAATTTACCTATTTATGCCAACAAAGCATTGACGAATCAGCCAATATAATATACATATATATATATTATCATCACACACTAATTGGGTAGAGTTTTCTCTCTGTTTATCCATGTATTTAATTAACTTTCTTGACATCCAAACAGGATATGGCCATAGAGAGCTGGCTAGTGTTTTAATATCATTAAAAAGTTAACAGCTTTTTGCTGGATGATTAATGTTTAAAAGAATACGAAAACTAAAAAAGTTTGAAACTAAAATAAAGTCGTCCAACCAACCAGACATTACCAAATTGGAGTTAAACGTATCCATTTCGTATTGAGTATATATATATATATATATATGCATATGAAATCAGCGCAGAAAAGTAAATGATTAATTACAAAAAGCGAACAGGACTTTAATAACGTTGATTTGTGTGGCTTGAAAGACCTGCTTGTTAGCCTCTCCAATGGAAGCCCAAAAGGCGAACCTTCCTGCCAATTGGGGTCGTTGTCACTAAAGTTGGGGGGAAAAGAAAGGAAGAAGGAAATGCCTAGTCCAAACAGATGTATGGCAATTAATGGATGGTTGCAATGAATGGATGGTTTGCACCTTAGAATAGCATTAATTAATTATATATAATTAAAAGGGAGACGCAAAGTAGTTCTGATTGAAGCTTTTATTAACTAAAAGCCTAAAGTAACGCGCGGATCAATTGAAAGATTTAAATCATAAAGGAATTGTGAGATTTGTTGTGTTTCCTAGGTCACAAGGAGTCATAGGAACCATTTACTGTGCCCAACAATTTCTAGGCGTTCTATCAATAATATATGTGTCCAGATTTACTTAGACAACGGGAAAGAATAATTTAACTGACCGATCCTCTTAAGTTATTTTTAACTTGTGTGATATATATTTCAATTTAAAATATATATGATATAGCGAGCGGTGATAAAAATGTAGAATAATAAACTCGTGAATTTTTAGATAGAATTATAAGGAATAAACAATTGTTATTAGGGTTTAGAACCATTTAAGACAATAGTCCCGGGATGGCCCTAGGTAGAATTGAGTTGGTACTTAAGCGTTAAGTGTCAACTACTTTGGTTTTGACTCTTCAAACCGAGTAAACGGGATTTGTTACAAACCAAACTTCACTTGTAGTTAGCCTAGGTCATTTAGAAACCACAGGAACTAACCGGACTTGAATCAGCGTCACAGTGGGCTCAGGATAGCCTCGGGTAAGATCGAGTTAACAGTTAAGGTTTATAATGTCCAGTACTTAGGTCTCGACTCCTCAAACTGAGGAAATGAGGTCCGTTGCAAACCAAAGTTCACGTGTAGTGAGTCTAAGTCAATTAGAAATTATAGGAATTAACCAGGCTTGAATTTGAGTCACAGCGGGTATAGGATGACCCCGGGTAGGATCGAGTTGGCACTTAATCGCTGAGTGTCAATTATTTAGGTTTCAACTCCTCAAACTAAGGAAACAAGGTTTGTTGCCAACCAAATTTCACGTGTAGTGAGTCTTGATCATTTAGAAACTGTGGGAACTAATTGGGCTTGATTCCGAGTCATTGCAGGCGCAGGATGGCCCCAGGTAGGATCGAATCAGCACTTAAGACTTTAGTGTCAACTACGTAGGTTTCAACTTCTCAAATCGAAGAAATGTGGTCTGTTGCAAACCAAATTTTGCGTGTTACGAGTCTAGGTCATTTAGAAACTGTGGAAATTGACCGAGTTTGAATCCGAGTGACGACGAGCCCGGGATGGCCTCGGGTAGGATCAAGTTGACACTTAAGATTTATACAGCGTCCCGTACTTAGGTTTTGACTTCTCAAACTAAGGAAACGAGGTCCACTGCAAACTGAACTTCACGTGTAGGATCGACTTGACACTTAAGTTTGAATATATTTAAATATTCACACTTTCAATTATTTTATGAGTTTGATTTTATATTCATAATAATTATGACATTTTTAATTTAATGCTTTTGTGTCTTTCAGCTTCGATGGACGCCCAAATTGTTTTGAGGTCGACTGCAACGGATGCAAGGGAATGTTGTTTTCTTTTAAAGTATTTGTAGTTAAACTCTTTAATGTTATATGTATTTTTTGCTACATATTTTATGAAAATTTATAATTTTGTTTAGATAATTTTGATTTCACGATGTACGCTCAAATTGTTTTGAGGTCGACTGCAACGGATGCAAGGGAATGTTGTTTTCTTTTAAAATATTTGTAGTTAAACTCTTTAATGTTATATGTATTTTTTGCTACATATTTTATGAAAATTTATAATTTTGTTTAGATAATTTTGATTTCATCTTAATATATACAATTTACAGGTTTTGCTATATAAATGTACATGTTCTTTTAGTTTGAAATAAAATTAGTTTTTTTTAAGGAATATGCCTTTGGTCAACCGTTTGGTAGCGGCCGAGAAAAACATTAGTCGACCACCTGGTAGCGGACAAGAAAACCTTCGGTCGCAATCTTTTGTCGACCAGTTTGGTCGGACGAAACCTTTGTCGACCGCTCCAAGGCGGTTGAATATTCGCTTTCTCGACCCCAGCGGATATGGCCGCTATGAAGCGGTCGTGTAACAGTCGAGAAAACATTTGCTAGCCGCTTCGCGGACTTTTCTCGACCGCTTGAGGCGGCCGAGAAAACCAATGTTCCTAGCAGTGTCCCTTTACCCCATAGACTTATACAATTTTAAATTAAAAAAAAAACCGTAAATTCTTAAGTCTTAATGAAGAATTAAATAACTAGAAAATAAGAAAAAAATATCCAAAAAAAACCCCAAAAGAAAAGAAAACAAATATGACTTGAGGTTAAATTTAAATACTAGAATAAAAAAAATATGCATGCCAAAATAAATTTTACTAATTTTTTGTCACTCCGAACACACCCATATATATATATATATATATCGATTTAATGGTAGTTAGTATAACTAGAAAACTAGTCATCATTAATACAGGTAACATGTGTTCACAAGTCTTGCTAGCTAAATATAGATAATAGCATTTTTACTTATGCTGCGACGCCAGTGGGTTGTTCTACCTCTGAGCTAGTGTGGTCATGTTGGGGGTTAATTTGGTCAAGTTCCCATTAATTAGAATTTGAGCAAGTTGCAAAGTTTAAACTCATGAAATCCACTAATTTTGTTAATGGAAAACCCAATCCCTCGTCATGCCTTAACCATTTAACCCATTTATTAATTAATGCATTAAAAAGCTTCTTAATTAACCTAAAAACACTAACTCCAAATTGCTAATTAATTTAATTTGGTAAAATAATTTAAAATATTACAAACAATTATTATTAATTAAAATTAAATTGAGTCTATTTAGTAGTTAAAACATGCTAAATTAAACCCAAAAGGGGGGGTGGGTAAAGAGTAATTGCTTATATGAGGAGTATTAATTAATTATATTGTTAATATATATCATGTAAACTATTTGACTCAAAACTATTGTATCTATGGTCTCAGAAATTAAAGGTTAAAATCATCATGTAACTACGTGGCCCTTAAAATAAGAATCAACTTGTTCTAATAAGCTTCTTTTTTTTTTTTAAATATTAATATGCATTATTAAAAGGATAATTAATACTATAAAATCAGAATTTTAATCAAAATTATTTGTTAAAAAATAATTAATTCTATAAAAATAATATTGTCACATTCTGATACAGGTTATTTTCATAAATAGTTATAGGCTGACTTATATTTTGTTTTGATTGATCAAAATTATTAAGCCATCGTGAGTACTCTTACCAGCAGGTAATACAGGTTGGATCAAACTTTGCACCTTCGGGCTACGTTTAGGTCCAGAATTTTTTAAAGGGAAAAGTAAATAGACAGTAATTCAAAATTATCATCTTATATATTTAGTTTGTAGTGAAAAATAAGGGAAAAAATTTTGGTATTTGAGAAATTAAAAATAATTAAATTAAGAAATTAGTTTGTACGTTGATAAATATTTTTATTCTAAATTTTTAATCCACTCTAATCCAAACGTGTAATTAATAAATTTTACTTTTTTTCCTTTTTATTTTCTCTTCCAGGATTTTTCAAAGGGAACTCTGATTCAAAATTACTCATAGTGGAAAATGAAAAAAGAAATGCATGTGATTTAAGGAAGTAAAAACAACTAAATTTAAAAACTAGTTTATTGATGAATATTTTTTCCTTAAATTTTCTAATTCACTGTAATACAAGCATGCAATTAGAATTTTATGTTCATTTTCTTTTTTCCTCCCTCCCAAACCCTCACTTCAAACAAACTCTGGGTTTGTATCAATACATATCGAAAAATTACCCCCCCAAAAAAAGAGACTTTTGATAAAATAATTTTATTTTCATGAATATAATTTCTGAAACTCAAAAGAAATGAACTTCAAAAATTTGAGATCCAAATACATGAATTTTAACATTTCCACTAAAAAAATCACAAAAAGCCTTTAATCATTAATTAATTCTTGTAATTCATCTTTTATTCTTTTCTCTCTCCATAATCCGTAAATTGAAGAATAAGAAGAAGCCCCTTCGGGGGTGGCAGAGTGGAAGTCGGGCTTGCCTTAAGAGCTTGGGCCTCTCGAGGTTCCGGGTTCGACTCCCCCACGGGGGGTGGGTTACTGTTGTAATGGCGGGAGCCTAAAGGCCTCCTCTCGGTCGTGCCGGTCAACCAGGACTTGCCTAGGCTGGTTAATTCTCCAGGGGCCGTTGCCGGCTCGGGTCCTGGAGCGTGCTTCGCCCTGTGCGCACCCCAATACGGGGTAGCGGCTGCGGACTTCTACGTACCAGAAGAATAAGAAGAAGAATGAAAATGAAGTAGAACAAACATTGAACTCCATATATATCAAGCTTAATTTCTTATCTTCTCATGATGCATAATTTTTTTTTTTTTTTTTTCAAAAGAAGAACAAACCTTATTGTTATATAGGTGTATATCTTTCCACAGACCTTGAAGAAGAATAATAACAATGAGAACAAAGAAGAATGGAGCACACTATGTCTCTCTTCAACAATAGTTGTATTAACTAGGTTCTAGTTCGAAAATAATTGATTCTGTGCTATTTGTAATTGATTTTGCATCAATTTAATTGTCGTTGAATGTTGTTGTAGTAGCAGTTGTTGTTTTTTTTTCTTCTACGAGTTAGGATTTGTGAAAAGTTATATGCATATATACGTGTATATATGAATGAATAATTAGTGTTTGTTAGTTTTCTTTTACAAAATAATAATAATAATAATAATAATAATAATAATAATTAATAAATAAATTTATGCATCATGAGAAAATCAATAACTAAAATTATGCTTGTTATGGAGTTCAATGTTTGTTCTGGATCTCCTCCTTCCCCTCCTCAACTTAAAGGTTTGTGAAAAGAGAAAAGTGTAAAGGAGAAATTTCAAAAAATTAAAGTTGAAGGGTTTTTTTTTAGAGTTTTTTTTTTTTTTTAATTTGAAAAGTCAAAGTTGATGGATTTGAAAGTTAAAATTTTAAAATTAACTTCATTTGAATTTTAAAAATTGTGTTCTAGGAAATAGAATTATTTTATCAAAAAATTATTATTATTATTATTACTATTATTTTGCAATTTTCTCATGTAAATATTCCTACCAGCAGATGAAGATTCTACTGCTCATATCAGTATGAGAAACTACAAAATTTAGAGGGAGGGAGGGGGAGAGAGAGAGGGGGGGTTCTAGCTAGAGAGAGAAATCCTAAACCAAATTCTGGCTGGCCTGGCCCCTTTCCTCAACTATAATAATTGTCCACAAACCTTAGTGGGAAAACTCAAGTTGCATATTTAATTGTCTGCCCCATAATTGAAAACAACCTAAAAACGTACATCACCAGGGCTCACACAATCACCCAATATATATATTACATCCCCCTTATATTCAAACACCCCCCACCAACATCAACGAGAGAACAAAAAATAGAAAAGAAAAGAAAAGGAAAGTAAGGAGAGTCTCAACTCAACTACATTCTCACCCTAGCTCATTGATCTTCCTAGATAGATATGGCTCAAGAATGTACGGAAAGCTGCATAGCAACCTCTTCCACTGCGTCCAACTGGTGGTCGGACATCCACGCGAGCTCTCTCTCGTCCTGGAATGGCAATATCAACCCTTGGCAACCTCCAAACCCTAATTCCAACTCATCATCCGGCGGTGACGAGGATTTATCCATCTCTACCTCTTTTACTAACGCTTCCAACCAGTCTGGCCTCAGCGTCGACTCCTCTCGCGGTCTCGTTGAGTCTTCTGCCGAGTTAATTGGAGAAGCAGCTTCAGATAATCATCTTTGGAGTCGTGTTCTATTGTAAGTTTGTTTTTGCATTAATATTCCAAAAAAATGATAATAATAAAAAGAATAAAGAAAATTTTTATTATTCAACTTTTTTCACTCTAGTATTTGTTTTCTTGAAAAAATATATACATACATATATATATATATATATATATATCCATTTCGATGTTGTGTATTTGATTCAAAGAGGTTCTTAACTTGGAAACATCTCTCTAATTAATCTGAGTGAGGTTAAGACATAAATTTAACCCTGCAATGTGAGATCTCATGTTTGAGAAAAAATATCTATATATACAAGTTCAAATTAATAGGTGCACATAGATAGGGAGGTTTGTAGTTTAGTTTTTTTTTTTTTGGGTTAGAAACGACAATATCTCACATTAAGAACCCCTTTTCGCTCTTCTATGCCTTCGAATTGATCAGCTAGGATTGAGACACCTAACTGAGGGGGAGAAAAAAGGTAAGAAATAAGAAGAAAAGCAACAGCCCACCCATCAAAACAAAAAAAAAAAGAAAAAGAAAAAGAAAAAAAAAAAGCAACAGCCAAAACCAATCAATAGGGCAAGGGAAAAAAAAAAAGGAGAGAGAGAGAGAGAGACAGAAAGAGAGAAAAATTAACTGCCAAATCTTTTTTCTTCTTCCTAGACTATACTTTATATGGTGATCTGTTGCTAAAAAATACCAGGACAAACAATCCTAATTCCAGCATGAAGATTACCAGCATATACATGTAGTTATAATAGATTAGAAGTTTGCTTCTATATATATATATATAGATATATTTGTCATAAAATTCGGTTTTATTTTTATTTTTTATATTTACTTGGCCTTGAAGAAAACCATAAAACAAAATTACGGAAAAACCCTTGCAGAAGCGTTGGCAGCACTGGAGAAATGAACAACACTCGAGACGTCGGAAAGATCTCAAGCTGCGACTACTTGAAGAAAATGGACAACGGTTGGGAATTCACCAACCCAGCATCTAATTTCAACAATTTCGAAAAGCATCTCAACGGCTTCAACGAGAGCTTGATTGAAAGCGAGAGAATAACCAAGTTGTCCAACTTGGTCAGCAACTGGTCTATTGCACTGCCAGAACCAGACATCAATCATCAATTCGAACAACAACAACAACAACGATTGAATTCTATGGATTGGTCGTCGCAGTCCGACAATTTTCCGGCGAAGCAAACGGTCACCATTCCGACATCATACGGCGGAGAAATAAACAGAAATTTCGGTTCGTTTTCGTGTTACGGTCATGAACTGAAAGTGAAGGACGAACATCATCGGGAGATCGACCCATCAGGGGCTTTGCTTCGCCAATTCTTCAACCCCAATGGAATTGATTATCAAATAGGACTAAGTAACTCAATAGTGGGAGATAACAACAAATGCTACTATGGAAGTTATGAAACGCCAGATGTACCATCAAAAAGGGTTGGAGATGGTGTGTCATTTAGTAGTTTTTTGAGCAAGCCATCATCAATCGATATTCGTCCTTCTAAACCAGTTCTAAGATCACCAATTCTGTCTGATCGCAAGAAGCAGGGAATCCAAGCTTCTTCCCAAGTAATTAATTATCCCTCTCTCTTTCCCTATCATTCTTTTTTTTTGTTTCCCATCTTCATTTACATGTCAAAGTAGAAGTTAATTTGTTTCATCATATTGGAATTAAGTTTCAGCTCCAAGCAGTGACAAGGAGCAATGTAAGAGGACATGGGATTACCAGTGAAGGAAAGAAAAAGAGGCCAGAAGATAATCCAGTGACCGTCTTAAAGAAGCAAAAGCAGGAGCCTTCTGCAAAGGTACATACACAAACGAATACACAAATCCATAGCCTTTATATATATATATATATATATGACAACTACAACCACAAGAATGTTGCCCAATAATAATAATATTCTTGATAATAATTAATAGGTGCAGGTTCCAAAAGTCAAGCTTGCAGATAAAATCACAGCCCTCCAGCAAATCGTGTCACCTTTTGGGAAGGTTTGGGAAAAAAACACAAAGCACTAAGGCTTGTCCATTATCGTTTGTGCTATTTTATTAGATTAATTTATTGATGTTAATGCTGTTGTAGTTAGCAAAGTTAGTTATTCACAACATTATTTCCTTGGATCAAATTTTTTTTCAGACGGATACTGCATCCGTGCTGTGGGAGGCGATTGGCTGTATAAAGTTTCTACAGGAGCAAGTACAGGTGAGGGCTTGACATTAATGACTTGGTAGTGTATTGGGAACTATGCGGGTTCAATGACTACAGTAAAAAATTTACTACAAAAATTGTAATGAAAAATGGAAGTTTGAAATTTCTTTATACTTAATTTAATGATTTTAATTTATTTTGATTAAATTTATTTTTAAAATAAAAATAAAAATTTTAAAAATTTGATTGGAGCACAATTAATACAGAATATCAAAAATTACACGTCATTAAAGTATAAAAAAAATCTCGATCATTTATTTTTTCATTGTTGTCTACTGAAACTAAACTATGCTATAAATTCACTATTTTCAAGGGTGGATGAGGTTGGAATTTTTCTCGACTACAAATTAAATAAAAATAATTTTTTTTTTAGCTCTAAGATATGATTTAGATATTAAATTGAGTCATAAATAGTTAGAATACGGTATTATATATTATTAATACTAAAAAAATTTTAAATCAAAATATATCTTATTCCTCCACCACAATCAAGCACAGGTACGCTCTTTAGCTATTTTCACTACTATCATTATTAGTACTACTATTTTGCATATATTATCGATAAAAAGAAAATCATCCACGAGAATTAACGGATCAATGTTTGCAAAAAGTACTCAAATATGCAAGGACTAAATTCATCCGCTCTTGTATTATGCAATTTCATTTAGTACGTGGGGTCGTCCCACTAAATGAATGGTTGGGATTAATGCACGCGCTCAAAATTGCATTATTCATGGAAAGAAATAGTCTGGGACTAGGTTTATATTACTTCTTTATCCTTTGATGCTTGTTTACCGTTTTTCACATCATTAATTGATCCCTTTTGCATGCAGCTACTTAGCAACCCTTACATGAAGACTAATGCAAACAAGGTAAGAAGATGATTATATATGTCTATGCATATATGTACATGTCATCAGTCATATATTCAAGGCTGATCACCTAGCTAGCTAGCCTTCAAATTAATTGATGTCTCCTTTGTGTATTTCAGAACCCATGGGCAAGCATGGACAGAAAGGATGGAGGAGATGTGGAGTTTGATCTCAAAACCCGAGGTCTTTGTCTAGTTCCTGTTTCATGCACCCCTCCAGTTTATCGCGAGAACACAGGGTCAGACTTCTGGACACCAACAACATATAGAGGGTGCTTATATAGATGAAATGAGTTTCGTCATACCTTTCATGGTCATCTATATATATATATATATATGGATGTAATAACCTGGCCAAGGGAAAGGGCTGCCGGCTCTAGATTCATATTTACCTCTTTGCCCTGTAACTGCTTTTGTCATTAAGTGATATTAGTGTTATCAACTCGCAATCTTGACCTTGTGAGGTCCTTTTATGGGTGTAATGCACACAAACCCATTAACGAATAAATTAAATTAAAATAAAATCTTAAATTTATGGGATGGATAGAGGGAGATTCGGAGGGTATTTTCAAAATCTTCTTTTTTTTTTTAAATTATTTTTTTATTTTTTTTATGAAAGAAGGACCAGACATCCCAACTCTTATTAATAACCTTCACTTGTGACAGAGAAAAATTATATATTATCAAAACTTAATTCAATAACTTGTTAAAATCCTACAAGCTAATATTGTGATATTCCTCAAAATTTATTTATTTATTTAATTTTGCTTCTATTTTATAACATTTATTTTTTTTCGAATCAAATATCTGTGCATTGCTTGTGATTTTGTTAATTTGACTATGCATTACTTGTGGTTTTGTTTTAATACGAGTGCACAGTTTATATTCGACAAAATCACAAGATTTCCAAATTAGCTTTGCACTACTTGGGATTTTGTTTAATATAATAAAATAATAATACAAGATAAATAAGATATACATACTAAAATGATTACGAATAAAATTATTCATGAATTATTTGATCTCTGTTCGAACTTGATTGATAAGTTAATCAAGCTAAACTCAAGCATCATTTTTTGGCTCGTTAAAAATTTGAACCAAGTTCACGCCCATAATAACTCAACACGAAAAATTGGTGACTCAGCTAGAAATAATATATATATATATATATATAGTATATTTCTTACGATAGGATGTCATTTTGGTTCCTCCCCAAACAAAACCCACTTCAAACACTCAGACAACAGCAGCGTGGAGCTTTGGAGATTGAACAAGTCACCCCGACAGGCAACAACGAGCGCTCTTCCAAAATCAAAACCTAGCTTCGATATTTCTCTTTTTGTGACATTTTATGTACATAGTTGATACTGAGGAATTTTAATTAAGTCCCTTAGCAGGAGCGCCTTGATGGGATATTTCTATGTAGCTTTAATACGATAACTGTGTTTATTTTTTGCAAGTGATACCGAGGAAAGGATGTGTTCATATTTGCGTTTGATAAAAACAATAAAGGTATACACTTGTAGATTATTAACATTTGTTTCTCTTGTAATATCAGCTGTTTATATTGTAATTTTGTGGATTTAGTAATGCACGCTTGTATTTCTTTCTTTAGCATTTATTTAAATCAAAGTATTTAGCATCTGTCTCTTTAATTTGTTGTCAATTACAATGTTGACATTGGTGAACGAAAAATGCCTACTTATTGTTTTTTTTCTAGAAGTAAGCTGGTCATATATATATTAGCTTTTATTTTTCTTCTGTTTGGTTTTTTTTTTCTTAATTATTTTTTTAAGATTTTGTAAAGTCGAACCATTTACAAGTTCATCAAGCCTATACAAAATATTGAATTTATGCTTCCGTGCTCAAACCAAATGGTTTATATTTGAGTTGAGCATGAACCAACTAAATCTTATTTCCATCAACTCGATTCGACTCAATTCTACTCTTAATGTATGCTTTCACACGAATAATATAATTATATAAATCAACTCAATATAATTCAAAAATTACTAATTTCCCACATATATATAACTTTGACATATGTTTGTACAAATGTAATATTAATTATGAAAAAGGAAATCAATAAACATATGAAAAAAATGCATGAGATACAGCCCATACTATCTTAATAATTTCCCAACAAAAAAGATATGTCCCAACAAGAAAGGCGAAAGCTTCCAATATATATATAACTTTGTGGTCGCATACATAGCACATTTGAAAGTCTCCATACCTGTTTGAATCTAATGTCTAGATCACGTGTTTGTATGTGGCTCTTTTATTTTTTTTTCTTTTTTGGTAACGGGAGAAATCGTCCAATGATTTTACCCACTGAACTACAAACTCTCGGGGGAACTAGCGTAACAACCCACCGCCACGGCCCCCCACTTAAATCCCGGTCACTCCAGATGAAAATCAAACCTGCAACTAGGTATATCAGCTAAGTTTCAGACTTGACTTCCGCTCCATTAGACTAACCAGGAGTGGTATGTGGCTCTTTTACTTTCCACCGGTGATTGCAAAATAATCAGAACTTAAATATGTTTAAATTAGATAAGAAAAATGCACGTTGGCAATTCTAACCATACATGCATGCATGTCCATATGAACCTTCTTGTTTATGAACCCAAATAATTTTAACTAGTTAAATTTGGATTAACCCAACTAAGTAACAAAACTTGCCCGAACCCTTCAATTTCCACCACTACTTTTATAACGAGTA
Source organism: Vitellaria paradoxa (assembly GCA_019916065.1). Classification (NCBI taxonomy): domain Eukaryota; kingdom Viridiplantae; phylum Streptophyta; class Magnoliopsida; order Ericales; family Sapotaceae; genus Vitellaria; species Vitellaria paradoxa. The sequence goes on from CM034237.1 coordinate 1,107,087, forward strand.
TGATTTGGTTTCTCTTTAACCCTACAAGTTACCGTGTTGACAGAAATGTTAAGGTCAACGTAAATTTATTTTTTAGTGAAAAATTTTAAATTTAATCACTAAAAGTCCTACTATTGGTGAGGAATTAAAGCTTTGTAAGGTTGAATATATATGTTAATACTATATATAGTGGAGCAACAAATATATATATATAGATTAAGGTCATAACGTTTGTTGCTTGCCATTTCTCCAAGTGCGCAAAGATTAGTCAAGTATAACAATCCCACGAAGTCTAAGGTCGCCCTCCGAAAAAAAATAATAATAAATAAATAAGTTGGGAAGCCTTTTATCATTGATTTTTAAATAAAGAAAAATTTTATCTTTAAATTGGAAAATAGGATTTCAAGAAAAAAAAGTTATTTAATCTATGAAAAAAAATACTGAGATTTCAGATTTCCCTCTATTACTCACCATGGAAATTTATAATTTACTAATATATTTTTAACTCAGTTAAACAACAATAATTGTATACTCAACTGGAAGGTTTGCCTATTTCAAAACCCAACTATTTTGGAGTTACATGTTTTGAAGAACATGAAGCAAGGACTTAAAAACTTAAGAAATCAATCTAAATATTTTTTGTACCAAATTATAATTATGTTGACAATAAATCAAAGGTTTCTCCAAATATTAATTTGTTGTGCCAAATCTAAAAATTGTCTTAAAAAAATCGAAGATTATAGAGATTAATTATTTACTAAAACTATTGAATATATCCACTTATTTGTTGAAAAGATTTGCGGATGTAGATAAAAAATAAATGTATTAATAAAATCAATAAATTTACAAGGATTTGCTAAAAGAATTTCATCCTAGTCTAGGCTAGAATATAGTTACAAGTAATGCAAAAAAAAAAAAAAAAAGGTTTCTAAAGAGAGGAGAATAAGAAAAAGATGATATATTATAAAATAATAACTAACACTGAAAATTTACCTATATATACTTTTCAAGAGTTCTATAAAAAATTGGAAACAAAATCTCTCTTTCTAAAACAAGATAACCTAAATATTTGAGTTTTCAGTATTGGGATTCAAATCTAAAAATACTGCATTTAAATCCAGCACCCTACGAAGAGCAAATTAAAATTTCAAAGTACTGTTAGAGATTGAATTCGAATCAAACTAGATTGAATTCAAGTCCGACATGGCTGTGAGTATATTGTAATTCCTTTAGTTAGGATTTGAATCCTATTATTCTAAATTCGAATCCAAATTTCCTGTAACTTCAAAAACCAATTTCCTCTATATTGGTTTCGAATCATTCAACCTAATTGGATCCGAATCCTAGTCGACATTAACTTCAAAACTCAAACTCTATGAATCTTCGAATCCAAAATGTGTTCTTCTCAATTTTCATTCATTTTATGAACTTACTCTCTAATCCTTTTCCATCTCCTTTCCATTGCTAGCATTTTGACTTCTCATCAATTTTTTTTTGCCCTTATGGCATCAACTTGGTCTTTAAATTCCACTTCTTGACCAATTTCACTTGAAATCTACTATATGAAACAAGAACTGATCAAGTGTACACGTCGATTCATATACCACGTAATTAACTCAAAAATTATATTAAAATATATCAAATTAAGTATCATTAGTAATATGCAAGATGAGAGACTAAATTAATCGCTAACCCACGTTTAAGGATTTTTCAATATTGAACCCTTTCAACATCCAACATTACTTCCCACACCTACCCACATAAAATAAAATAAAATAAAAAGCGTTACGAAATCAAATAGCCAATTACAAATGATCAATGCAGCATCAAGAAATGGTTGAATGTAAAGTGAAACAGCCTGAATAATGCTTTTCAAGGTGGCCACTCACGGAACTCTCTATTTCCCTCTCAGTGCATGAAATGATTTCAGGATTTAATTTCCATAGCCCATGATTTCTAGAAACAGACTGTGGGATGTGCATAAACCCAAGAAGAAAAAGAACTGAAGGAAAAAAAAAATAGAGAATACAAACAAATAATGGTCAAAAAAGAACTAAGCATAAAAAAGTACAAAACCAAGCATGGTGGTGCACTCAAATATGCATTGGTTGTGTCTGTAATGAAAGCCATGGAGACTATACTAATATATGTATGTGTATCCAGAGTCCACTGGATGAGAGCTATACACAAACTCTATTTAATTGATTGACTTTGAATTTCCTCTCCATTTGATGGGAAAATTAACATGGAAGCAAATTGCAATATTAAGATTGCATGCCCATACATTAATTCTGCAATCCTAGCCCAAATTTTTATTTATTTATTTATTTATTTATTTGTTTATTTATGTAATAATCTTAATTAATTCACATTTTCAATAAGGAGAAAATTACAATATTGAACCAATGTGACTGTGTTATGTATGAACATTTCCTTTTTTTTTTTTTCTTTTGGGTAACAACTCAATATGTATATGGAGGAGTTTAAGCCCATTGACTACATCGGGCCGACTAACCACAAAAGAGGCGATGGGTGTATTGCAAAATATAAACTCCCAAAAGAAGTTAGAAGTCGAGGCCCAACTTTATGGTTTGGAACTTGTGATAGTTATTTATTTATTATTTGTTTTAATTTCAAATTTATTGTGCTTTAAGAAATGAGGGTTTGGGTGATGAAAATTTAATGTGAAATTTTTATAGCATATAGCTTGACTTTTTGTTTTTTTTTTTTGGGTAAGTATATAGCTTGACTTTTGCTTGTTTTGAGGTTACTCTCCATTTGTTTTATCAATCCCTAAGGATATGTTTGCCCACCTAACACCTAACCTCATGGGAATTCGTATTGCCAACGTAAAAAATGCTCGATTTCAGGGTTTCTTTTTTGACTTCTTTTCGGACTTTCCTCGTTGAATTCTATGTACAACTTCCTTCTTCCATACCGTCCTATCTTTTTCTCTTTTCTTTTTTAAGTTCTCTCCAATTATCAACGCAGCAAGCAACAGATCGCCAGCTAGAGCGCTCTTGACAGCCAAATTAAGCTTTCTAATTAATTATGGGCTCTCATTGATAAGAAAATCTATTTATAGCTGCTTTAGTTTAAAGGTTAATCAGAGCTAATTCCAACTGTTATTTAGGATCTTAATTAAGTTATGTTCATTTGCGAGATTAAACCCAAGTTATGTTACTCTCCAATATATATATATATATATATTGGGATTCAACATTATTTCTTATTTTATCTCATATATATCTCACAACCAAACACAAAATAAAAAAAATAATAATAATCACGCACAAAAATTAGTACTTTATTATATTAAATCTCATACATTATTTTATAAAATTATTTACTCATTATTGTTCTATTCCGAATCAAATGTAAGTAGTCTAAGGATACATGAGAATATATATACAATTAATTTATTCAGGAATCTATACGAAACTCGGCTTCGCAATCATTTAAGCTAGTGAATTTTGTCCACAAGGGAGGCTTAATTAGGACCGGCTCATTAGCATTGGATTAAGAATTAACGCAAAAAAAAAAAAAAGAAAGAAATTAAGAAAGAAAGAGAATGAGAATTAAAGGCATAAAATATTGGGTGAGCTTGGAGTAAGATAAATTGAGATAAATTGAGAGTTCGTAATGCGTGCAGTGAGAGAAAAAAGTTAATGTGATATAAAGTTAACATAAATTTATAGAATTTTTTAGAATTTGTTTGTAAACCAAACGGGTCATTATTGTTAAATCTATATATATAAATTTAGGCATATCAGCCAAATGCCCTTTTATAGAGTTTCATATTCATATAGCGATTGATCCTTGTAGTGATTAGGTTATATATATATATATAGATCCCGTTTAGTAGCAAATAAAAGCATAAAAATCTACTAAAAGTTGTAAGTTGAGCGTTTGGTGAAATCTTAATTTTTGTCACTTTTTTGTTCTACTACAATAAGTTGTTCCATTCAAAGTTTCACCAAACACACAAAAAGTTACTAAATTTTACTAAAAATTTTACTAAACACTCAAAAGTTACTAAATATTACTAAAAATTTTATCAAACTCTTAAAAGTTATAAAAAGTTACTAAAAATTATAATTTATTTTACCAAACACATCAAAAATTATAACTAATAATTTTTTACTAAAAATTAAAAAAAATATTAAAATTTGAAACATCAAACGCCCCTTATATAGCAGCCAATGCGTTGCAATATTAGCGAGAGAGAAGGTGGGGTTGGTTGGTGCTTTCCGTTCAGTATTTACGGTTTCTGAGAGGCAGCAGTAAAGATACCTCCAATTCCCAAAGTGTTCGTTATAGCAATAATTAGGAAACTCTCACTCAATGTGACAGTTTTGTCGTCGCTGTTGTCTTTCAGCACCTTCTCTCTTTCTTTCCGTTTCTCTCTTTGAAAACTTCTAGTCCGTGAACGCCAAGGACCCATGTACAAGATGATGAATATGTAAATTTTAAACCCCAATGGGTTAGATGGGATGGTCTTGGACTGAGACTTAGGGGCTTACCACCCCAAGGTCTCAAGTTCAAGTCTCCTCTCTAGCAAAAACTTGGGGCCAGCCTCCCGGGCGCAAAGCGTAGTAAAGGTTGGTAGGACGGGCCTCCTTGGCTGGACGAACCGTATCCAGTTCTTGGGTGTGGGTCCGACTCCCCGCCGCTACGCGAGTTCGCGATTGACCGCTATACATGTTGAGGGGCCGGTATGTGTGGCACAAACCAAAAAAAAAAAAAAAAAAAAATATGTAGATTTTATTTAATTAGGTGGTATTTAATTTATTTTTTTATTTTTTATTTTTTTGTTTTTGTTTTATATATAAAATAAATAGAAAATATTTTTTTTATTTTAAAAAATTTCTTTTTTTGTTAAAAACTCTCAAAATAATTTTTTATCATTTTTTATTTTATGTGTAAACTCATTTTCTATTTTCAAAAGTAAATTTTAAAAACACAAATAACCAAATAAATTTTAAACTATTTTCTTGATTTTTAAAAGTATAAAATAAAAAATGAGCTTAAAACAAAAAAAAAGAAAAATAAACCAAATAACACTTTATTTTTTTAAATTTTTGTAAAGTTTTAACTGCTTCGTACGCAACTAAGGGGTCAAAGGCCCTGTTTGAAAATTTTAATTGGTTTTTTAATTTTTTATTACATAATTTTTTTGATTTTTTTAATAATTAAATTTATTCTCTTAAATATTAAAATTTTCAAATTATAAAGAACAAAAATATCAAATTCAAAAAATTCAAAAGTTAGTTATTAAAAATCTAATTTTTTTTTTCAAACTAAACCTAATGCATCTCAACACTTAATTTTTATAAAATTTTTATATGTTAAGGGGATGTTTAAATGACAAAAAATTAAAAAAATTAATATAAAAATAAAATTTAATTAAAAAATTAATAATTTTTTATAATTTTTAATAAAATTTGATAAATCCAACACAGCTGGTAAAAGAAATGCACCCTGGTTTTCGAATTTCATTCCTTTCAGATTTGAAACAAATAATGGCAAATCCAGCCGACCCACAGGGCCGCACACCATGAGTGTCGGGTATCATTTGTCCTGCCATTTGAATGCCTGTGACTTTCCTTTTATTCGGTCGGGGGCCTGATTTAAAAAAAAAAATTTGGGGTGTTAATTCAAAAGTATTATTTTTTATTTGTTTATAAGTAACTTTTTATTTTATAATAAAGTTTCGTTTGAGAAAAAAAAATAATTAATTTATTTTTAGTTAGTTACTGTACCAACTAAAAATAAGCTAATTACTTTTGTATTTGGGAAGGAAAAAAATGTAACTCTTTTTGGATAGATTTCAAATTTTGGCTAATTTGACATTTTTGCTCTTGAAAATTTAAAAAAATGTTAGGCCCTGTTTAGTGACACCAAAAGTCACAAACTTTAACTAATTTCTATACTTTCCTCCAATTAAATTTCTTCATATATCACATTTATTTCACATCTTATCACTTTTATTGTACTTTTTGGTCAACTTTTTGTCAATCAAATACTCTCTAAAATATAAGAGCATAAATTTGATCAGTCACTGTAACAACTATTAACTCGCCTTCCTAAATGGAGCCTAAAGAAAAAAAGAGCATTTTTAACTTTTTTTTTTTTGAAAATTGGATGAAAAAATACTTAATTAATATTGTCCGCAATTAATCTCATGTCTAGATTGGGGGGTGTTCTGTTATTAAAATATGTTAGGATTGGCTCATACTTTTGTGGGTTTGACTAATGGTCACTCTCGCCGGTGAGCTGGCGGGGGTTGCAAGGGGACAGCGCCCCCTGGAAGCCAAGCGCAAGGTGTAATTGGGTTTGGGGATTTATTATTAGTCTGGTCTTTGGTTTACTAATGTATTGGGCTTGAGCCCATGTTATAACAGCTAGGGTTTTCTAGTTACTATAAGAATAATTGTTTGGTGTGTGAATCATTGTAGAGTGTGCGAGGCATCCAATGAATACATCAGACAAGCAGGACTAGCCAATATTGGTGAACCTGGGTAAATTTTATGTATGTGATCTTAATCTTCTGTGAGATTGTGATATATTCTAATCTTAAGTTCTAACAAAATACTAATTTTTTAAGAAATACCATTTAAAATAAAATATTCGAAGATCTATTAATGAAAATATATTTAAAAAATGTAATTCCATCAAATCTAAAAGCACAATAAAAAAATATGATATCATCAAGACTAATATTGAAAACGCATTAGTAATAAATTGCATTTTTAAAAGATAGAAAATACATTTTATCCCGTCAAAGCCAGGAAATCAATTCTACTTATAACTCTATCAAACATTACATTTTCCATAATACTAACACATTTTCAATTTAAATAAAAACGTATTTTGGAAAACATGTTTCTATTAGCAGCAGACCTTTAAATAAATTTATATATCCTATAAAGTATTTACTTAAACGTATTTTACTTTCACAGCAGAACAACAACCAAAAGAAATTCTCAGAATGCCTATTGATGCCTGATAAATGCTCCAAACACATTCATCCCTTGTCATTAATTTAATACATGCATCTATACTTCTTTATTAATTAATTCTTAAAATACATCTCGATCACTGAAGTATTTTTAACTTAGATCACGTTAAAAAATTAATATGACTATTGTCAGGTTGGCTACCTAATGTAAACTATTAATTAATAATAGAATATGATACTCAATGAATCAAGCTAGACAACCTAAATATGACAAATAAATAAGAAAGTTTAATTGCTGTGATGATAAAACCAAGACCATGTTGAGGTTGAAGAAACAGAAACTTAATTTAGACTTCGTTTGGAGTGACAAAAAATTCTTAAAAACGGTAAAAAAATATTAAAAAAATTTTAAAATTTATTTACTTTTTATCTTACAATACGAATTATGAACCCACAATTTATCTCACTTTATCTTATTTTATCTCATTTTTTATCACTCTAAACACACCCTTAATATATAAATTAACCTGGTGTGTGTTTCAATATTCTGCTTACAGTGAAAAATAGTTACCATCTTGCATGTTTCTGTGTTGTGTTGTGCTGTGTTGTCTTTTAAGTTTGTCTTGTTATAACAATAATCTTAGAGGAGAATATATATATATATATATATGTATGTATGTATGTATACGAGGCAATTGTACCATGAGCTGCATTAATTAATTATTGTCAGAAGTTCGTACACATAAAATATACAGCGTACCAACTCTTATCAGGCCAGCAGTTTAATAAATTGGCTAGTGTTATATTCCATATTGATATCATATTTTGGATTTTTTTGTACAAGCATATTAGCATAGTTCAATAAATATATATATATATAACAATATAAAGAATTGAAGGGATTCTTATCCCAAAATATGGTAAATTTTTTAAGTTGTTTATATTATGCATATATATAAGATTTATCCTCAGATGGAATTATTTCAAATTGTCATTAACCGTATCCCTAAAACTTTTAAACTCTGAATATCAATGATTTAGAAATTTATTCTTTCATTAGAATAAAATAAATTTATTCTTGCATCATTCTAATTTGCGTTACTTTTTCAAATTTCAAATATTTTGGATCTTTTTGGCATTGCACATGCCTACTTATGACTGTTACGAATTCCTCTCACATCACATCACGCACACACACCATATTAACTTAAAAAAAATAATAAAAAAATATTTATCACTATAATAATAATAATAATAAATTGATGATAACTTGTTAGATACAATAAAGTGAACTCGGCTTTTCAGAATGATCAAATATAAGTAGTTTTTTTTTTTCTTTGCAAGGGGTATGGCTAATTTAAAATTTGAAGTACCCTTGATCTTCAGAGTGATAATGGAACAATCTTACTACTACTCTAAAGTCACCTTTTAATTTTCAAAATTTACAAAAATAAATTAATTTATAAAATAACCCAACCTTTTAATCAAATTCCCAATAAATTAACTTAAATTCTAACTAATTGTGGCAAATATATTAATACTCCATAAATTCGCTGGCTAATTTAATTAATTCATTCAGAACTTTCCATCCACATTTAGAATTCACAAATTTCACCTTTTATCCCAAAGAAAATTTGGAAATATTTCAACAAAATCAATCATGAAATTTCACAATCCACCTAATTTTATCGTTCTTAAAAAGTCATTCATTCCATAGTAACTCTGTAACGACCCCCATTAATATAGTACAATATTGTTCGCTTTGGGTTTGGTAAGCTGCTTCTCAGGAGATTAGTAGTATCAGGATGATTAACCTTCTGGGAAGCAACTTACCAAGTCCAAAACGAATAATATTGTATTATATGAATGCAGGTCGTTACAAACCTATTATTAAATTTTCACTTCAACCACAATTCTCAATTCATCAAAAGCATTCTAATATAATTTTAACGCATAATATTCTCCAACACAATGTTCATTCAAAATTCAACACAATATTCATTCGAATACTAAGATAAAAAAATTCATTCAAACACCACTTAGCAACCATCCCATCTCATCCACAACCACCATAGCCCCACCTTTTCCCCAACTGTTACCCTTATCACATCCTAATTTGGTCATAATATATATAGCGGTTGCTCATGTTTGAGGATAGCGTTGCTCAACCAGACTTAATGACCGCCGAAAGTGGTTTCTATTAAGTGCTTTAGTTATTGTCACCAGACAGCCACCCTTGTCCCGAAGTCACCAAAAGCCCCAGTCTTAATAATGAACAAAATATAATTAATCTTCCAACATCCCATGAGGCTCAACAGAACTAATGCACCCTTCCTAATTAATACGACAAAAAAAAAAAAATGGCGCAACATTAAGGTTTCATTTTGATCAAAGGTTTGTCAAGGAAAAAAAAAAGAGAAGGATAAATATTTAAAATTTCTTTTCTTCTTTAAATTGTGATTAAAAAAAAACATGCATGTAATTTGAAAAATTAAATTAATATATCATATTTTTTAATCAACTTAAGATTTTATATTTCTTTCATATTTTTTTTCTCGCTAAATTTCCCCTCCAAACATACCTAATGGAAATGTGATTCGCCACCTATGACCTCCGAAACAACACCCAAGGATGGAGCATGCACCTTCATATTCTCGAAGAATATCGAAAATAGTTTTGCATGCATTTGATCAGCACGCAATTGCGTGTTACTTTACTTGTGAAAACATGTTATCTTTTGTATCTGAGTACGTATATATTGAAGCTTTATATATATATATATATACACATATCACATTTTCAGATATATTATCTTTTGTCCAGCTAGCGACACAAAGTTTAGAATACAGTCAAGAAATGAAGAATTGGCCTAGCTATCACGAAACAGCCATACATGTTCTAGTTATACGTAAGTATGTATATATAAACATTTGATATATACAACAACAACAACAACAACAACAACAACAACAAAAAAAAAAAAAAAAAAAAAAAAAAAAAAAAAAAAAAAAAAAAAAAAAAGGAAAAAATGTTAAGAAACACGTTAAAGTGATTTCATACCAAAGTACCTTTTGATCAAAGATATCCATAAGTACTAACCCGATCGAACTGCATATATTGGTTTCCGACAAATTTCAAAATTTCCGTCTTCTGCTATTTTTCTGATAATTTAAGGGAGGAAAAAAAAAGGAAAAAACAAAAAACATTAACAGTACTACTTCAAACGTCATCCTGTCTACTGAAGCTATCAGCTAGCTGACCACAAGAGACTCTCGCTTCCTGTTGCCTCTGCTGCATATTGGAGATTCCACGGTACTGAAAAGACCTACTGAAATCAGGAGACGACTTGTATGGGAAGTTGACTTTATGAACAAAGAAACAAAGCTTCTCCTAAACCACCTACGACTTCCTACAAAACAAACATTATATATATATATATATATATATTAGCAACATAATTAGCAAGAAATGAAAGAATTAGTGTACGTGATAACAGTGTTTGTACGTACATGCAGTACATATATATATATAGGTATATACATCAATATGACTATTATATATGATGCTAACTATACATATTAGACTGTTCCAACGTGGCATAAAGGCCACAGGGAAATTATGTACGTGTATACTTGAATGTGGTCATACAATGCATCACGAGACTGGAAGAGGCTCATATGAGAACCGTACCTTTTGAAACAACGCAATGTGAACAAAATTAGACAAAATAATAATAATTACAAGGTCTAAAATGACAAAAAAAATTGTAAGGCATTCACTTTTTTTTTTGACACGTAATCCCATCAGACATGATCGACAGATAAACCGGAGATACACGACCGGCCTCCTTAGCCATGCACCAATTAGTCGTGGAACTCGAAATCTCACCAACAATGTGAGAAGTACATTCACTTGTCAATTCAACTGTATTCAGAGACAACATTCACAATTTTTCTTTGGTCGCATAAAATATTGTGTTGCATTATTTATTTAACTAGTCTTAATATATACTTGTCAAAATGGGAGAATAAATCTTATATTTATTTTTAAAAGTTTTAAGGTATTAAGAAATATGAAAATTTTTATAATGGATATTAATTTATTAGATGAATTAATTTTTTTTTGAATGGATTAAATATATAGAATTATTGATTTTTTTAGCTGACAGTGAAACTTAATCTTAAGACTCTAATATATGCTAAGTCAAAATCTAACTTAAAAAATTAATTTTTTAAGGAGATATTGTATTAACTTATTCTTCTTATCCCTAAGGTAAATGGCATATTAACTTAAATACAGTGAAAATAAGAATATATCTTATGTTCTTCACCTGATAACTCAATTATCTACTTAATAATAATGAAATAAAAGTAAAATTTATAAACAATGAGAATAAAATTACTTACTCAAAAAAAAGAATAAAATTAAAAAAAGTACCTATAATTTTTTAAATCAACCAGGAGAATTATTTTCAGTAAACTTTTATTCGTATAAATGTCCTAAATTGGACACTTGACAATTGTAATGTAGAAAGATAAATAGATTTAAAATGTGTTTAAAGTAACAAAAAGTGAAATAAAATAAAGTAAAATAAATTATAAGTTCGTAATTCGTGCAGTAAGCTAAAAAATGAATAATTTTTAGAATTTTTTAATATTTTTTACCGTTTTTCAAGATAATAAAAGATAAAATGAGATAAATTATGAATTCGTAATTTGTGTAATAAAATAAAAAATAAATATTTTTAAAATTTTCTAATATTTATCATATTTTTTTAAAATTTTTTATCACTCGAGACTTAGGGCTCGTTTGGAGCCACAAAAAAATCAAAAAATTTTAAAAAAATTTTAAAAAATTTCAAATCCCTCTAATTACATTTTACCACCTATCATTTTTACATCACATCAATTTCATCTATTAATTTTTTTTGTTTTTTTAGGGTTCCAAACGCCCCTTACTAAAACTTCAAAATAGTAGAAGCGAGGATAGGGAAGAGCCCGCGCACGGGCAGTCATGACTGCACCCGATCAAAAGAGGAACATTTTGTACCGGCACCTATGACCACTTCCAAAGAGGACAGACAAACTCATTAAATAAATATACACAAAACCCAATGACAAAGTACTTTGAAAAAAAATAAAAAAAGAATAAACCAGTTTATCGCAAAGAAGTGTGGAATAAGTCAAAGGTAATAACTAGAGTTTAAACTTATAATTTTAGATGACAATAGGGTAACAATTTTTTGCTTAAATAATCCTAAAAATTTCGTAACTATTTACTAAAACTAAATGTTATTGAAATTTTCCTTAATTTTTTACAAA